>WOXC01002659.1:0-535000 GCA_011680675.1 Gymnobelideus leadbeateri
TGCTGTTGTCCACTTCAAAGCTGGTTTTATAATTTCATTAAAAGCTTTTTGCTTTATTTGATGTTTGATGTTTTCTTCAAGTGATCCTAATCCTCTGAAATAAGTGCCTTTCAATTTCAGGTATTTAAAGATAATTGCTGTAAGAGAGAAATTCTGGCTCTTCAAATATATTGTAGAAATGAAAGCAGAGGATGCACAGAACAATTAACCCTGGGACATTTGCTGGTGAGCATCAAACCACCATTATTAAGATTTATGTTAAGAAGTTGAATTCCTTAACATCAACATAATTTTCAAGTTTGAACAGCCTAAATTGTCTGGAACATAAATATGACTCTGCCGCCAAAATTCTGGGTTCACACAGAGACTGACCTAAGAAGGTCTGTTTTACTCCTACCCAGAGTTCACTCTGGAAAATTACCAATATAGCTTATGCTCAGGTTTTCACATATATGGGTAAAAAGGTAATGCTCATATAAGCACTGAAGGTATTAACATACAATAGGTGTATAGGATTCACTCAAGTCCATAAGACATACATAGAAAAACATATAAAGCATTATTAGTATACTGCTCTTTCCAGTGAGAAAACATTCCAACATTCTAGAGAATCCCTAGCTTTCTCACAGGGTCCTACATAGTTTTTCCCAGACTGGTAATACTACCTATCATATAGGTTCCTCCAGAAGACACTCTTTGGAGCTGCTGGACTAGCAAACCACATTCCTGTTGGACCCAGACCCTCTGAAACACTCCTGTTAATAGTAGGGGGTGGCAGGGTCCTGATCACTTCCCTCTCTCTCCACAAATGGCCTTAGTTCTTTCACTTGTACTCCAGATGCAGAGTCCATGTGGGTAATCCTCTTCTTTTTTCCATGAACTATGCTATTCAGGAAATCACCCACCCCCTTCACCTCCTCCAAAAGGTCTGATCACTGAATTCTCAAACTTGGGGTTACCCTTAAGACAATTCCCAAGGCTGATTGTGCCCAAGAAATTGCCCAAATTGCTGTTATCTCTTTAGCTTGTAAAGTCTGCTTTCAGGCCTCTGGTCTCTAATCTGTTATTGAAAAGGGAAACAGAAAGGGAGGAGGTGACCAGGAGTCTAAGACCCAGAAACTCTCCCTTAGTCCACTTGGACAAACATACAATTCACCAAGTGTTTCTGCCTCAAAGGCACCATTAACTATTAACCCATAACTCTACCCCAGGCAGCACTCTGGAAGAAAAAAGCACAGTAAGAAATGGTGGGAAAGGACTGGGCAGGTCTATCATCTCACCTTCATAGACCAGCACAAAAGAATGCCTGCTCCCCTCTCACAAGAATTCCAGCCGATTAAATGATGGGGTGATCAGTCATGATCTTTGTTCTCTTCACAAAGTGCCAGTTACCAATGGTCTGTCCATTCTCTAATGAGGGCTAAGTAGACTTATCAGATTGGGAATTCTTCCCATTGCCTCTCCCAATCCACATTGAACAATACCAAAAAATGAAAAAAATAAAACCCTCATAACCGATATGTATAGTCTAGCATTTGTATACAATAATCTTTTTTAGCCATTCCTCAACGGGTGGAAACCCCTTTAGCTCCCAGTTTTTGACTCCTATAAAAATAAGCAACTATAAATATTTTTGTACATATACTTTTCCTTTTTCTTTGATCTCTTTACACTATAGGCCTGCTAATGGTATTGCTAGGAAAAAGGGCCTGCAGTTTAATAACTTTCTGAGCAGAGTTCCAAATTAACTTTTATTTTTCAAAGAAATATTGAACAAAGTTTAAATTTCATAAAAATTTTCACAATTTTGAAATGCCTAGAAAGAAATGTAATGCCATGTTGTATTTGCATGACTTCTTTTTGGACTCTATTTTTTTTTTTTTTTTTGGCTTTTTGGAGGGCACTTGGGGTTAAGTAACTTGCTCAAGGTCACACAGCTAGGTTTTTTTTGTTTGTTTGTTTGTGTGTGCATTAAGTGTCTGAGGCCGGATCCGAACTCAGGTCCTTCTGACTGCAGGGCCGACGCTCTACTCATTGCGCCACCTAGCCGCCCCTGGACTCTATTTTCAATGACAATTACAGAATGTTAGAGCTCACACAGTTTAATCCCCTCGTCTTCAGATATGGAAACTGAAGTCCAATCCTAAAAGGCTTCATGAAAATATTATCTATTTAATTTTTCATTAATTATAAAATTAATTCAGTATCTCTTAAGATATGTTTCTCAAGCTAATTTGGCCACATGGCAATTTGTTACTTGAAATGTTCTTATAGAATCTCTAAACCTTGGCTTGAAGGATATAGACATACGTTATACCCTCAGAATAAAGGAAGATTTAGAATATTTGAGGGCAAAAAAAGTTGAAATTAATCTTATATCCTTTAAAATGTCACTTAAAGTATTGTTATTAATATATAATTTCATATGAAATTTTTAGAGGAAGAAAATATCACTACTCTAGAAGTGTTCTCATAGCACTCCTATTTGTGTTGTGTGGAAAGCTAGTGTTCCATCAAACACAGGTTGGGAAATGCTGCCTAAAGATTATTTAAACTGGAATGTAGTAACTAACTAAGATCTGTAGCTTCCCACACCCAGAAGGTTGCCTGGAATGTTGCCTGCATAGTTTTTAAGGCATAATTTAGCATAAGAATAATCCTCAAGCACAATATGGAAAGTCATCGCTTCTGTTCAATTTGTTAGGCTTTGCAGCTGTACACAGATGTGATGGTAAGTATGGAAATATCAGATGCAGAGCTACAGATTTAAGATTAGAGCCAGTGCTCATTTTGTTTGCCATATTTCATATTGAATGGGCTCTCAAAGAGCAAGGATTGTTTGTCCTTTGTCTTATAGGTACATTTAAAAAGTGATTGCCAATTTGAAGAACTTCCATGCGTCCGTGCTGACTGCAAAGAAAAAATCCTGCGAAAAGATTTACCAGGCCACGTAGAAAAGTCATGTAAATACCGAGAAGCAACATGTCAGTACTGTAAAAGTCAAGTTCCCATGATAACTCTGCAGGTGAAATTTTTTCCTATTTCAATTACTCATACCTTCTGTGTAATTCAGATTTAGTTTCTGCATCAAACAGTTTTTCTCACGATTCTTTTCTAAAAATAATAGTCATAATAACATTTGCATTTCTGCAGTTCTTTAATGTTTCAAAAGGACCTTTCCCACAACAGTCATGTGAGGGAGGTGAGTAGCACAAGGCAAGATAAGGCAGAGGCTCACCAGTCTGAGCCAGGAGTCATGACAGCTTTTTTCAAGTATTGAAAAACAGTCTTGTGAAGAAGGGGTGAGGCTTGTTTTGTTTGATCCCCCGGGGTCTAAACCGGGAGCAATGGGTAGAAGCTGCAAGGAGGCTATTTGGGTTGGAGGTCAGGAAAAACAATTAGAGCCATCCAGAAATGGTATAGGAGGCCTAGGGAAGGAGACATGGAGTCCCTTTCATGGAGCTCTCTAGGGAGAAGCTCGATGACTACTCAGTGGGCACGTTATAGTGAAGATCTTTTTTCAGGTGTGGGTTGGACTAGATGAAACCCCCTCCGGTGCTCAAATCCTGTGATCCTGTAATGGTGCACTATTAGGGGCTCATGGTGGAAGTCTTGTAAGACAAAATTTTAATCTTTTGTAAAATCTTTCCTCTATAAATGATAACCACTGCAACAATGATGACAGCACCACTTTGTTTTTGTATAGTGCTTTATGGTAAAAATAAAATTTTTAAAAAGTGTTCATGTTGATTGTGTCAGATGCTCTCAGTAACCCTATGGTCTAGTAGTTTATAAGCAGTGACTCTACCATGCTACTTCTAGCTGGAGTGATCTTTACTTTGCCATCTGGACCAAAGAGAGAGATATCCTCAGAGACTTTAACCTTGTTTTAAAAAAAAAAGAACTAGGTAAACCTGAGCCTTGGGTCATTTGGATTTCCTTTGGGCTACATTTTGGATATGCCAAAGAAATTAGCTATTGGTATTCTTTTCAGTCGAGAGTCTGTGTGGTGTGGTGTGAAAGAAGCCCTAGGCCTAGAATCAGGACACTAGGGCTGGAAGCCCAGTTCTGATAAATTTACTGTTCATGTGACATTGAGTGACTCATTATCCTTTTCTGAGCTTCAGTTTTGCCATCTATATTATATAAAATAATATTTGCAGTATTTACCTTGCATGGTCATTTTGAGGAAAGCACTTTATAAACTCTAAAGCCCTATGTAAATGTGACCTATCAATCTATAATGGACACTGAAATAGGGCATAACTGTAACATCAGAACTCCAGAGGACTTTTATGTCATTCAAGGGCTCAGACTTTTCCTTTGGATTTCAACTACAATTCTAATATTGTATGTTGCTGATTCATTTAAATCTTTATTCTAAACTGTACTGTCTTATCCTAATTTAGGCACCAAAAAGAAAAAAAAAAGTCCTTTCTTCCTCAGCAACCTAACCCAGGGATTATTGAACAATTTTTAACAATAAATGAATGAGGACCACCTGAGATTTTTGGTGGTTGTAATGGAGCTAAGTTCAAGTGTCTCCATGTTGATTGTTGGTTTATAGGATGGAGGAGGGAGGAAGTCCCATTTTGAATCTAGGGCTAAAATATTTGACCCTTTTAAATCCTTAGGGCTTTTCTGTGTAAACACAAGAATCACAAAATGGACCCTAGATATCATCTAGCTGAACCCTCTCATTTTACGAAGGAAACTGAGGCCCAAAGAAATCAGATGACTTGCCCATGGTTACAAAAGGTAGTAATTAACAGACTGAGGACTTCCATCTTCCTCCTCTCATTCCCAATCTCATACTCCTTCCAACTGACTACATTGAAACTACCCAGCCATAGATCAGGTGGGTCCTGTGACCTGGGATAGTAACATCAATGTTGTCCCCCGCGGATCTTAGGAATTGTCATAATGAATTTATGTGTCCAACTCTTTCTTTGGCTCCATACCCTGGCCACAAGAAGTAATCATCTTTTATGAAAGAAATTTATTCATTTTTTTAGCAACTCAGAATTTTTTAGCAACAGTATAATTAAAATATTTTATTTTAGGTCTGTAGAAGATCAGTAATTCATTTGGGGGAAGTTGCCTTCTTATTAATGTCTACATAAAGGAATTCAATCACTAATAAATAGGAATAGTACCACTGGATTATGTCTGTGGTAAATTATATGCTAGCATTTATTAGAAATATCTTAATGCCATCATAGAAAGTTAATCCTATCAGTAGTATTAAGTTTTAGTTTTTAAATTTGCTTCTAAATGAGTTGAATAATACTATGATTACTTCTTTATAAAACCTTGAGTTATATATTTTGGGAAAGCTTCACTTACATTAATTTAGCAGGGTCAGTATTAAAGCTGTGCTGTATAAAATTATAGATAAATGAATCGTCTATAGTCTTTGTGTTTTTATGATGACATTTTAAGGAGTTTTGTTTATAGATTCATGCTTACTATATTTAGAACTCAGGAAATTGTTAATTGGTCTATGGATTATTTTATTAGAACATAAATAATATGGGAGGAGATGTATCATTGAATTCTCTGAATTTTGGCATTATCTTTCTATTTGAGGTTTCTAAATATTAATTTGAGGATAATTCCTATCACAAAAGTCTTCTTCTGTGCCTCAACATGGCATGGAAGTGATCCTGGATTTTTGGCAGCCGTGCTAGAAGGATAGAAAGCTCTGTCAGGTCCAATCAAGCTAGGACTTTTTATCTCCTAGACTCCAATTCTTAGTATCCATTGCTTCCTTTGAGACAGCTCAAGTACTACTTCCTCTAGGAAACCTTTCCTGGTCCTGCCAGCTGCTAGTTACTAGCGCCTCTAAGGTTACCTTCCATCTACTCTGTATTTCTCTTGTATGGTTTGGTTTTTATATGTTGCTTCCCTGATTAGAATGTCAGTACCTGGAGAGCAGAAATGTTTTGGGTTTGGGGGTTTTTGTTTTGTTTTGTTTTGTTTCTTTTTCTTTATATCCCCAATGTTTAGCATAATACCTGAAACTTAGTAAGTACTTATTGATTTATTGAGTATAGGCACAATGCATCTTTTGTCTGAAGACCAGCCAAGTTAATTTTAGAAGCCTCATCACCAGATGATCACCCATCAAGGGGATCAATATTTTTAGCAACAGAAACTCATGAAGACCATCTAAGACCTAAAGAGGCTGGTTGTCATCTACATTGATAGAGGAGATCGATGAAATTATGGATTCTTAGGAGTACTGGAACAGTATGGGGATATGTTCAAATACATAAATGCATCATTTTATAAAGTGACTATAATTGACTTGTAAAGGCAATTGATTATTTGAATTCTGAGTAAATCAGGATTTTTGTGTTTTCATTGGGGTGAAGTAGTTTCCCCTTACATTCTATAAAGAAACAACTAATTTCTTGAAAGTTTGCCTATCCAATGTCAGAGATTATTCTGGGACACTTAGATCTTTCCTAGTTCATTTATCCAACATTATGAACCATTTCAGATAATAAAGATCCTTTTAGAAAGAGATTTTTCTGAGAACTTCTGGTAAGCAAAATCTAAGTTAATAAATTTCAAATTAATATGTTCAGATAGATCTGTGATCACTGTGATCTGTGCCCGCTTATTAATATCTACATAAAGGAATTCAGTGTGTGAGTTCTCTTCAATAGTGTGGATCACTGTTTTACCCTTGCCCATGTTCTTCCAAAAGTAGTTTGTCATAGCCAGTCCACCCAGCATGCTGTAGGCCTTACTCCTCATATTCTCCTGACGTTGTAAGGGATCCATTGGAGCACTCTGACTGTCCACCTGCCATCCCTTGCTTTTACCACATGGCCAAAATAATATGATAGTATTTTTTGCAAGTTTTTCGTAATTTATATATTTTCATCATTCATACTAGCCTTCATATAAGTTTATTCTCGTTAACAATATTTGGTTGTATCTTCTAAGAGGATGTCTAGTTTTTGGTTTGTTTATTGTTGTTGTTTTTTTTAAATCTCTGTGCCAAACTCAAACCATTTTCAGATAATAAATACTATACAAATGTAACATTTATATTAAATTCCATTTCTTACATAAATAGAAGGTTTTATTAGAGTGATTGTAGTAGGAGGTTTATTTTCTTTTGGTTAAAAATTCTTGGATAGTTGATAGGTATAGACTATTTTTTTTAACAAGTTCACAGTAATTTTCTTTTCTTTTCTTTAGAAACATGAAGATACAGACTGTCCATGTGTAGTTGTCTCATGCCCACATAAATGTAGTGTTCAGACACTTTTGAGAAGTGAGGTAAGCTGTTTCTACTAATTGTTTAAACTGTAAATAATTGCTTATTCAATATTATTAGATTTAGAAGTTTAGATTCTAGCTTTTGCAGAATTCATTTGCTTTTTAATCTATAAAGTATATAAAATTGATTAAGCATTACAGTGGTGGGTGGATGTGTTTTGATAACTTTAAAAAATGGTTTTGCAGAAATGTTTTTTTCCTTTGAGTAGGGAAAAATGGACCTATGTTAATTTGCCTCCATATGTAATTCATTGCACATCCCTTTTAAAAGTAAATTCGTAGTAGTAGATGCATCTTTTCCATTGCTTCATCCATAACAATTCATCAGAGACAATGAATAAAGTTTGATGACACTGTTAAAAATTGGATTTTATTTTACCCCAAGATTTCAATAGCATAAGAAATTATCTAGGATGTGAGGAATCGAGACTTTTAGTACTAATTTCATAGAGATTTTTATGAATAAAAGCTATGAATTCTGACAGAAGATGGAATGTCATTCAATTAAAAAATAAAATAAAAAACCAAGTAGCTTCTAATCTGATAGTTTCTAGAAAAGGCTCAAAAACAGCAACCCAGATGAGACAACCTTAGATAGGGACTAAGAAACCTGGCTTCCCTTTCTTGATGCTCTAATAAAAAACTGTGTGACTTGGGTAAATCACAACATCTTTGGGCTCATTTCTTCCTCTTTAAAAAGAGTGATTTGAGCTATTTCTGAGATTACTACTAGCTCTGACATTCTATATTTGAAGATTCCGTCTAGCTCTAGAATTGTAAGACCTTTTCCGGTTTCTTCTGGAAAGGTTATTTTCTTTTGGTTAAAAATTATAGAGTTTCTTCTCTATGATCCTATACATGGTGAGAATAGAGAAATGAGGGAAGATGGTAAATACAAAGGCCAAAAGTATCAGAAGAAGACATAGTTATGATTATTTTAGACACAACTCAGGGAAAAGTGACACTTTAAAAATGAAATAAAATCAGTGTCATTAAATATGCATGTGTATGTATATATTACTTATATTTATGGAATTGTTCTCTAGGATTTTATTGAGAATATAAAGTAGCAAAGTAATATTAAAAGGTAATTTTCAGTTAGACTTTTAATAGAATAGGATACACAGTTATACTAGCTGGAGGAGCATCATAGATTCATAGAATGTTAGAACTGGAAGACAGTATTAGTACCCCCCTTTCATTTTACAAATAAGGAAACTGAGGCTCCGAGAGGTTAGGCAGTAAATGCCAGAGATGGACTTCAAAATGAGGATCCTCACGTCCATTGCTTGTTCCATTCTCACGCTGCCTCCTGCCTCAGCTCCCACACAGAGCCTGCATTCAAAGCCTGAGCGTCTTGACGTCAGAGCCCCAGTAGTGTTCTATCAACACCCAGCTTTACTCTGTCCTTGTGTTTCAGAGGCAGCAATTACAGGATTACAAATAATAGAGTAATAGCACAGATATTTTATCAGTGGTACATGAGATGAATTTATATTTAGGATATTTTATTTTAATAAAATCAGAGTAATCTTGGATAAAATTTCTAGAACCTTTTTCATTCTTGTATAAAATAGATCACTAGATGCCAGTCAGGGAGAAATCTAACTTTCTGTTGCTAATCCTAAGCATTTTCCTCACAACTACCCTGTAGGGTAAACAGTGCAAGTACGATTATCCGTACTTTACTGATGATAAAACAGAGGCACAGAAAGGTGAGGTGATTTTCCAGGGCATTAATGGAAGTGGCATTACACTCACTTCTGAACAAGGGTCATGGCTACATGTGTAGGCTGAAGAGGTTCCATGAAAGCTGCAGTACTTCAAAATATCTCTCAGAGGGACCCGAAATTCCATCAATGGAGATTGATTCGTTTGACTTTAAGGACTTTTGGACTCAGCATTGTCTGTTAAAATATAAATATCCCTCAGCCAACACCTAAGCAGAGATTAGTTTCTAGCAGATTTATTTCTGGTACCTAGATAGTTGAGAGAGAAAGTCTATGGAAGAATGAGACACAATACACATTGTGAAGCTGGTACATACAAACTCATGGGAATTCAGTATTTTTAAAGAGGAGGTGAAAGGACATCAGAGACGCATTTTCCCAATTACTAGCCATACCTTGAATCTCAGATATCGTCTCTTGTTATTAGGATAGCAGACCAACTGGACCATGGGTCTTTTTTACTTATGTGTATATAACAGTCTATATTCATTCCACATAGTTTTTAGTCTGAGAAAAATGCTCTAAATTATCAGGTTTTTTTAGTACATGGTTGAATCAATCCCCACATTAAAGTAAGTGTAAACATAAAACATCACCTCACCTATCCTCAAGGGAGTTTGGTTATTTTCACTCACTGTTGTTGGACGTAGTAGGAAAATCAGTGTCCATCTTGTCTCAATCCAGTTTTAATTTTTTTCTTAAGACTTCAGGCCTCCATTTAGTTTAGGTTTCTGGTAATATGGTCTGGACGCTTTTTGTTAAACATCCATTAGCATTAATGAATGATGGTTACATGGAGGCTACATTTTATTTCTTTAATTTCTTCTCAACCATCATTGAAGAAACTCCTGCTGAGTCTGTGGAACTCTGTAGGGTTCTGAGAAGAATAAACAGGTGGCACTTGGGGGGAATAAATAGCACATTCTGTTCAAAGGATGGTCTTGCCAGCAGAAAATCAACACTCACTAGCTGAACATATTTGTCCTTATGTGAGGACCATCAGAGGTGGGGACAGAAACAGGAGGTGCCAAGGGAAGAAATAATAATGATTATTTTAGGTACAACTTGGGGACAAGATGACATTTAAAAATGAAAATATACATAAAAATAGACTTTGAGAATATATAAAAATGTGTGATTATGCCATAGAGTTATGTTAAAGGATAGTAATTTAATATTATAAAGATTAATAATTTATAATTAATATTATAAAAATTGTTCAGATACAGTTTTCTCATAAAATGCAGATTGTTCTTTAAGCAGCATTAAATGTATGTCATGATATATTTATGCATAATTATACGTAATACAGTATTTTGTTGCTACCATTATTCATCTGTTTTCTCATTCCAAAAATGTTGCTTATGTAAAATGAGATTAGTAGCCATTTTCTCTTACACTGTAATTCATGAATACTTAGGGGAAAACATTTCTAAGTTATATTAGTCAATTCTTAACAAAGTGTTATTTTGTGCTGACAGTACCCTTTAAAAAAAAAAGAGTTGTTTCAGCAATGGTCATTGTAAAAATGATCTCTAGACAGGTCAATTACAATTGTTGTCCATTCTAAAACTATTAATGGACAGGGTGGAAGGGAATTTTCTCATAATTCTGTCATAAATGAATGGTACCATTTCTTCCTTTACTGTAAATGTCAGCATATAAAGGATGGACTAGTATGGGTACTAGGAAAACCAAGAGTTGGCCCTAGAAAATAAATCTGTATTTATATATATTTATATATATATATATATATATATATATATATGAAAAACTATATATATATATGAACTGTATATATATATATGAAAAAAAAAATATATATATATATGAAAAACTATGAGATTAGTTGAGTTCCTCAGCTATACTGAGCAGGAAGGAAAAACCAAAAACAAAACCCTCCCTTGAATTTTATTTTTTTTTTTTTGCTTTTTGGAGGGCAGTTGGGATTAAGTAACTTGCCCAAGGTCACACGGCTAGGTTTTTTTGTTTTGTTTTGTTTTGTGTGTGCGTTAAGTGTCTGAGGCCGGATCCGAACTCAGGTCCTTCTGACTCCAGGGCCGACGCTCTACTCACTGCGCCACCTAGCCGCCCCCCTCCCTTGATTCTTTATCACACTTTTGTGTACCGTTGGCCCTGATTTGTTGTGTAATTATTTTCCATGACTGAAATGTATTCCTTGAGTTTTGTAATGTGAATTTTTATATTTAAGGAAGTTATTCTTGGCCATTATATTAAGACTTAAGCATAGCAAAATTAATAATATATACCTTTAAAATATTATTGTAGCCATTTGAACAGGAAACAAAGTAATTTCATTTAATATTTAAAGAGCATTTCAATCAAACCAGGGTTTTTGCCAAAAAGATGAGTTTCCCTCTCCTAATTCATATGAATTTTCACCACAATTTAGTTTTTAAAATATTGGCAATGATGAAATCTACATTAAAAAAACCCAACCACCTCTGGGTTTCTTTTTAAGATTAAATGTCAAACAGTCATTATAAGTCTACATTGGGGAAGAAATCAATGTTCTCAAAAGAGGAAAAACTCATCTCTAATGATCCTCTGATTAGTGGTACATTGTGTAAGCTTGCCTTGAAAATATTTTTCACTTTGTGTTCTTGTGTACTGTATATGAGATGTGTGATTCAATTGCATCCTAAAATACTGTATGAGATTTCTGTGTTTCATGCAATTTTCATTTCTAGTCCATAAATGTTCATTTTGGGTTTTTGTTTTTATTTTTGTTTTTGTTTTTTAATTCTGGCATTGCAGATGGCTTGTCACATTTTTAACAATTTGTTCTAGAGAAACTACAATTTATAAAAATAATTATATTAAATGTATTTCTGTATATTAGTGTATGTGTGTATACATGTGGATATGCTGTATATTGCTGCATATGAGTCTAGCAAGCAGATAATATACACACTTGTATATTTAGAAACACCATTCTTAATAATACAACCCAGATGATATGTGCCCTTAATATGTTTGAGCATTATCATGCAAACGTTTGTACCAAAACTCACATTTTTTTCCTGTTGCAGTTGAATGCACATTTGTCAGAATGTATTAATGCCCCAAGTACCTGTAGTTTTAAGCGTTATGGCTGCACTTTTCAGGTCAGTATATAATGATTATATTTCTCAATTGCTGAAAGTCTGCAATAAGAGAAACTTATATTGACATTTTAATATGCAAGTTCTGGACTCCTCTAGTCTTTATAAGGAAGCAGAAACATATAGTTGTATGAATGAATTAAGTTGTATGCAGCAGGTCTTGGTGTCTGCTCTTTATTCCTGTGATGTCTTGAGGCATCAGATTTGGGGAGGTAGAAGTTGTCTTTCCATTCATAACTTCTACAATAAAAACATCTTTTGCTGTTTCTTCAAAAATAAAAAGAACGAATATTATATTTGGGGATTTTCTAGAGAATCTGTGACAGAAGTTTTAAGTTATTTGAAAAGAAACATTGAACCTATATGGACATATCTAGTTTCTGCAGCATCTGTAATATTTCTGTAGAGTAATACATGGAAAACCCTAGGTCACAAACATGCATCGATATATGTAGAAAAATAAATGTTCACATATATGTGTACTTACTCAGATTTCAACATAACTAATCTAGATGTAGGTTTAATTTGGATTTCCACACTTCCCATTTCCATAATGCTTTAAGGTTTATAAAGCACATTCCTTACATTCCCCCATGGAAGTAAGCAGTAGAGGTATGATGATCCCATTTTCCATCTAAGGAACCTGAGACTCAAGAGACGAAAAGTGATCTGCCCGAGGTTATATAAGGCCTGAGTTCATTTGAAGCTAGGATTTTAATCTGTCACTCTTTCCCTAACACCACATTTCCTTTGAGATTAGGTAATATGTGGGACAAGTTACTAATAAGCGCATACACACACACACACACACACACACACACACACACACACACAATGTACTAGTATGGTAAGAACATACTATGTTATTGCTGCATATGTAATGTGAGAAACCTGTTTTTTATTTTTGTTTTGTTTTTTTAATTATGTCTGAGGTGGCCAGCAAATTATGATTGAGTTTTCATTTAAATATATATCTTGATGTTCTAAAACTGTGAGAAGGGAAAATATATCTCAAATAAAATACTTTCCACTTAATTGTAATGTACCATAAATAAATTCTACCTTAGTATAGTAGAAATATTAATATAATATTAGTCAAAAATTGAAGAATTATCTATAGTTTTCTCTTTGTTTTTTCTATAATAATGCTGACCCTTAACCACTGTTATGTCTTATGTACTATCATTCATTTTCTTTGTGTACATATATATGTTTGTATATATCTAAATGTATATCGACATATATATTAATATTCTATATACAGAGTATATGTTTTGGAGATCATTGACATTTTTCTAGTGGCTTCGTAAATTTTGAATCTTAAAACAATATAGACTTTCATACAAATTCATTTCTTAAGCAAGTGAATTACCATCATGTATGTTCAGAAGAGACTATAAATTGGTCTACATCTTATGTACTCTGTATATTATATACGTTTGTATGTAACCTTTATAATTACCAAAATCCTTAGGCTGTGTGGGAGCAGCAAATCTTGATTTTTTTGATGAACAAATTATTGTTTTCTCTTGGTAGATTAGTTACAGTATACCATTTAATTTGGTCCTAATTATACTTGAGTTTCAACATACTTTTGTGGCAATATCTAATTATGACTGCAAGGTATATTTTATGTTATCATTGAAAAAAGTAATTTTTTAAAAAAAAATCTATGATTTAAAATGTTCATTCTTGTGAAATAGATTATAAATTAATTATTTCAAGAAAAGGTTATCTCTTTTGAGGATGGGGAGAAAATTAGTCCAAATTTACATGTAGGGCTAATAAGACATTTTTATTTTTTAACTCCCCTCCCTCGACTGTGCTCCCATATATTTAAAACACGTCAATTACCTCAGTTGGCTAATATTTGCCATTAAAATCTATTCTCCTGATATCAATGTTTCTAATTAACTTGATATGATCAGATTTCCCTCCATTCAGCTTTAATATTGGTTTTATAGTTTTTGTATTACATTCTTTCTGTATGTTTTTAAAACAATAAACTTGATTTTAATGTTTTATATTCTTTGTTCTCACAGGGAACAAATCAGCAAATTAAGACCCATGAGGCCAGCTCAGCAGTGCAACATGTTAATTTACTGAAAGAATGGAGTAATTCTCTAGAGAAAAAGGTACAGCCATATGTCTTTTACTGGTATTGTTAAATCTAAATAATTGGAAAAATGGGGAACAAAGCCCTTTTTTAAGTAGCTTTTTGGATCACTGAAATAGTATCATAAGATTGTCAAAAGGAAAGAATTCGATGACTGATCTTAACCTTGTCCATGACAGTCTGTAGTTGGTGGTATAGACTTTTTGTTTTTTTAATTGACAAGCAAAATATGTAGTGGGTTCATCTCACTAGCTGTCACAACTGAATATTTTAACATTTATTTAGTCAGAGTGACCAACCCAGAATTGTCCTCTTCGGTCCCTTGACCTTTTGGCAAGAAAGACAGCTAGGAAAAGTGGTTCAGTAGTTGTGGCTTTTCATTCTGACCAAGACAATGATCTAAGACAATTCCAAAAGATCCACGATGATTAATGCTATGAACTTTGAGTACAGATTGAAGTGTACTTTTTAAAAACTTTATTTTTATTATTTTATTTTGTTTGTGTTTTCTTCTGCAATGTGGCTAATATGGAAATGTGTTTTGCATGACCTCACATGTGTAATCAAAATCAAATTGCTTACCTTCTCAAGAAGGGGAGGGAGAGAATTTAGAACTCAAAAATTTTTTAAATTGTTCAAATTTTATACTTGTAATTGGGAGATGTTTTATGAAATAAATGAAAAGAATTAATTTTTTAAAAGAAACAATACCAGAAAAAATTTGTGGCTTTTCTATGGGCTTTATAGAATTGAGGAGTCTCGAGGAAAATCTTAGGAGCGCTATCTGTCCTGAGCAGGTTTACTTTCTAAAGAGGCACATACTTCTCTCCTCCCCACTCCTCCTTGTTTTTGTTCTTATTTTGGAAGACATCTTTGTTTTCTTCTGCTCTGAACTCTCTGGCATCCTAATGTCCATTTTGATGCCTCCTATGTGGTGTTTCCTGTGAGGATTCCTAAATTTCGCTCATAAAAAGCAGCTACCCTGTGAGGCTTTCTAGAAAAGAAATCATTTAAGATGACAGCATTTAGAGTTATAGAGGTCTTTAGAGATCACTTAATCTAATATCCCCCTTCATTTTATAAATGAGGAAAGTGAGTCCCAGGCAGGGTATTACAGAATCCCCAAGCTGTGGTTTATTTGTTGAAATAGAATCTCTAGCTTCACTCTGAGTTTTTATTTTCTGTCAGCTTTGAGGTTTGAAGGCTACCTCAGGCAGTTTTGAAGGGAAATCCTTAAGGGAAAGATATTGGAGGAAGCCCAGGATTTTAAGCCAAAGCATTTTCATTCCACATTAAACAAGACATTTTCTTATTCCAAATAATATCTTTTTAAATTGCCAAGCAATAAATAAATAATTTAAAAAGAATAATTGCCAAGTAATCTTGTTGAAGAGCAAAATAAAGATAGATTAGCCTTCTCAAACATGCTATTTTTATATGCATTCATAATTGTAACCAAAAAATAAGGATCTGTTTCTAAATAACAGCAAAATTAAACAGAAGTACTTTTGCTGCTTTTATGAGCATGTGCTGGATTGCTTTCAGAATTTGCCAGGAATAAAAACCCAGATAAGCAGTGCTTTTCCTCACAGCAACCCCATGACATAAGTAGTGCAGATTCATTCCTACTTTACAGAGAAGGAAACTGAGCCTCAGAGAGGCTGACTTACCCAGAGAGGTCATGGTGCCATGCCCAAGTCAGTATTCCAGCCCCAGATCTCACTCACTTTCATGTATCAGTTCCATACTACATCACTACCTGCTTTGTCACAATCTGGTCTTTTCTCTGAAGGTTATACAGACATGTACCCTTATTTTCACTTTCTTTTTTTCATCCTATTCATAGTATTATGGGTTACTTACATTTGTAACTATTCTAGTCTATTTCTACCATAACACCGAGCCAAGATTGTGCCGTTTTCATTTTGCCACCCTTGTGTCTCCTGAGAGATAGTTTACTGCACCTCGGCAGACGTGATCTAATCAGATAGAGGCAGTGGTGCTAGTTTCACTTTTTCAGTTAATCTAGTTCAACCTCTGCATAATATTTTGACAAATTGTCTACTTTTCTCCTTACAGCACTTGATCCTTTTTCAAAGCATTATAATAGTGAAAGGTACTATTTCCAAGGCTTCTTCCAAGGGCTACTTGAATAAACTTGCTGGAGTATTTTTATCTTTGGATGATTATCATTATTGTTAATTTCCTCACTTCCTGCTTTGTAGTCTTTTTCCAGTTTAGAATGAATGGTTTGAATCATTGGAAATCCCAGGACATACCACATTACCAGAATAGCCAGCCACACATCACATGACTTATTACATTCTCTTAGAGAGAGGTGGCAAGAATAATTTTCTTTAACTTTGTGAATAGACTTTTAATTTAATTAAAATATTACTAGCTATGGCAAGACAGAGGTCTGAAGATTATAGATGAGAACTAAGGTTTAATGTATCAGTTCGATAAATATGAAAGTCTTGCCTTTCTTAGTAATTGTTCAAGGATGTTGTATAGCTCTGATTTTTTTATATCTTTAGAGAAATCCGAATGTATGCTGATGTCATGCTTGTTCATTCCAGATGTGGCTCAAAAAATTCTAATTTGAAGTAGTAGGATTGTTATTATTAGTGCAGCTGTATAGTCATCATTTCTAAAAATAAATGGAAAACAACACATATAGAAATGAAGGTCTTATTGTCCTTAGAGTGTCAATCAGTTTCTCAGATCAGAATTTATGGGTGACTTCATCCTTGATTTGGGAAATCAATCAAAAAACATTTATTAAGCTCCTACGATGTGCCAGGTACTATGCTAGGTCTTGAGGATGCAAATACGCATAAAATAAAATAAAATAAAACCATCTCTACTCTATAATACCCTTATCAGGTAATGTAATAATGTACATCCAGAAGTATGTGCAGAATAAATACAAAATAAATACAAGATCATGGGAGGGAGGACACCAGTTATTAGATTAGGAAAAGCCTTGTCTAGAAAGCAGTATTTGAGCTATGTCTTCTAGGAGATGAGAGATTCTTTGAAGTAGAGAAGGTTCATTGTGGGTGTGGAGAATGACCAGTACAAAGACTTGAAGATGGGAGATATGGAGTATCTGCCATATGGGAGGAATAGAAAAAAGGGCAGTTTGGCTGAATTGTAGAGTTCAGGAAAGGGAGAAATATAGATTGACTGGAAAGATAGGTTGAGGGCAGCTTGTGAAAGGCTTTAAAAGTCAGACATCTAGGTTGTTAAAGGTATAAATTCTAAATATAATAGTGTATTAAATGCCTCCAAAAACTAAACATCCTTCCAGGAAAGTGTATAAAGTTGCATGCATAACATATACTCTTAACACTGTTATTTCCAAAGAAGTTAAGTTTTATGAAAGTTTTTATGGAAGAAAAATAGCTTGTCTTTTCTTAAATCTCATTCTAAAATATAGGGCTCGTTGCTTTAAAAAGATAAAGTCAAGTGGAAATATAGGATACTCATATTATAGTCTAATAACGTTTAGAATTGGGAGGGACTTTAGAGAGCAGTTTATTTGATGTACAACTTTTTCCCTTTTAGAAATATAAGATTTTGAGTGGGAATTGTGAGCCATGATCTCTCGGTACAGGTGTTTCCAGTTTTCACTTTAGAATTGACTGTACTTCTTAGGCTATATCAACTATGTGCACACTTAACTTCCACAAAACTGAAAACAGTAAATTATTCTAAATAAGACTAATTTATAGTCTTATAGGAGCAGTAGGATCCTCATTTAGTTATAAAAGTATGATTGTGTAAGTAAGAGAAGTCCCCAAACTGAATATTTCCACCAACCTGAACTGTTTTTTGGTTCCTTCCAAGTATCTTGTACATTGTAGCAAAAATTCATTGTTATTTTATTTTACTAGGGTATAAAGGAATGACAAACCTGCCTTCTTCTTTTTGATTAACATGAGAAAAAACAGCATAATTTATTGTTGGCAACTCAAAGATAAATGAATTTTAAATCTTCTTTTTACAATTAAAAAGTAGAACTTTGCCATACTATTTGATACATTCTTTTACTGAGAAAATTGAGTCCATTCCCCCATGAGTTGCTTCTTCTCCCATTTCTCTTTGTCTCAGAACCTCTTCACATCATCCCCTTTTCCTTCCTTCTTTCCCAGTCTCTGATAATGAGGTGCCTCTCCTCCTTTCCAAGGCCAGCCCTTGTACATGTGCCCTTGAGCCCACATCCTCCTACCTTTTACAACAAACCGTTCTCTCTAATCTTCAACCTTTTCCTAACTACTGATTCCTTCCCTACCGCCTTTGAACATGCCCAAGTCTCCTCCATTCTTAAAAACTTTCCCAGACTCTTACCATTCCCTCAAAAACTATTGTTAATCTATTCCTTTTTTCCCTTTCTCAGAAAAATTTAAAAAGCTTTATATTCACTGCTTCAACTTCCTCTCCTATCACTCGTCCCTCAACTCTTTGCAGTTTGACTTCCCACCTCATCACTCAGCTGAAACTGTTTTCTTTGAAGTTACCAATGATCTCTCAGTTACCAAAGCTGATGTTTTTTTCTTAATCTTCTTCCTTCTTGAACTCTCCATATTTGACACAGTTAACTACTGTCTCCTTCAGAAGGCCCTTCTTCCTGAGCTTTTAATTCTGGCCATTCCTTCTCAGTTTCCTTTGCTTGAGTCATAATCCATATCATGGACCCTAACTATAAGTTTTTTCAAGGCTCTTCTTTCTCTGTACATTTTTCTGCATATTTTTTTCTTTTGTGCATATGCGACCTCATCAACTCCTATGGTTTTGGTTTCATTATCATAACTTTGCAGATCACTTATAGATCTATATATCCAGCTTTAGTCTTCCTTGAGCCTCAGTCCCAAATTACCAAATGCTTTTTGGACATTTCACACTAGATGTCTTGAAAAGACATCTTCCTCAGCATGACCAAAACATCTCATTATCTTTCCCCTAAAACCCATCCCCCTTTTTCTGTCAAAGGTACCACTAATCTTTTAGTATCAGGTTTGTAATCTTTGCATCATCCCCATCTACTCTCACCCAAATTTCCGTTTTGCCAAAACTTGTTTCTACTTCAAAATCCATCTGACCCCTTCTCTCCCATCACTTGTCTAGACCATGGTTTTTTCTTGCCTACATTACTGTTCTAGTTTCTCTCCCTGCTTCACAAGTCTCTCCCCAGTCAAATTCATAGCTGCTAAAGTGATTTTCCCTAAGCACAGATCAAACTGTGTCAGTCCTCTGCTCCTTAAGCCCCAGAGGTTCTATATTAGCTCCAAGATCAAATATAAACCTCCATTTAGCTTCTAAAGCCCTTCACAACCAATCTTTCCAGCCTCATTTTATATGGCTTCCCCTCCTGAGCTCTGATCGAGACAGACTGGCTGTTTCTGTGTTTCTCACACTCTGTTCCACTCAATCTCCAGTCTCAGTATCTCTGCACTGCCCCTCCCCTGTCCCTGGAAAGCCCTGGTCTTCTCACCTCTGCCTCAGAGAATCTCTCTATTCCTTTAAGATGCAGTCTAGGGACCCTTTCTGCAAGAAACTTTTCCAGATCCCCTCGACAGCTATGTCCTCCTTCCCTAAGTACTTTAATTTAACTACCATTTATTTATTTGTATTTACTCTCTATATGTTCTTGTCCTTGTCTCCCCTGAAGGGAAGATAATGAGCTTCTTCAATAGTCAGTCATTGAACATTTATTAAGCTTACCTTCTACATACCAGTGGAAATACATATACAAATACAAACAAACAGTCTGTGACCTCAAGGAGCTTATATTAGATTAATGGAGGAAGACAGAACAGAAATGGAAGCTGAAAGAGTGGGGCAATAGAATAGATCTGATGCAGGGGGCATGATGGAGAGTTTCAGAGAAGTCCAGAGGCAGTATAACTGGTGGAAAAGGAGGACCTTCTGGAGAGATGGTGTTATTTTATAGCTCATCTTTGTATCCATAGCACCCAGCACAGAGTCTGACAGAATTGGCACTTCATAAATGCTGATTGATTGATTGATCGATTGAAGAGTAGGACCCTCAGGAGAGGTGACACTAGGGCTCCCCCTTTAGGAAAGATCATTTATATTGTTAATTCCACAGAGCACTGTCCTTATGAATGCAACAAAGATTACATCTTTTAGGAATGAAAATTAATTCACTGGAGATAGTAAACTTAGAAGTTAGAAATTAGAAAAACTTTAGTAATTAGATATTGACCCTAATCCCTAAAGGAAAATAGTTTTTGATGACCAAGAGAGGGCAGGCATTAAATATTCTTATTGGTGTAGAGAAATTATATAATATAATATAATATAAATTCCTTGGGGGTATAATGAGTAATCATGTTTTTCCCATGAGAAATTATATATTTGTAATTCTGGATAAAAATGTTAGCTTTTTTAAATAAACAGAAATGCCAAATTCAGCTATTTGCCTTGGGTTAGTGAATGGTATTTGCGCATGAAAATCATTCCTATACTATACTGTGTGAAAAGAAAAATATTGATGAAAGGCACCACCCACTGCAGTTCATGCCATTTTATTTATAAGTGAGCAGCAAACCTTAGTGGACAGAATCTATTGATTCAGACCAGCTGATGATCTCTAACTTAAAAGCTGGAGAGAATAGGGCAATGAGAGGTCATGTGATATTCCCAGAGTCACCTAGCCAGTATGTGTCAAAGGTGGGACTTGGCTGGCCCCAGGTCTTCTTGACTCCAAGGCCAGCTTTCATGCACTCTTCCATGCTGGGCACAGACTAAGGATTCTCCCTTTTACAGGCAGTGTGACCCTAGACAAGTTGCTTAACTTCTCTGTGCTTTGGGCAGTTCCTTAGAAATCATCTACTAAGTATTCATAGACACTGTGTGATTGAGAGAATGACATCGTTAAAATCATAGATCCTTCTGGTGTTCCTGAATAACTATTGTCCTAGTGACGTTAGAGAACCATTTCCTATAGTTCTTCTTGTAGACCTGTTAAGCAGACGCAATCAAGAAAAGAGTTTCATACCAAAATAAAGTTTTCTATAACTTAAATATAAGAAAAATAGGTAATGTTTTCTGCATGGTGACAGCTCTCTTGCATGGATTCTTGGTGTTTTAAAATGAATTTAGTGTTATCATTTTCAGAAATACATATTACATATTATAAATGCACATTACACAGATCCAAAATAGCTCACATTCTGCTTCTGTAGGGAAAGATCTCCCAAGAGCTTACCCCAAACAGCTAGTAGAATAATAAGTATTTTTCTGGCAAAAAAAAATGTAGTAATTTTAATGTAATGTTATTATTACATATCCTTTCTCTGACCAGCCTGCAAGCACTTGGAATCCATTATTTTCCCTGATCTAGTAGGACTGGTCATGCTTTGTTAGGCTTTTTGAATTCCACTGGCACCATTTAATTTTTGAGTAGTTTAATGTTGCCTCCTCCATTCACTTCAGCAAGAATAAACTATTACAGGAGTTATGACAACAGTAGGAACTATAACAATTTCTTATGTTTTATGATATATCTAAACAGTAGCATATGATCTATTACTATCTTTGTTTCAGTACATTTGTTGGACTAGAATTTACCAAATAGATCTGCAGGACTCCTCACTATGTTATTCAGAATGAAGACTCCCTTTCAGTGTTGGAGACAGATTCTCTCCTTCTTCTGGTCTTGGAGAATGATTGACTTTATTATAAAAATTCGTTTTTACATCATTACGATTGAGAGATAATGCATAGCCTTGGAGTCAAGAAGACCTGGGGCCAGCCAAGTCCCATCTTTGACACATACTGGCTAGGTGACTCTGGGAATATCACATGACTTCTCATTGCCCTATTCTCTCCAGCTTTTAAGTTAGAGATCATCTGCTTGTCTGAATCAATAGACAGAGTAATGAACTAATAGGTCCAAGTTCCCCATCCCCTTTTGATTATTTGATACTGTTTGATAGTATATAGTCATGTGTGGATGAATTAATTGAACAATTTTCTTTCCAGGTTTCTTTGCTACAGAATGAAAGTGTAGAAAAAAACAAGAGTATACAAAGTTTACACAATCAGATATGTAGCTTTGAAATAGAAATTGAAAGACAAAAAGAAATGCTCCGTAATAATGAATCCAAAATACTTCACTTACAGGTAAGCACTATTGAAATGCCACTAGGTTAAGTTAAGGCAAAAGTTGCATCCTGTATTTTCTGCTTTAGGACTTTTACAGCGTGATAATAAAATTAAAACTAATTTTTATTTCATTTTTAACAAGAGTAGTATTTTATGTAATCATATGGTTAACCTGACACATTTAATATTTATGATTGTTATTTCCTTCAAGGCAATTAGAAATAAATGTTAAACAGTTAAAATACCTGGTTTAATTGGTATTACTTTTATATAGCCAAACTAAATTCTTATAGTTTTTCTCTTTCCATTTCACTAGTTCCCCAAGCATCAGTCAAGTTTTCCATGATGCTATGTCCATTAATAATCATTACACACATATTCACTGATGCACACCTAAAGACTAAGGGCATACCTGGAATTTCCCAATATCTGAGGTATCCTGTGCCCCAAAGCCATTGCATGAAACTGAAACTCCCACTGTTCTCCTTTTTGAGTTTCCTTCACCTAAGGATTTACTGAACACCATATCTAACCGTTCCCAGCCCCCAAGTGTCTTTTGAGCTTGTGGAAACTAGACTACAAGGGAGGCTGTGAATGTCCATTAATTTCATGAAACAGAGTGGTGATAGGCTTTCCATTTCAATAGTTTTACAGCATGATTTGAAGTAAAGAGTCAAGAGGAAATACGGTTTAGTGATTAGCACAGCCATGAGAACTGGGAGGTCGAGTTTCAGTGCCTAATTTTACCGTTGCCTTGTTTCTTGGTCAAACCACTGAACTTTGGTGCCTTTCTTCTGTTGTTTGTGTAATGGAAGTACCAAGGAGTCCTATGTAAATTAAACTCAATTCAATTTGACAGATAGTTATCACACATCTACTTTGTGCAAAATGTTAGGTGCTAGACATAAAGAAAGGAGAGCAGACATAGTCCTTGCCTTCAAAAAACTTACAAGTTATGGGATATGGGAAAGACGGGTAGGAATGAGATAACTATGCCAATTCAATTCAATAAGTATTGATTTAGCAGCTACTATGTGTAAGGCATAATGCTAGATGCTGTGTGAACAGCGCCCACTCAAAAAACAGCAGTCTCTGTCCTCAAGGAGTTTATATTTTTCTGGTGATGGGAGGGATACAGCATGTGTAAGTGTTGTATGCATTTTGTTCCATGTGATTTCCCTCCAGAAACTCCTTATGAAGGCACTGACACTGACCAATGGAGATCAGCAACTGTTTTACAATTTACAGTCTTAGAGGATTTCCTTAGAAACCCTGAGAGATTAAGTAATTTGCCCACATTGTTAAATTATGTGTCTTACCTTAGAGTGTCAAGGGCAAGACTTTGTATCATGTCTTCCTAAGTCTGAGGCTGGCTCTCTCCTTTTCACATCCCTGTGCCTGTTACAGTCTATGTAGGGAGAAATAAATACAAGGGAATGTGAGAGAGTTTTCATTGAATTTCTGTTCTTCAAGTTATCTATCCAACGAGGGGCCACTTTTTCCAATACATGTGTTTTGTTTGCATAGATATCTCATCATAAGGTCATGAAAGTAAATCCAGAAGGTCCCTTCAAAATCTTCTAGTTAAAGCCCCTTATTTGGCAGACCTAGAAACTGAAGCCCCACAAGTAGTAAGTACATGGCTACAGTATGAAAGATAGTGTGTTTCAAAGACCATAGATATTTAACCTACAGATCGAAGTTATTATTGGTGTACTCCCTTCCTGAATATTGTATGGATACAAGTATAGATCATGTGTTTCCTTCAATATGAAACATTGAGTAGTCTCAGTGATGCAGATTCATCATGGGTTTTGGAGGCACTCATCTTCCCATTTTAAATATGGCACTAGGAAGGACATTAGTCCTGAAATTAGCTTTCCTGAAATGTGTAGCCTGTAACTACTTCAGAAAAGAGAGAATTCTACATATTATTAGAAAGCTTATTTCAGTTATAGGCATGAAGTAATATTTATTGCAGCTAAAATCTCTATGGGTTTTTAAGGTTTGCAAAGTACTTCCTTCCCTCATAAGGAGTGGGTAGTTAAGGCATTATGACCATTTTAGAGATGAGGAAAATGAAACTGAGAGAAGTCAAGGTCATGTGATCAGAATTTAATCACTTCACCACATCTAAAAACCACTGGGGAAAAGATCCTGGAGTTAGGGGATTCACAAGAGCACAGATTTATGTGCTGTTGAGTTGGATTAAAATTAATTTTAGATATATTCTATGGAAGTTTGTATATATGCGTATACATATGTATGTATACGCATATATATGTATCTTAAATTCATAAAGAAGCCTTGATTTTAAGCTATACCTTCTTCTACCTTACTCTATTCAAAATGCATCTTATTTATATGTAGCATTCATGTGAAGGTATCAGTTATTAGAACATTGAAATGTGTCAGTCAGTTATATAAAAGGATAATTCATGATACTGATTATTTGACACTACTTAGGAAATAAATGTTTAAATGAAGATGAATTTGTATAGGGTGTTGAATGTTTATAAATTCACTTCTTCACACCCATGTAACAAAAATTCATCTTGAGATCTGATGTAGTGGATGCCTTGCCTTCAGGGATAAAATCTTTTTGTTACTTTTATGTAGAAAGCATGAATTGCCACCTTCCACTCAAATCATTTCATGTACACAGGTTAAAAGTCCCATTTAAAAATAAACATTTTCCTCCTTTGCTATGCCTGGAAACTACTCTTAAGACTATTGTTCTTAAGTGGTTTCTAGATGGAGCTTGGGCCTTTTCATCATCTGTGAGTTCATAAAGTTCAGACTGCTGTGCCATGTGACACCTTAAAACTCACTTGTTCCATTCATGAGCCAAGTGTGAAATAGAGGTGGTAGTTTGTGTTACTAGTATCTACACAGAATAGAATTGACTACGTATTTACATCCTGTTCCATACATAATGTTACACGGATCTGTTCCACTTAATTTTGCTTGGAAGTACACTCTAATCTCATTCATCCAAATTCCTCCACTTGAACATTTGTGGTATCTCATGTAGAGGGTAATGGTAAACAACAATTATCCTTCATGTTTGTATCATACTTGGCAGTTTTCAAAGCCTCTTCCCATGGATTGTCTTGCTTTATTTAGTCCTCTCAACAATCTGATAAGGGAGCCTGGCCATCTTAGAGATGAGAAAACTGAAACCCAAGGCAGAATGACTTCCCCAAATTCATGTGCCCACTAAGTGGCAGAGTAAGGACCAAGACTTGGAGTCTTCGTTGTGTGTTGTACTTGTTTAAAAATAAAATAATCATATCCACATAAGAAATTATATTCTTTTGAGAAATTATTGTTACATTGTTTCAATATGCAAGTAACTATTCTTTCTTGGAAAGAAGAAAAAGAGGAAGACATTTGTAGACCAGGTAACTAAGTAAAAAATGTATTCTTTTCATAGTTTCCTTTTAATTTTTAACAACATGCTGTGGGTACTGAAACTTAAATGTTTAAAAATAAATTTCTAAAAGGAGAAGTAGAGATACTGGGGACCAGCAGGGTTATACCCTTAGATGCAGTGAATGTTGGACTGCCCCATGGAGGTAATTTATCACTCTCAAAATGTGACTTAAATCTAAATTACCTTGGGTTGTCTTGATCTTTCAAACATGCAAATTCTTTTAGAAGCAAAAAACCCCTTTAGGTTTCTGAGAATGGTCACAAACTGGCGTATGACATTGTTGGAGAAGACAAGAATCTAGACAAATCTGGCAACAAGATGACTTTGGTCACCCAAATGATTATATTATTTCTATTACTGCTTTATTATCATTCATAGGAAATCTGCCACTGAGTCGGTAGGTGAGATTTCTATCAAATCAATCAACGTGAGGTGCCATGGTCCTTGGACAAGCTCTTTCACCTCTTTGCCTCTTGTTTTTCTCAAATACGAGGGGTTAAACTAGATAATAGGTAAAACTCTTTTCAGTGCCAACATCGTATGTGGTGTCTGAAAAGATTCCCGAGCTGAAGGTCAAGATTGAGAATGTGAAAGAAATGGATGCAGTTATACCAAAAATATGTATATATAAAATAGCCAAATAAAAATAGGAAATATCCAAAACAGGAATTTGAGAATGTAAATAAACCAATTTCAGAAAAAGAAACTAAACAGGCTATTAATGAACTGGCAGCCAGGTGGCTCAGTGGATAGAACAAGCAACTTGGAGTTGGGAAGACCTGAGTCTGAATCATGTCCCTGACATGTTCTAGCAGTGTCACCCTGACCAAGTCACTTAACCTCTCTCAGCCTCAGTTTCCTTATCTGTATTTCCTTATCTATGCAATAATAGCACCTACATCACAAGGTTGTTGTCACATGAATTTATATGTATACATACATACATATATGTATAGATAGTGCTTTGCAGACCTTAAAGGTAATTTAAATAGTGCTAGAAATGGTAACTATATTAATACTTAAGTGGATCTATGATCTTTTCCACATAGACAGTGGTGCAGATTACAACCCATCCTCCTCCCGTGTGACTTTTGTCCGCGCCTTTGAGGTCCACGCCATGTACTTCCTCTAGCTCTTTTGAAGCTGGGTAGGTACAGTGGAGTACACGGGCAGTTTGTACGTTCTCCTTTGCTCATCATTAGGCAGTGGCCTGCCTTCTTTCACCATCACACATTTCTCTGATGAGAGAATGATGCACGGCATCATTATGCCCTTTCTTATGTACCATCCTTCACTGATGTTGCTTCGTAGCCTCCATCTACTGCTCCATTGTCCTTTGGATGACTCTTAACTCTAATTCTTCCAAAATGGGCATTTCCCAACTTTGAGCCAAACAGCTTCACCATAAGAATGTTGAGGTCAAAGGCCGAAGAAGAGACTTGGAGTTATTAAAAGCCCTGCAGTTTGCCAGATGCAGTCCAGGTTGCTTTCCTCCTACAGTTCACTTCTAGGCACAGTTTATTGTCTATAAAGATAAATGTGTGGATGGACCTGCTCTGTGGGTTGTCCACATAACCATTTATTGTGAGGAGCCCCACTTCCACTTCAACTCTTGTGTTAGATATCCTCTTTGGTGATGGCAAGCACCCTTGACAAGCGTATGAATCTTGTTTTATTGCTTCACTTGATATTAATAATAAGAGAGTCATCAAGGGGCGGCTAGGTGGCGCAGAGAATAGAGCGCCGGCCCTGGAATCAGAAGGACCTGAGTTCGGAGCCGGCCTCCGACACTTAATCCGCACAAACAAAAACCTAGCCGTGTAACCTTGGGCAAGTTACTTAACCCCAACTGCCCTAAAGGGGCGGCTAGGTGGCGCGCAGTGAGTAAGAGCGCCGGCCTCGGAGTTTGGATGACCCGAGATCAGATCCGGCCTCAGAAAAATGAGCACCCACGCATAAATCAAAAAATGACTAGCTGTGTAACCTTGAGCAAGTTACTTAACCCCAATTGCTCAAAAAAAAAAAAAAATAAAAAAAAAAAATAAGAGAGTCATCAAGAGAATTTTCTCTGCTGTTACATAGTTCAAGGAATTCTGTGTGATTTTGATACACTTTATTGTCAGAGAGACTTTAAGGTCACATTTTACTCAGAAAAGTTGTGTTTGTGTGTGTGTGTGTGTGTGTGTGTGTGTGTGTATACATATACAGTGGAATCTTATATTTTCTACAACTTTCAGAAAATCATGTGACTATAAAGATGTAGTATGTTGGAAAATGTTCACCAAAGCCTACTTGTTCCCTTCTTGGTCTCATCAAGGATGTCCTTGACGTGTGTGTATAGAATTATCTTGGTTATTGACTCTGGTTTGGTTGTGAAGAGGTCTGTTTCTCTGCCCTTATTTTTCAGACTCTAATTGTTAAATACAATTGTGATTTTTCAGTGGGAAAGAAATCTCAGGAAAGCAATATGTTCAACAACAACAACCACAGAAACAAACAAAAAAATATACCCTCTGTTTTTCATATGGCATTGAAACTAGGGATTGAAGGTCCTGTAGTAGATTTCAGAAAACTTAGTAGGTTATTTTTACTTACGTTTCTAATGATTCTTGACCTGACTAATGTAGTTATTTTCCCTTTTTTGTTCTTCTGTTTCACGTATAATGCATTTTCAAATATTTCTAATTGGTTTTGCTTTTTCATCCTCTTTGCATTGAAAAGAGAGTGATTGATAGTCAGGCTGAGAAGCTGAAAGAACTGGACAAAGAGATACGTCCCTTCCGACAAAACTGGGAGGAGGCCGACAGCATGAAAAGCAGTGTGGAATCCCTCCAGAATCGAGTCACAGAACTGGAAAGTGTGGATAAAAGTGCAGGACAAGCAGCACGAAATACAGGTGAGGAAGAAAGGGCAGGAAAAATGGAGGCAGTTTCACCATCTCCTTGAGAATCCCTGCATCCCATTGAATGTATTCTCTCCAAGGGAAAATGTCCCCTCTGTTCTGCAGTTATCACAAGGCAAGGCAGATATGCCATTTGTGTGTGACAAGCATGACAGAGGACAAGAGTACATACATGTTATAAGGGCAGTGCACATATCTAGGAGCCCACCTGGGTCATGGCTTCTAGGTAATTCATCATTTTTACATGAATTCAGCTGCACCTCCATCTACAGATAAAATAATAGATTTAGAGCTAGAAGAAAGATCATTTAGTCCAACCACCTCATCTTACAGACTGAGGCCTGGAAAGGTTAAATTATTTGCCCCTGGTCTCATAGGTCTGAGTCCAGATTCAAAGTTCTTTCCACTATACTGTGGTGCCTTTCAGTGTCCTAAAGGCAGTTGAAAATATGAGTTGAGACCTTGGGGAAAAGATCTAAAAGGGAGATGTTTATCCACATGGAATTAATATTTTTGGCCTTGGTAGAAAATGTATTTAGTATTGACCAAAATGGGAAATCCATCCCCATGTAGATAGCATTTCTTCCTGGATCGGCTGGATAGTTTCATGAGTTGCTGTGGCCAGAAAGTATATCCCCTGGTATCTAACCTGGTGAGGTATCTAACCTTCTCCACATTTCACTGTGTTGGTGCTAGGCCTGTCCTCAAAGCCTTCCCAGTTTAATGGTGAGAATAATGCTAGATTGTGTAAAGGAGCACAAGAGTGATAAAGAAGGAAGTTAGACAATTGCAGATATAACAGAAACCAGACAAGGACTTTGGTCCTGGGTGTGGAGAAGAGGGTGCAGGTGTGAACCATGTGGAACAGAGTAGAAAAGACAGTAGAGTGAAAAGACAGAGTTGTTAGAGAGTACTGCCTTTAGTTCAAGGGTTTGGAGGGCAGGAATGATGGGAAAGTGTTCTGGAAGCTGTACGTATTCCTTCTTACCCACCCCTCACTTCATCACCACCGACTTCACAATATTGGGCTGTCAAGTAGCAGATGTCAGCTGATGTGTATTGGCACAGTCTGTGTTCTTCTTGCCATGCTGATATTTCAAAGTAGTTGAGCGCTTCTATTTCTTTCCCTTACTCTCTTTTAGGCTTGCTTGAGACACAATTAAGCAGACATGACCAGATGCTAAGTGTTCATGATATTCGACTGGCTGACATGGACCTCCGATTCCAAGTACTAGAAACCGCCAGCTACAATGGTGTGTTAATCTGGAAAATTCGAGATTATAAACGAAGGAAGCAAGAAGCTGTTATGGGGAAGACCTTGTCGCTGTACAGCCAACCTTTCTATACTGGCTACTTCGGCTATAAGATGTGTGCTAGGGTTTACCTTAATGGGGATGGGATGGGAAAAGGAACTCACTTATCTTTGTTTTTTGTCATAATGCGTGGAGAATATGATGCTTTGCTTCCTTGGCCCTTTAAGCAAAAAGTGACTCTCATGCTAATGGATCAGGGATCTTCTCGACGTCATTTAGGAGATGCTTTCAAACCTGACCCAAACAGCAGTAGTTTCAAGAAACCGACTGGAGAGATGAACATTGCATCTGGTTGCCCTGTCTTTGTGGCCCAAACTGTTCTAGAAAATGGGACGTATATTAAAGATGATACTATTTTTATTAAAGTCATAGTGGATACGTCGGATCTGCCAGACCCCTGACAAGTGAATGGGGAAATGGATTTAAGCAACAGGTAACCCCACTTAGGGGTTTTGAACCAGTCTGTCTTCAATGAGGTCCTAAGCTCAGAAGAGGACCTTGTGGAACAGAAGGAAGAGTCTGAAGGCATAATTGCATAGGGTCCAATGGTGACGTAGCAACACATTAAGAAATCATACCTTGGTATATTTTCTAATAGAACTAGCAACACTTCAACTCTGAAGGATTATTTACCCTTCATTGGGATAAATATTACTATCAGAGGGTTTTAATTTTTATTTTTAAAGATCTAGTTAATTGAGGTAGAAAGACATATATGCTAAGCAAAAAAACAAACAAAACAGATATGATTTTTCTTCCTTAAACTAGAACACCAAAAAATTCACATGTGGGGATAGCTGGATATGTCAGCATGTTAAGTAAAAGAAGAAATGATGAAATCATAATGCAGTTCTGATATATTCATTCAAAAAAAAGCAAAGTGCAATCTTGTTTCAAATACAATATATTGTCTATTTTTAAGGCCTCACCTGGTCTCTGTTTTAATAATTTGTTTGTCAGAAGACCCTGAAGTACTCAGTCTCTAAATTCAGAATCATTTTTTGATTTCAAGTTTTATTGATGATTATTAACACAAACATCTTATTTTAAAATGTTGATAGACTGATATTTCTTGGAAGAAAATGTAAAATTTCAAACACTGGTTATCACTTGTGATAGGAAAGAAAATATTCAATCTGTTGTTATTTCTCGTTAGAAATGTAAACCTACAATATATGTCGTAGTTAATGACACTACTTCAAAATTATTAAGAAAGAAAAACTGCTCATGGATGCCATGCATCATTCTCAGATTTATAATTGTTTTCACCCTAAAATAGGGCATTTGTTGAACTCTGAAGTTCTAAACAAAAATCCTGTAGGTTTTTAAAGCTCTGCCCCATGTGTTCAAATGATCTCTCAAATATTAAATCTCCAAGATGCTTGGTGTTCTGGGGGGTGGGAAAAGTGATTCGTGCAGAAAGTGGTCACTTTAGATACGTTTCTTCATTCTGTCACAATTGCTGCATTTTGTTAAAGATCTCAGAAAGTGAAGTCTTTACATTGAGATGGTGGCATAATGTACATGTGCCTTAGATGTGACATGCTGCTTCTATACCATAGATTTGTACTCAGTTAAATTAGAGAAAAATGATAGCTTAACCAGACTTTTCTGTTGTCATCTGTGGACTTTATCCATACAAAGGCCCCTAAATGATTTCCTACACGTGCTGACAAGAAGCCAAACTACCCTTTTGGCCTCTGGAGCTTCCACTGCTTGATTGTTCTGGATTCCAAATCTTCAGGCCCCAGCAGTTTTCCCACACTGCTCCCATGGAGCTTGGACTTAGGGCTTTGATCCCATCCCCAAGGCTAATGTGGAGTAGAAAATTAGATCCTCTTCCATGCCCCTGTGTGGAAGAGGAAAGCACAGATGACTATGTGGACTCATCTGGGCTTTCTCAAAATATAAATTTCATCTCCCGCCCCCTAGGGATGGCTGGTTGAGGTAGACTCACAAACATCCCTTTCATCCATCTCTTTTCTAGGGAAATGCTGTCTAGGCTTCTATTGGCACAGCCTAAGCTTTCCCAGAAGGCTTTTTCTCAAACCCTGTTTACCTTCTTCTCTTAATGGTCTGACTGTGATTAGGAGTCTGATGACCTGTCTCCTGTCTTTTACCTTTTACTATGCACCATGTTCTATGGGTGCTTCTTAACATCGATGGGTGCTAAACCTTGATGGGTGCTTCTTAGGCAAAACCAATGTGTATGAACTACCGCATCTGTGCCACGTTCAAGAGAAATTTGCACCCCCACTATTGGCCTGTGTGGTGGTGCTCCTCAGACTGCCTGCCTCTTGGGCTCTTCCTACAATCCATAGCATGGGGACAGTTGGATTCATGCCTCTGTAGTTCACCTTGTCTCTGGTGCTATTGTCTGTCATGGGTGTGCCTTCACATACAGTGCCTGCAGGAAGGACTTTCCGATTACAAACAGTAATTCAACACATACCATAAGTATTCAGTGCATACCATAAGTGGTCTTCATTGGTTTTCCAAGCACCTGTTCCAGTACAACCTATTGTTTAAGTAGCACAAACACTCCATTTATTGTTTCTTGACTTCCTTTTCCTTTTATTCATCAACATGATATTCCTTTTAGGGGTGGGGAGGGTGGGATGGGGGGGACACAGTTTAGTGCCATCACATAAGACCCAATTTGAGTCATATGTTTCTGTCACTACTCATTGAGGAAGGACTTCCTGCAGAAGATCTGACAGCTGCAGTATTTTTACAGGCTGCCCACCTAAAACCACTGTTACCTCGAAGGTATGCCCTGGGTGTGCCCCAGGTCTTGTTCAGGTGTGTGTTCTCCTAAGAGGCTTTTAGATACAGGCAGCCTGGCAGTTCTCGTAGTGGGCCTCAGGTCTCTTTACTGAGGCCACGGTCACCAATAGGGACTGCTCCCAAGGACTTTTTTTTTCCAACACAGAAAACCACATATGATTGTCTGAAATTTTAAAAGAAATTGAAAAATATCTGTGGCCTTGCAAAGAAATCCCCTCCCTAGATTGAATCCTAGTTTGAGCTGGGGATTACCTCGAAGCATTACATTGAAGCATCCATTCCCCTCCAAATAGACTTCCCAGACCAAGACTATTGGTTGAATAAGGTAGAAATTTTTTCCCTTGGCTTTCCAGCCTATGAAGCCCATAGTATTTAATTTCAGTAAAACTGTGAAATCTCATCTAGAGCAAGGAGGTGCTGTTATGTCTTATAGTCTTTTAGTAATTAGGTTAATATTTATTGGAACTATTTTTTTTCAATATACCTTTGGATTTTCTCTCTCAAATACACCAAACTTGTCAGAAAACTTTTGTCAGAAAATTTACATACTCTATAGTATTTTCAGTTTTGCTACCAATAGTTGGCATAACTAGAATCTCTTTTAAAAAATTACTTTTCTGTTTGTACTAGCGTTCCCGAACAGCCATATGCTGTTCATACCTAGGAGGCAATGGTCTGCACTAGTATAATGGGAGAACTAAATCCCCCAACATTTTCAAAAGGCCTCAGGCTAGTAGTTGTTGAATGTTTCTATGTGTTAGATGCTCTGTGTGCGTGTGCACCTTCTTTACTATTACTGAGTGACAAATTTCCATCACCACAAAACTGTTCCAGTAATTAAAAACAAAGTTAAGTATTTGTGCATGAATTAGTCTAATTTCTCTGATAAATTTCATAATGGAAATAAGAACTTCTTCCTGCCTCTTTAACCACTTTTGCAGTTTCTCTCTCTCTCTGTCTCTGTCTCTCTCTGTCTCTCTGTCTCTCTCTCTCTCTGTCTCTCTCTCTTCTCTCTCCCTCTCTCTCTCTCTTCTCTCTCTCTCTCCCTGTTTATTCATGCAGTTGACAGTGATGAGGCAAGGAGCATCTTTATATTGGAACCATACTGGAAAAATCACTCACTGTGGATGATTTCACATGACCTGTCCCTCATTTGATAGGAATCATAGCACTATCAAGCATCTTTAAATCCTGTCATTGCTGGCATGGCTTTTCATACTCAGTGGACTGGGACTTTTGTATGTATTGTTGGCCCACTCTTCCATACCAGCAGGTCTTGTTACCTAATTTTTGTGTGTAACAGAGAAACAGAAAATGTATCTAATATGTAGTGATGCAACTTCAATGCCTAAAATTCACCTGTAATTTGTAAAGATTTACAACCCAATGAAGATCCAAACCAGGTTCTCTTCTAAGCTGGTTTTCTGCCATACTAGAAGGCAAGTTTGGAAGGTAGAACTTTTGCCTGGGATGTGACTGAAAAGTCTTTCAGACAAGACATGGAAGGGCTTTATATCTTTTAGGGTTTAAAGTGTTGAATAATATGAATGTTGGGGTGTCATTTTATTTAGTCATCAGCTGGGAAGTTGTACTGTCAATGACCATAGTTTGAGACATCTTCTAAAAACCAGCTTCTGGGCTAGATACAATGAGATCAAATTAGTCCTTTTTCATTAAAAAAAAATGCCCATGTTCATTTCTGTGACTGATAAGAGTACTAAAATATATTCATGTAACTTAAATAATTGAGCTAAATGTGTCAAATAAAAAAGGGATAGTGCTCTCCCAGATGTTGAGATTCAATGACACTCTCATAGTTTTAATGCCTTGATAAATGTTAACTATGCAAGCAAAGTAGGCCAAGAAGAGGTCTTCTATTTTAATGGCTAATGTTCATGACCTCAGTCTAGTTAGTAATACATCCCCAGGATAGATGCCCTGTGATTGACTCTTCTTCAGAAACATGGAGTATAGAAATCTGAGACTGAAAAACACCTCTCTGAGGCCAGTGTCTCTATATATCAAATCAACCAGATGAAAAGTAAGTCAGTCAAACAGATGAGTTATGTAGAAACTGTTTTTGATCATCGTGGATAGTGAAGTGGAAAGAATGCTGGACCGCAAATGAAAAGACCTCGATCTGCCTCTTGCTGGCTGTGAGACCGGCAAATCTCTTCCCCTCTCTCTAGACTCCAGTTTCCTCGTCTGTTAAGTGAGGAAGGCTGGACTAGATCCCTGTGGTCTCTTTTTGCTCTAACATTCTGTGATTTTACTAAGCTGATTCAGATGATTCTGTCATTAACACCACTTACCAAACTTGACTAGTTTTTTGACTGAATTGGCCAAATCATCTGATGATTTTGACATTGTGCAAACACAAGCCAAATGAATATCTTTGGAGAGATACAAGCACCTTATAATGATGTCAAGGAAACCATTAGGCAGTATCTACTTTTGGCTTTTCACTGTCCATATAGGAAAACCTAGGAAGGGAAAAAGCACTGATCTGCCTTGTTTCTAATCTCTAAGGCACCCCCCCCCCAATCTGAGTCACAGAGTGGCAGCCAGTTATTGGAGTTACCACTCATGCAGCTCAGTGAGAGGAGGGGAAAAGTCCTAAGAGCTGTAAAGCACACACTGAGACTTTGGTCCACTTCTCCTTCTTCCTGAAAGAGTCCTGAAGACAGACAACCTAACTGTATGGAGGTGTGTTCAAAACAGTGAGACTGACAATTAATTATATCCTTTAACAGGCTAAGATGTTCCTATTAGAGGGGCCTTTGCTTCTCGCCCCCATTTTCCCTTAGAATATTAGGAAGTGAAACTGAAAAGTGAACCACAAGGAAAACTGTGCATGATTCCTCCTGGTTATGGTTCCTGGCTTATCCTAAGGTATCATTCCCTGACAGTGATTCAGCCACACAGCTGGCTAATTAAGTCAGTGAAAGCAAGCATTAAGAGCATTTTCAGTTCTGACATCGGGGCTTTTAAGTCGAACTCTTGCCTGTTTAAAATACGTCTCATTGCTTGAATAACATCTGTACTTCAAAGGACCTGTGACTTCATCAGTGGGGGTGCTCTTACTACCAAGGCAGATCAGAGCCCTTCCAGCTAGCAATGCTGTTTCATGAGTTACTATGGCTGGGGGGGTGGAAAACAAAAAACAAATCCTCCTCACCTGGTAGTCAATCTTCTGATGATGAAGCTCTCTAAACTTAACTAGTCTGGTCTTCACATGACAGACACACAGTCTCATACTAGTTCTCTAAGCCTTTCCAGCTTGGTATTTCCTACCAGAGTTTGGCATTTGGCATAACTTTTGAGAACTCAGAATAACCTCCATGTCACAATAAGGCATCAGAATGGGGCTCTAATGGAGGTAGGTGAAGCATTAAAATGTTGAAAAGGGCTGAACTATAGCTGTAAAACAATATTTTTTTAACATGTAATCCAGATCTTTTAGTCCTTAGATTATCAGGAGGAGGAAAATTCAGGGAACTCACTTAAAACGTGTAGCAGTTATGAGATGAATGTGGGATCTGTTCTCCAAATCTCTTGTTTCTTGACCCATGATTGTAGTTTTTGTCTTCCATTTCAAAAGCTGTAACATCTTGTATGCCGTTTTCTCCAGAGTAGGGTTAATTTGTTAGGGTTTAAGCCAGGTGAATTTCAGTTGAGAGTTTGATCTTTGGATATAGTGAATATGTTGGCTATCTCACTACTGTTGATTATGACGGCAACATTCATCTCTAGTAATTTACTAAGCACCTACGTGACACCGTTTATGCAAGAACTGTGCTAGAACTTAGGGCTACAGAGATGGGTGTAACGTAGATGTTCCCAACGAGTTTACAGCCTAGTGGGGAAGAAAGACAAGTCACAGATAACCATGATGCGAGGAAGAGTCAGGTGCATGCAAAGGAAAGTTCTGAGCACAGAAATTTGAGGTAGAGAGTTCATTTTAGAAAAGGATGTCTGGGAACGTTTCTGGGAGGAAATAGTATTTCTGGGGATTTGTCTTTTTCTTAGGCTATAAACTCATTTGGGGTTAGGGCTCTGTCCTGGTCATTGTTGTATGTCTCATGACTCCTTAGTACAGTGCCTTGCACATAGTGAGCACTGAATAAATATTTATTGAATTTTACAAAGGTCTTTGTCATACATTATTATACCACCAGATTTTTAAAGGATTTTTTAAGTGTCATAAGTGAAGAAAATAGAAGCATCTGAACAATAATAAATTGAAGCTCTTATTAAGATCAGTAAAGGCCAACAAGAATCTCTAGGTAACTTTTTCTCCTTCATTGAATGTGATATGACTTGAATTTCAGTACAGGGTTGAAAAGGCAGATTCTCCAACTATGACCTGCACCCTTGGCAGAGAGTTGCCCAATCTGGTTTGGGAGAACAACAGAATGGGTTCAAACATTCATAATTGCTAAGGTACCATGCAGTTCATTTTATCTCCTTCATTGCTGCTATATTTGGAGTATATTGTTTTCACTGTCTTGGTGAAAAAAGAGGTCAAAACTTCAGAAGTTCATTAATTGTGGCACCAGACTCCAAGAATTAGCAGTGGTTGATATCAGATCTTGTTGATTGATTGATCTTATTCCCCTTGGACAAGTAGGATAACCTTTAACAACAAATGAAGTGACTTTTAATTGGAAAACATAAAAATGGACATTATTTCCAAGGACTTCTGTAAGAAATATCTGTGGAAAAACATCAGTGACAAAGAACCATATGTAAATCAATGTAAAAAATTGTGTAACATTTTTGGAATTGCATTGACTTCACCAATGGTACACTTGTTGTGTTCAGTTCTATTATTCAAAAAACAAAGACCAAAGAAGGCCAATCTCATTTGACTGTGTATTTTTAATCTGCCTGTTTTAAAGATGATCATATGTAGTAACCATTAGCTATAAGGATACGTTTTTGGCAGTACAAGTGATCTGGTAACCAGTGGTTTATGTACTGTGTTTCTCTGCTCTTCTAGGTTTAAAAACAAACAAAAAACAACAACAAAAAAAGAGAGACAATATAATTTATTGCTCAGCAATAACCATGTTGTTAATAGTTATTAACAACATGTCTTAATTTTCCAATAGCATTATTATGTTTTGTATTTCTGTTTATTGTATATTGTGTGTGGTTTTATTTGGTATTTATTTGTGTTTTGAGGTCTTGCCATGTCTTTTGTGTTTTTAATGCTAAGTAAAGTGTGCAAGAGTATAGAATGCAAAACTTCAAAATGCTAAATTGTCTGTTATTAGAGAAAAATAAATCTAAATAAGGAATTCTCACTTTTTGTATAAAACATCCCAGAAATATAAAGGAGCCAATGTCTTGGAGTTTGTTGTTTGAAGTACAGTGTTCATGGAGGAACAGAATTTCAACTCCGAGTGAGCCTGGTGGCTCATAAGGCAACTTTCCCGCAATCAGACTGTGTATTCCTGTGCTCTCCTAGGGAGGGTAGCTCTCTGCTTTAGAAATCCGAACTGATGGTACTGCTTTCATTGCATTCATAAATTAGCAATGTGGTCAGATGTTGAGGTGATTCCCACACACATAGAAGCCTAGAGTCTCCAATTGTCTCTTATCCTTGGGACTGGATCTTTAAAAGCTTGACTCTTTTATGTAATGTTTTTCCTCCAAAAAGTTTAAGAAGCTCAGAAAGTTCATGCCATCCTTGTGAGATCACTAAAAACACTTCAAAGACATAGCCAGCACCGTGCGTCAGCCTCCCAAACCAGACTGACCAAGAACCTCTGACTTTAGCTACACCCACTTCACTAACTTCCAGTGGGGGGCATTATCATTTAACTCTTACAACTTCAGTTTAGAGCAACAGAAAGAATTAAATCTTGAAATGAATACAGGAAATTGAGGCCTAAAGAAAAGAATATGAATATTTGCCCTTCTCTGTGTCTTGGATATTTTCAAATTTGTAATAATAGCTGACACTTGTATAGCCCTTTAACATCACAAAGTACTTTCCATCAATCATATCATTTGATCTTCACATACTGTGAGTGAGACAAGGCAGGTGATTTTAAGTCTCAATTTACAGAGGCAAAAAAACAGAGTTGTCATGTTCCTTACCCAAGGTCAATACAGCCTAGAGAGGGATACAGCAAGGACTTGGGACCTGATTCTCATTCAGGACTTTTTCCAAGGCACAATACTCATAAGCCTGACTTTAAGAATTTCTGTTCTTCCCTTTCCTCAGCCTTAAAAAAGATTTTCAAAAATCGTTTAGTCATATATAAAAGAAAATAGTAAAAAGAGGGGAGGGAGCCAAGAAACTTGATATCTTTATGCTAATATATGAAGCTCAAGTCCAGAGAGCAGCAAGCAAAAAAATCAATGGCAATAGGGCCTTTGGTAATAGTGGATAGAAATTGTACCAACTAAGTTTCTTCCAAGCATGTAAAAGTCTATGAAAGGGGGCAGCTAGGTGGCACAGCGAGTAGAGCGCTGGCCCTGGAGTCAGAAGGACCCAAGTTCGGATCCGGCCTCAGATACTTAACGCACACACAAACAAAAACCTAGCCATGTGACCTTGGGCAAGTTACTTAACCCCAATTGCCCTCCAAAAAAAGGCAAAAAAAAAAGTCTATGAAAGGTTTAAAGACACAAACAGTGTTAGCAGAACACCCCAGTGACAGAAAGCAATCTCAAGATATTTCTTAGTGCTGGGAGAAATTCTTGTTCAATGCCGCTTTCCATGTAGGACTCTCCTCTACAGAATTTAGGGAAGGAGGTGTGTGGGAGAACTCCTGCTCTAACTCTTCCAATGGTGGGTAAATATTTCAGTCCCAAACTCAGCTGGTTCCAATATTGGACAACTCTAGTAGTCAGGAAAAATTTGCTTATATTGTGTCAAAACTTGTCTGCTTATGATTTCCACTTGTTAATACTACTTCACCCCACCTGAGTAGAGCATAATAAGTCTAATCTCCCTCCTGTGACAGTTGTTGAGATACAAAGAAAAAGCAAAAACAGTCTCTGCCAACAAAGTGCTTACTTTCTAATGTGGGAGATGATCTGTACATATATAGGTGTATGTAAACTATATATATGTATATATAGTATGCATATATACATATATATACATACATACACACACACAAAGGTAGCCTTAGAAGGGAGGACACTTGAGCTGAGTTTTGAAGAAAGTTCACAATTCTAAGCAGGGGAGACAAAGGAGGAAAGCATTCCAGAGGGGATAACCAGTCCAAAAGCTTTGCAATGAGGGAAATGGAACAAGCCGTCAATAAGCATTTATTAAATGCCTAGTATGTGCCAGTCACTACCCTAAGTGCCCGGGGATACAAAGAAAGGCAAAAAAAAAAATTCCTGCTCCCAAAGAGTTTATGATCCAATGGGGGAGACAACATACAAATGATTATATACAAACAAGATAGGTACAGGATTAATTGAAAATAATCAACAGAGGGAAGGCACTAGAATTAAGGGGGATAGGAAAGACTTCCTGTAGAAGGTAGGACTTTAGCTGGGACTTGAAGAAAGACAAAAAAAACAAAAGGAGATGAGGAGAAAAAGCATTCCAGTCATGAGGAATAGCCAGTAAAAATGCCCAGCAGTCTGGAAAGGGAGTGTCTTGTTCAAAAGGCAGCAAGGAGGCCAAGTCACTGAATCAAAGGTTACATGGAGGTGGAGTTAAGGTATAAAGAAGACTGAAAAGGTTGAGGAAGGCCAGATTATAAAGGGCTTTGAGTGCCAAACATAGATTTTGAATTTAGTCCTGGAGGCACTTAAGGAGCCAATGTGGTTTATTGAAAGGGGGTGGGAGGTGACATAGACCAGAGTTTTGGGAAAATCACTTTTTCAGCTCAATGGAGAAAAGACTGGCATGTGGAGAGACTTATGGCAGGGAAACCAACCAGCAGGTGGTAACAATTGTCCTGTTAAGAGGTGATGAGGGATGGCACTGGGTGGTGGTAATGTCAGAGAAGAGAAGAGGGAATATCCAAAAGATGTCACAAAGGTAACATTGGCAGACTTTGGCAACAGATTGGCCATAGGGGTAAGGGGCAGAGAGTGAGGGGTCAAGGATGACACCTAGGTTTCAAGCCTGGATGCCTAGGAGGATGGTCACACCCTCAGCCATGTTAGGAAAGTTTGGAAAATGGGAGGGTTTGGAGGGAAAGAGAATGCATTCAATTTTGGTCATGCTGCATCTAAGATGTCTATTGGACGTCCACTTTGAGGTATTTAATAGACAGTTGAGATAAGAGATTGGAAGTCAGAAGAAAGGTTGAAGCAGGTCAAGTAGGTCTTTCAGTCATTTACAATAGAGATGAGCAGTGGAACCATGGGAACCAATCCCCCAGCAAGAGCTTGAGAAAGGTGCTGCTGGAGACCTATGGGAGAAGTCAGCGGCATTTGCTAGCAGGCCCAGGGTTTTGACTAGCTGCCATCTAGGACATGGCAAGAGGCAAGTGAAAGTTGTTTCAGAACAGATCTAGCCAATGAGAAGTGATCTGTGAGACCAAAACCCTTTGGTGATGATCCCCACCAGTTCCATATTTGGGTGTATTTGAGAAAACCCTAAGTGCAGAAGAATGAGTGAAGAAATGGAGATTATTTTTTTTGCCTCCATAGGAAGAATGGTTTTCTGGTTGCCAAGGAGTTTTAAAGCCAATGTTAATTTCATTTTGCTCAAAGTTAAAGCCCAGTTCACCTACTTGTGAATGAATGATCTTTTCATGTCATGTGAAGTTGGGAAAGAGATTAGAATCTCAGTGGGATTGTGTCCAAGCCATGAGAAATTTCTGAATCACTATAGTAAAATACAGTCCGAGGTACTGCCCACACATGTGCAAAAGTATTTAGACTGAGCATCCAACTTCTACTCATGGCTGTGTACTTACTCAGGGCTTGGAGCAGCATCTGATCATTTATCCAGATATAGTCTCCTAAGTAGATATTTCGGCAAAACTGGAAGGTAAAGCCATGCCCTTTGTTATTCAGTCATGTCTGACTCTTCATAAACCCATTTGGGGTTTTCTTGGCAAAGATACTGGAGTGGTTTGCCATTTCCTTCTCCAGCTCATTTTACAGATAAGGAAACTGAGGCAAACAGTGCCCAGGGTCACACAGCTAGTAAGTGTCTGAGGCCAGATTTAAACCCAGGAAGATCAGTCTTCCTCAATTCAGGTCTGGTGCTTTATCCACTACAATACTATAATCTATGGGATAGATACTTCCTACTACAGGAGGTACCCAATCTTTTTTGACTTTCAGCAAACTTTCTTATGCTTTTATTCAATACAAAAAGAGATAAATTCTAGAGTTTACTATGCATATGGATGTAAAAAAATTAAAATAAGGAGATTAATTTAATCTAATTGAGTATACAACATTTTTAGTATTGTAAAGTTGTTCAATGTTTATCAGAACATAGCCAAACAGTGGCACCCTTGTTCCAGTTATCAACCAGTAGTTTAATTCACTGTAGTTTTCAGAAGTGATCCTGGCCTATCCTGTTCAGCCTCTAGTTTGTGTCTTGCTTTGAATTTTATTGAGAACAGGACTGATGAGCAGGTAGGGCAAGATTGGAGCTCACTTCTCAAAGGGCACACCAAAGATTTTGTAACTTCAGGGGCTGGAAATCATTCAGTTTCTGGTTATTATAGAGGTCAATGAGCCCATTTTTCCCTTTTTTTCCCCCCAGATCAAGATAAAATGGGTTTCATATCCAAGTCTCATTCATCTGGTCTTGTCTAGTAGGAATTATTCCTTCAACTGTCTTGAACTTGTGCTCTAAGTTTCCATCCTCTCCCACCCCATCCTTACCTTGTCGCCAAAGTCAAAGGACCTAGATTTGAATCTTATCTTTGCCACTTACTGCCTGGGGTGACCTTGGGAAAGTTCTTTACACTCTCTGGGCCTCTATTTCATGTAAAATGTAAAATCTGTATAATCTCAGATGCAAATCCATTTACATAAGATTCTCCTCATTGGTGGAGATGGATAGCTAGATGCTCTGAGTCCCTGTGAGTTGTCTAGAGCTTGTGGGGGAAGGGAGAAATTGTCTTGGCTCCAGATTAACCTAGAGGGAGAGTCCCCGTTTTACCCAAGGGGAAATTCATGGAAATCTCTAGTTTGGTAAGCTGGCAATGGGAACTTGATTGAGGTGCTAACTCTTTTACATGTTGACTTCTTCCTGGAGTCTTTCTCTCCCCATAGGGACCTCTCCCCGGAAAGAACCTGGAACTGAGCATGTCTTATCTTGAAGTCAGAATCCTTCAGTCTTTGCCTTGCCAAGATGCTTAAACTTTCCCAGCAGTAGGTGAGGAGGATTGATCTTGACAGATGAGGGCATTGGAAAAGACGTATGGTCCATTCACCCAACTTACCTACTTGCCCTGATTCATGAGATCTCAAAAGGGCCATTGTCCCTCTTGGGGGAGGGAGGTAAGATGGACATATTACAAGAACCTGGCCTAGAGGCTTGGATTGGGAATTGGGAGGAGTTTCTAGTCCTTTTCTGATACTCACTTCAAGCCCTTCTTTTATTACCTGTAATGTTTGTGTTGGGGGTGGGAAGTGGGAGGGAGGGATATGTAGAATGGAGGGGTGTGAACAAAGTGATCCCTAAGATTTCTTCCAGCTCTAACATTCCATGGGTCTATGAGACTCAGGATCCACTTTGATCATTCATCTCAGGATCAATTTCAGGAAGAGTTGAATGAGCCATCTTCATCTTGGCCAAGATCAAAGAGATTCAGTGAATTTCCCTCTCTCTGGATCCTGGTTTCTTTCTTTGTAAAATAAAGGAGTTGGACTATTTAATCCCTAAACTGCCTTCCAGCTCTGATGTTATATTTGGAGAGCTGAGTCATTTGTTTTTGTTTGTTTTGATAGAGAGGAGAGATGGAATGGGCTAAGAGTAGGGTTGGTGTTATGACCCCTTTTATCATCCTCCCACAAGGTATCTAGCTGTTACAATAATGACCACTTCTTTCCTACTCCTAGTAATCAGACTTCTTGGATGTCCTACATGAATAGGATTGACCTTAGCACCTAGTTCTACAGAATAACTGTTTTAAATTGTTATTGTTGTTACTGTTGTTTTTCCTTTGTCTTCAAAGAGGACCATGACTTCAGGAAGGGTGATGTCATGACTTGCAAGTGTATTTAAGTGAGGGAGGGCTGTGCAAGGTCACCGGCCTCACTTTCCTGGTTCTGGTGGCAAGACATAGATCAGAATGACTGGAAATGGCTGCCATGACTATTTAAATAGGAAGCTACCAAATGACCAGATGCCTTTGGGACTTAGGGGTCAGCCTCCCCATCAATGACCTCGTGGTCTCTCACTGCCTTCACAGGGCAGCATCCTTGGCTTCCCCCTGATCCCAGCTGAGGGCTTCTCCCAAGTGCAGCCATTCCTAGTTATGGCCCCATCCAGGCCACTAATAGACAACTATCAAGGTTAGAGTCTGTGTCTCCTAGCCTGTGATCTTTCCATATTGCTGCCTCCCTCTGCTCTCTGGGCTGGCTGCCTGTCCAAAGCACAGTCTGGTCTAAGGATCCAGCAGCTGTCAGTCTGGCCTTCTCCCACCCCTACTGCTCCTGATTCTACACGCCCACCCATCTAACCCCTGTGATAAGTCAGGCTCTGGAGTCATTTCCAGAAGGAATACTGGCACAGTTGAATGCACCCAACAACTTGGAACGCAGACATTTCTGTCTGAGGCTCAACTCTGACATTTACCATGTGCTGCTTAGGAACAATTCACTTTCCATCTGTGCCTTGGTTTCCCCATCGGTAAAATGGGAGTGCTAATATGGAGAATACTCACCTTACAGGGTTGTCAAGAAACTGCTTTTAAGCTTTAAATCACTACAAAATGGGAGATGTGGGGGCAGTGAGGTGGCACAGTGAATAGAGCACCAGCCCTGGAGTCAGGACAACCTGAGTTCAAATCCAGCCTCAGACACTTAACACTTACTAGCTGTGTGACCTTGAGCAAGTCACTTAACCCCAATTGCCCTTCCTTCCCCCCTCCAAAAAAAAATGGGAGATGTTACCATGAATATTAAGCCCCCTGAGAGACAATGTTGTGTTGTGGATAGAAGGCTTTGGAGTCAGGATCACCCAGGTTTTAGTCTTGCCTCTGACACCTAATCTGATCATTTACTCTCTAAATGCCCCAGGCAATTCTCTAAGACTGTAAGATGTACTTGGCTATCTGCATTGGCAAAGGGAGTTTCCACCTTAGGAATTACACATACCAATGAAATTGCAGGTCTGGTTAAAAAAAAAATGAGGACCTTGAGTACAAAGGTTGTTCTCACTCTGAATACACAGGAGTTCTCTATTCTCTCTTCCACTAGAGCTGCTGAAATCTCTACTCTCCCCTCCTCACCTCCAGCTCAGGCAGGCAAGCCTGGAAAGGAGGCAAGTCTCAGATTGGGGACTGAACAAATGGAGGCCAAACCCTGGGAAAGGGCCTTCCAGCTCTGACATTCCAGGGTCTATATTAAAGCAAATCATTACAGACATCACAGCGTCTGAGGAAGAACCATGGATTTGGAACTGGGGATTTTGGGGGCAAGTCCTGATTCTGTTACGATTTACATGTATGACCCTGGGCAGATAGTTTCCCCTTTCTTGGACTAAGTGTAAAGTGAGGGAGTTAGACTAGGTGGGCTCTAAGGACCCTTCCAATTCTAGAGCCTATACTCCTTTTGAGAGGCAGTGTGGCAGAGTGAATAGAGACCTCAGAGGCAAAAACACTGGATTCATGTCCTGCCTCTGGCATATGCTAACTATGTGACGGTAGGTAAGTCACTTATCATCTCAGTATCCTCAAGCAACTCTCTAAGAATAGAAGTTAGAGAGAAGTTCTTGATCTGTCTTCATTGAGGAAGGGAGTTCCCATACTGGGGGTTCCCTTTAACTGCTGAAACCAGGGTCAGACAAGACCAAAATTCTTGGAGTCCTGAGCTTTGATTAACTATGACTCTATGTTGTGATTGAGACAAGAAACAGGTCTGTGAAACTTTGACGATTGAGTGAGTTCTGTGTATTCTGTCAGATTCCAAATGTCCACTGTTTTCCATTCAGCAAGCATTTATTAAGAGTTTGCTGAGTACAAGGCATCTTCTTTCTACATAGTCATGTCAACAGAGAGCCACTGAAGAGGAATGATGTGCAACGTCTCTGGTGGGTCTGTGTTTCCTACTTAGTAAAATTCAGATTTCTCAGGCCAGTATTCAAGATGTTCCACAATCTGGTACCACCCTATCCATCCTTATCTCTTTCATGTAGCCTTTTACTTCAGTCAAACTACACTATTCTCTAACCCAGACTTTTCCACCTCCTTGCCTTTTCTCACTTGCCCTGTGCCTTAAATGCCCTCCTTCCTCCAGCTCTGCCTCTTGAATTCCTAGCCATGTGAAATGTCACCTCCTTCAGGAAGCCTTCCCTGATCACCACCGACAACCTTCAGTTAACGACCTTTCCTCTGTCAGGTCTCCCCTAGCCCTTATTTATATCTCTCCTGCATGCTTAGAACTGATTCTTTGTCTTAATAATAGCCAGCATTCATATAACACTTTAAAGTTGGAGAATGTCTTACAAAAATTTCCCATTTGATCTTCCCAACAACCCTGTGAGACAGGTGCTGTCATTAGCCCCATTTTACAGCTGAAGAAACCAAGGCTCACAGTGATGAGGTGACATTTCCAGGGTCACATAGCTAGTGTCTGAGGCTGGATCTGAACTCAGGTTTTCCTGACTCTACATTCAGTGCTTCAGCCACTGCACCACCTATCTTTTATAGTAGCTTGAGTGTTTCCTATGCTCCAGCAGATTAGAAGTTGGAGGTGGGAACTGTGTCTCCTGGCTCTGAGTCAGGAAAGCCTGCCTCTTATGTTTGCTTACTTGTGTGACCTTGGGCAAGTCACTTGTGTTGTTGTTGTTGAATTGTTTCAGTCACGTTTGACTCTTTGTGACCACATTTGGGGTTTTCTTCTCAGGCATACTACAGTGGCTTGCCTTTTCCTTCTCCAGCTCATTTCACAGATGAGGAAATTGAGGCAAACAGAGTTAAGTGACTTGCCCAGGGTCACCCAGCTAGTAAGTATCTCTGGCTGAATTTGAACTCAGGAATATGAGTCTTCCTGACTCCAGGCCCAGGACTCTGTGCACTATGGCGCCACCTAGGGGCCCCACTGAGGCCCCTTCCATCTCCAAATCTATGATTCTATAATATTCAAGCAGGGGACATGTAATAACTATTGGTTTGAATTAAAACAGGTTCATTTACTTTCCATCTTCCTTGAGGACAGAACAAGAGGAAAGCAGGTTGAATCGATAGTACAAGGCATTAGCTGAGCTACATGGATTGAGAGCTGTTGAGTTGGCTCAAGGACAGTGGGTGGGCCAAGGAGTGTGCCCAAAGGCAGGGGAATGGACCAGATGACCTCTTCAGCCCTTCCTCAGTGTCAAGAGCTGGCTTTTGTTCAGTCTGGACTGTTTGGTCTCTTGGTCCTCCCTTGCTTGGAATTCAAGCTATAAAAGCAATGGGGTAAAATATAAAAGCATCTGTCTGAGGGCCAAAATAAATCCTCTATTAATTCAGCTTCCTAATGGCGTCTTAACAGGCCCCTCAACACTGAGAGACAGTGAGAGCCAGAAAGGAGGAGGAGCAGGGAGAGGGAGAGAGAAGGAGGGAGGGAGGGAGAGAGAGGGAGGAAGGGAGAGAGAGAGAGGGAGGAGGGAGGGGAGGGAGGGAGAGGGAGGGAGAGAGAGGGAGGGAGGGAGGGAGAGAGAGAGGGAGAGAGGGAGAAGGGAGGGAGGGAGGAAGGAGAAGGAGGGAGGGAGGGAGAGAGAGAGAGGGGAGGAGGGAGGGAGGGAGAGAGAGAGAGAGAGAGAGAGAGAGAGAGAGAGAGAGAGAGAGAATGAAAGCAAGAGAGAGGAAAAACAACGGAAGTAGAGGGGGGAAGAGAGACACAGGGAGACAAGAGACAGAAAGAAAGAGAGAGAGACAAATGGTCAGACAGAGAGAGAGAACTATTGTCTGGTACTCTGCTGTTGGTGCAGCACAGAGGACAAGGCCTTCCCCTGGGCCCAGGGCCGCCAGGAAGAGCCCCCTCAGAAAACCTGTTACTTGGGATGTTCCTAAGGCCAGTAGCTCCAGGATTTTAAAATCTAACGGCCTCCCAAAGGATGGAGTAATTAGTATCCCAGCTGCTGCTCTCTGACTCTGTGTAGGCAGAGGCGGGGGTAGGGGAGATGGGGAGATTCTTTCAAAGGAACAGGACTATTTGTTCTTCCTTTTCCCTTCCAGAGACAGGACCTTAGGACCAGACTTCTTTGAGCTATACGGCTTATGCAGATCATTTAGCACAACCCCATATTTTAAAAAAACAAAACAACAAAGGAAGAAATTGAAGCCCAGGGAAGGGCTTTTATGGTTCCAAGGTCACCCAGGGATGAATGAGCAGAAGTAGCAGAACCCCCAGGTAACTCTAGCAAGCATGTACTACTGAGCTGCCTGCCAATGTCTGATCCAAGACCAGTGGAGTATGCTTATGCAATGGCCCCACCATCCCCTGCTGACTCTTTAATGCCCAATACAGGATTATAGGGCAAAGGGGAAAGATGGCGGACACCTCATGGTTTATTCCGCATGGGACTCATGCATGTAGCAGGGGCATTGGGTTCCAGGGATTGTGCCCTTTCTCCCTCAGATAAATGGGCATCACCTTAATGTGCAGCTGCTTGAGCCCCAGTCAGAGCTTGCTCTGAGAGTGCTAAGACTTGGGTTGTATAAGGACAAACCACTCCTTTAAATCCTCTTCCCTCCTGAGGTTTTTCTTCCCTCAGTTTCCAGTCTCACTGCTAGCATTCAAGTGAGAAAACAGAATTAGCAAAGATTTAAATGATTACCCAGATCTTAATATAGGAATTCCATACCACCACTACCACCAATCCCAATTTATGTAATCAGAGAAGACCCAGATATATCAGTGGAATCGATCAATCAGCCAAAAGTATAATCTAGTAGGTATTAGGGAATTTTCCTACAAACCTCACCATAATGTATGCATAAGTCACTAATCAATCCGAGAGGATTATAGGTTTTTGACCACTGGATAAAGGCAGATGACTCCATGCAGGGAGCATCTAGTGACTGACTAAAAGAATTAGGCATGCCTCTGAACCTATGTCTAAAAATGGCAAGTGGTCAAGGCTGGGAGACTCCAAGTTCAGGAATTAAAGATTCCAGAGCTTTAGCCAGGCTCCTGAGAGAGAATCACTCTTGGGGAAGGAGACAGTCTATTTTCTCTCTCACACTCTCTCTTGTTCTCCCCTCCACTCTTTCCCCATTGACTATGTCATCAGAGAAACTGGACCAATAGAAGACAGTGCATCCATTTGAGATCAGAGAAACCAGACCCATGGGAGGCAACCCATTCAACTGGGAGCTGGATGGAAACATGTCAAGGAAAAACAGATTCAGAAAGACACAAAGAGAGAGGCAGTTTCAAGGAGCATGACCGCTTGTACCAGAGAAAAATGTTCATTGAGATCTCAGGAAAAGACTTTCAGTGTCACGTGTATGAGTGATTACTATGCCACTTATGTTCTCTACATATCTACCAGTCATTTACTCAAAAAACATTTATGAACTTAGTATGTGCGCCCCCCACACATACACACACAATGCTAAGTTTTGAAGGTAAAAACAAAAGTAAAACTAGGTCCCTGCTTTCATGGAATTCACATTCAAATGAGAGATCATGCAAAATGGAAAATAATTCTTAAAGGAAGGAGTTAGCAATAAAGGGGACACTACCATTGGATTCTAAGTTTCAGCCAAGTCTTCACATGGATCCTGTGATGCAGATTCTTGGGGGAGAATGCTCATACCAGTTGTTCTTAATTTTCCATATTAATAAATACTTTTGCTAAAAGTTGATTATGTCTTTTGGCTGACTGTTAATAATTACACAGATAGGGGCTCTGAGTGACAGTACTAGTTATACCTAGAACCCTTAGAGTAGGGTTCTTTCTTCATCAGCCTTCTCAGGTTCAGGGGCAAAAATCAGCAGTATAGGTAACTTGGCCTTGGTGAGAAGGTAGGGAAGAGGGAGGGGGGGAAGGGAGGAAGTGGAAAGGGAGGAAGGGGGAGAGAGAGAGAGAGAGAGAGAGAGAGAGAGAGAGAGAGAGAGAATGTCATAGGAATTTAGAAAAAGAAATAAATATTTTGGGTAATTGTCGTTCTACTTTGCTAAATATTTTTAAAAATGTTAAAAAATTGTTAATTGTTTACAAATCTTATGCAAGATTTTACTTCCTGTTAGCATCAGCCACCTCCTCTTTTGCCTCAATCCCTCTTTGTGACACTTTTGATGACAGCATCTGGTGAGAAACCATGTAATAAGGAAAGAAACCTTAAAGACTTCTCCCCTCTGAAGCCATGTGACTCCTGAGAAATAGACCTGTGCCTTTAGCCTTTTTTATGATCTTTTCCATTAAAAATAAAGAGAATGGAGCCTCAAAACCTAGTGAGTTCAAATGGTCATCAGGAGACGGCTCTAGTCAATGCTACATTAGTGCCCTGAAGAGTGGGGAGTGATATTTGGGTGTGACTTTTGTGTCCCTAGGCCAACAGAAACAGAGACATTTGATAGTCATATAGCATCTGAACATGAGTTTGATGGAACCCATAGGAACTAAGAGTCTACTCTCCCAGAGACTGAAAAGGAATGATTAAGGTTTAAAACTAGTAGAAGTGTCCTCAGGAAGTACTCTGAAAGAGAGAATATCCTCAATGTGTGTGGTGGGGGGATGGAGGGGGAGGTTATGTGCCCACTTTGTTTCTGCTGTTTCTAAAGCAAATATTCCTTTGAGAAAGCTAATTGATGTTAAGTAGTTAAATGGACCTGGGGTACTAGTCACAAGCTCCCAACACTGGGGGAACACAATGGGAGCTTGAGTTAATGGTGGTAGAGAAAAGATACCCCACCTCCTCAGAGTTACCCCTAGGAATATTAAGAGATAGATGCAGGATGCTGGGTCTCAAAGAAGCCAGAGCACAAGACTCAGCACCCAGACACTGTCACCGTATGGGAGGTCATGGTGGGCAGCAACATGGACAAAATCCACATCAGGGACCTCATGGAGACAATGCAGCAGCCCTTCCAGCTGGAAGCACTGGGATGTCATGTGATCTGTCGATGATGTAACCAGCTTGGGGGCAGGGGTGTAATTTATTACTAGGGCACCATTTGGGGCATCAGCTACTCTTGGGCTGTGTACTCTTCCCTCCCTCAGCTCTCTACCATTTATGCTCTTGCCCAGTTGGATGGAAATCTAGTAGTGTGGTCTAGAATATACCCCAAATTACCAAAAATGCAAAGTTTTTCCCACTCTCCAATTCCTCAAGCCCCCATTTACCATGGACTGGATTCATGTCAATCACCCCTTCTCCCAACTCATAGGATTCAACAATTTACTGTTAATGACCATGTGATTTACTAACATGATCAGATAACACAGAAATCTCAAATGCCTGTAAAAGGAATTTTCAAACAACAAAATGCAAGACCATTGCAACTTGGGTTGGTTCCCCTTTCCCTTCACCCTTCCTCCCAGCCAGGCTGAAAGGAAGAACAAAAAGGAATAGTTGAGTAAGTTTTAAAACGAGTGGAAGGTTCTTAGCAAGTTCTCTGAGAAAACAGTGGGGAAAGAAACTACAAGTGCAGTTCCGCCTGATCAGGCCGCAGCAACAGTCACTATTTTTATTCCAACCTGGTCCACACTTCCTTGCTGGGCTCCGGCTCCACTCCTTTTGAGCTGCCCTCATTCCAGGCCCAGCTTCACAGAGCAATCTTGGTTATCACTCTGCTTTGCCCTTCTGATGCCTGCTTAAGGCAGCATAGAGCTGCTTGTGAGGAATCCAATATGGCATTCATTTGCCATTTTCTCTTTTTCCTGTCCAGACCCCAAGACCATGAAGTCTTTGGGCTGATGTTCCTCTAAGGACTAAGGAAATGGAAACTCAAAGGCTCTGGGAAACATTTCAGCACATATTTCCTAGATTACCCAAACCCCTCTATAACCCCTTTATCCTTGCCCCTCCTGGGGAGTCTTAGCCCCCAAGATTATAGTTATAATATGTAGCAGACGGCTCATATCCACCCATTTTGTGCATTTCCATTGCCCTATCGCTGATTCCATTTAAATTATTCAGAGACTTTGGAATTCCATAACTCACTTGTACAATATCCAGAAGAATAGTGGAATTAAAAGGATGTGTTTTTGTTCTAGGGAGAAGGTTGAATCATTAAATCACTGTAATTTCCTAAAGACAGCTCATCCTGCTCTCTTCCAAATGCTCAGTTCTGGGCCAACATCATTATCCATTCACAGTGTCTGTCCCAGATAAATGTACACACGGACAGGCTCGATTGCATAATTATAATTCTTAGTTAGAAGGCTTAGCAGTGCTCTAGGGCTTGATGTAATCCACATGATTTGTTCTTGTTCAGATGTTTCAGTCATGTTCAACTCTTCACGACCCTCTTTGGGGTTTTCTTGGCAAAAATACTGGAGTATTGCCATTTCTTTCTCTGGCTCATTTTACATTTGAGGAAACTGAGGCAAACAAGGTTAAGAGACTTGTACAGGGTCACACAGCCAGTAAATGTCTAAGGCCAAATTTGAACCCGGGAATTCCTGAGTCTGGGCCCAGCACTCTAACCACTGTGCCACCAAACTACCCAATCATCCACAAACAGGAGCAACTAGACTAGCTCACCATCAGCAGGGATGGGATTCTACTTTCACTTGGACTTTAAGCTGGATTTTCTCCTTGATAGTCACAGACACTTTTGGCAAGGATACCTCCATGTGTATTATGCTTCGATTGTTGTTAATAATAAGAGAACTGTTGAACAAAACGATCTCCATTGTACCATCTTTCAAGATGTCTTGTATGATTTTGACATATGACCTTGTTGGAAGAGAGCCTTTCAAGCAGCATTTTGCTCTGTTGAATCAAATGCTTTTTTAAAAAAAGTTAGTCAACAAAGAATAAACATCATGAGATCTTGTATTCTCCAACCTTTGCAACGAATTGTGTTATTTTAAAGATATGGCCAACTGTGGCACATCCCTTGCAAAAGCCTCTCTGTTTCCTTCTAATACCCTCATCAATAATGCTCTCTAGAAGGAAATGAATTCAATAACCCAATGTTTGATAAGCCCAAGAACATAGAATATTTGAGAAAGTACTTCCTATTTGAAAAGAATTTCTGGTAAAACTGGAAAGCAGATGGTAGAAATTGAGTTTCGACTACCATTTTATACCATATAATGCAAAAAGCTCAAAGTGTAAATAGGACCTAAATATTAAAGGTCATAGCATTAAAAAAAAATTAGAAGACCATCAGCTTATGTATCTTTCACATTTATGGCCTGGGGGAGAATTATTAACCAAACAAGAGATAAAGATGATCACAAGAGATAGATTATTGGAATTATATAATATTTAAAAGGTTTTGTACAATGAAAATTAAGGTGACTCAGTATAGCAGCAAGCACCCTGGCACACCCAGAATGAGTACTAGCACAGGTTCTTTGACCTGCTTTTCTAAAGGAAAGCAACTTAAAAGGGGCTAACAACCTTACTTTAATCAAATATATGTAATTTACTTATTTAGGGGGGAAAAAGTCAGCACCCTGAACTTCAGAAAATACAAACAGAATTACAAGCAGACAAAAAATACAGACAGAGAAAATAACACAATTCAACAGACCAACAAACAGGGCTTCCAGCTGTCTGACCATTATACACATACATAGTTAGCTACCAGAGAGAGAAGCACCACCATCTGGGTTTTCAAAGCCAGAGGCCTTAACAGCTATCCAGAGTCTCATCTGGCCAAATCATACAACTCTTCCTATAAGTGAGCCCCAAAGCACAACCTCACCTTAGAGTGTGTGTGTGTGTGTGTGTGTGTGTGTGTGTGTGTGTGTGTGTATCCTTGGCCAGGAGAATACTTTTTTTTGCTGAAGAGGTAACTTCTAGGCTCTTTTGATCTTTGTGCTATAGAATTTAAAGGAATTGGCAGGTATGAAACATCAGGGCACCAAACAACATTTCAGGAAAAAAAAAAAAAAATATATATATATATATATACCCTTTTTCAGGGTCAGAGGATATCACAGCCTTCATGACCCACTGCCTAATTACAAAGTAACAAAAGGTGTGGGCCTTCCTGAAAAACAAGCTCCCTCCCCCCCAAGCAAACTTCTCTTGTTGGGCTCCAAGTGAGGTCCATTAAGGGGCAGGGAAGATCTTCAAATTCCCTAGACCTATTAAGGGGCAGGGAAGATTTTCAAATTTCCTTACCATTACACTTAGATAACAAAAGAAACAGTTAATTGTGGAAAAAATCTTTGCATCCAATATCTCTGACAAGGGTTTAATATCCAAAATATATAGGGCACTAACACAAATATAAAAAATCAAATTGTGCAATGGATAATTAATCAAAGGATATAAATAAACAGTTCTCAAAAGAATTGCAAACCACTAACAACCCAATGAAAGATTTGGTTTAAGAAAAATGCAAATCCAAACAACTTTGAGGCTTCACCTCACATTCAGCAAATTAGCAAAGATGAGAATAATCAGTGTTAAAGTGATAGTGGAAAGGCAGGTATGCTAATACACTATTCATGGAACTGTAAATTGATCCAACCATTCTGAAAAGTAATATGGAATTATACAAAGAAAGTGATTTAAAACATCCATTTCCTTTTACCTACTCTTAGGCATATACCTCAAGGAGGTCAATTATTTAAAAAAAAAAAAAAAGAGCTCCATATACACCAAAATATTTATAGCAGCAGTTAGCAATTTTTTGTTCTGGCAAAGACCTGAAATTAAAGTAGATACCTCTTGGTTTTTTAATAGTTAAACAAATTGTAATGCACTAACATAATATATATTGTAATTGTGCTATGTGAAAATATAAACATGATAAATACAGAAAAGCATGGGAAGATGTTTGAACTGAAGCAAAGTGAAATAAGTAGAAGCAGGACAATAGAAAATGGGAAAAAATAATAGCTAAGCCCCTGAAATTGAATGCTACAAAATTATAATAATCAAATCATACCAAAGAAGAGACATAAAAACTTCTCCCTTTTTTGCAGAGATGAGAGGCTATGGTCAAAGAAGCCTGTACACCTTGGTATGCTTGGTTCAGATGATGGTTAATTTTGCTAAACTTTTTTTTTTTTTGCTTTTTGGAGGGTGGAGGGCAGGGCAATTGGGATTAAGTGACTTGCCCAAGATCATATGGCTAGTAAGTGTGTCAAGAGTCTGAGGCCGGATTTGCACTCAGGTCCTCCTGACTCCAGGACCAGTGCTCTATTCGTTGTGCCACCTAGCCGCCCCTTTGCTGAAATTTTTTTAATCTTTTTTTGGGGTGGCTAGGTGACACAGTGAATAGAGCACCAGCCCTGGAGTCAGGAGGACCTGAGTTCAAATCCGGCCTAGGCACTTGACACACTTACTAACCATATGGCCTTGGACAAGTCATAACCCCAATTGTCCCCAAAATGCAAAAAAAAAATCTTTTTTTATTCTTTGTTATAACACATGGCTTTCTGGGAGTGGAGGGACAGGACATATTGGGAAATGTAGGTGATATAAAAACAAGATACAAAAAATTTCTGTGCTTTTATTTATTTTATTTTAATCTTTTAAACTTACAAATAAAATTTTGTTAGATATTTTCATGTCATCATAAGCTCTAACATGGACCAAAAAACTTTCTCAAAATAGAGACCTGGTCAAGCAGATCGAAGTCATGGGGGAATAGGATACCTGTTGTCCTTTCTGCTGCTAAGGATGCCATTAATGAGAGGATAAGCTTACGTCCTAGTACTATAAAAAAAACTTTTTTTAACATTCCTTCCTGACCTCCAAAAAGATACTGTCCTCCACACATGTGAAGATTTTCTCATAAAAATTTTAGGAAAGTAGATGTGTGGAATGGTAGATATTTATATTCTTTCAATTTCCTTACTTGGAGAATATAGGTGTGTGTGTGTGTGTGTGTATACATACATATATATACACATATAACAGATATTATAGAACATATAAATATTATAAAGTCTGAAATTTCTTCCATTTATTTTTGTATCTTCCCCACTTTCATATACTTTGAAATTCTATCCTCTAATGACCCCACCACACCCCAAGTGTGTTCACTTGGTCTAATCCAGCTGCTTTTTCCATATTTGTTTTCTTTAGGGCCATTTCCACTTCCTTTGGCAGCAAGTTCAGAATCATAACATTAGAATACAAACGCTTGACCTTGATAGTGAAAAGAGTTTGTTTGTTTTAATCTTTACAGATCTTTTGCATTTTTTGTCATTTGTTATCCTTTCAGTTTCAGCCTTAAAATTCCTTTGAAGTGACTTTGCTTAGTTGGGCCCTTCATTGAGCTTTGCTTTAGACATTATTCCCTCCTCTTGTTTTATAAAATAATACTGCCAATGCTTTTCCACCATTCTTCTCTGTAAAATTTTACAAATTAGACTATTTATTAACAACATCTTCCCCTTGGCTGACATATTAGGTTTGTCTGCTTGGCCAGGAGAATACATTTTTTGCTGATGAGGTCATTTCTAGGCTCTTTTGATCTTTTTGCTATAGAATTGAAAAGAATTGGCAGGTATGAAACATCAGGGCACCAAACACCATTTCAGAAAAAGGAAATCCATTACATGTTCATGGACAGGAAATGATGCATTACTGGTGGGGAAATCATTCACAAATCAGCTGCATGTATATATCCAGAATAGAATTCTTAGAACAAGATCAGAATGAATCTAAAACTAAAAGAATAAAAATAGAAAGCTATAGAATGCAATTAAAACTCTAGCCTGACTTATTTAAATAAATTAGTTACACTGAAAAATGGGAAATAGGGGAAAGGACGCTGACAAAGATAAACAATTTCATGAAGAAATTTAGTTGATGTACAAGCGTGAAGTTTCCATGCAATTGACAAGCCTTTGATCTCTCTCTTTCCTTATTCCTAAACCACATTTTCCCATGTTTTTCACTATCCTCCCTTATGCTCCACTTTGTACCTAAATCAGTAAGTATCAAGAATACTTTAATTTGTAGGGATTTAGTAAGTTGGGTTTTTTAAAATAAATTTATTTATTTTTAGTTTACAACATTCAGTTCCACGAGCTTTTGAGTTTCAAATTTTCTCCCCCTCCTCCCCATGGCAGCATGCAATCCAATATAGGTTCTACATACACCTTCACATTAAACATTTTCACTTTAGTCATTTTGTAAAGAAGAATTATAACCAATGGAGAGAATTATAACCAACCACGAGAAAGAAAGAACAAAGCAAAAAAGAAAAGAGAGGGCAAATAGTTTGTTTCAGTCTGCATTCAGGTTCTGTAATCTTTCTCTGGATGTGGTGGATGGCTTTTTCCAGTATGAGTCTTTCGGAGTTGTCTTGGAACCTCATATTGCTGAGGAGCCAAGTCTATCAAAGTTAGTCATCACAATGTGTCTGTAATTGTGTACCATGCTAAGTTTTTCCCTAGAATTTTTCTATCTCCTGATTCTCTGCAACCAATATGGGTACATTGGCAATAATTCTCAGTGTTGATTTTTGCATGTGTGCGAATTCTGATCTTAACGGGATCTCAAAGCCCTTTTACTGCACAGACACATGAAAATCCAAGAGTGTGACCAGGTAGGTAGGAGGGACAATGACTTTGCCCGCTAGGGTTGGCTTTGTCTCTGTTCCTTTCTCCTCTCCTTAATCCTACCGGCTCATCCAGCCATGATACTCAAAGCTACTTTGCAGCTATTGAGCTTCTGTTGCCTTCATCACTGAAGGCTTTACTGGACCCCTTTCTGGGCCATTGTTTTAGGAGGACTCTGTCTGTGCTTTACTCCTTGCTCAACTTGCTACTCTGTGGACATGCCTTCCAAAGTCTCAGTAGTGGACTTGTGTTCATCCACACTCCCTTCCCCTACATCCCAACTCTGGAATGCGTCAGTTGACTCCCCTCTGGCCTGATTAGCCCTGTAACTTTCTGGATCAAAGCGGCCCCTTCTGGACAACACTTTCCTTTGTGTGTTTCTCCTCCTTTTGAATATAAGTTGCTTAAGCAGTGGGACTGTCTTTGCTTTGTGTCTGTATCCCCAGCCCTATTTGGCGCTTAGTAAGCTCTTTCCAAATGCACTCATTCATTCATATCAGGTGAATGATGCTCATATGCTCAATGACCAGTTTGCTTTATTCAAATAAAGGTAGCCTTCAGAAATTAAACTTGGGAGGGACATGGGATGCCCACCATGAAATAGAGTGAGGTTACCCATGGAGGAAGTTCAATCAAAAAATTAAGCCCAAGAGCTTTAGTCAACTGGGATGACCTTGCTCTGTGTCCTAATGTGCTTGGCACTTGGAACAAAGACTGTCCTGGTGGGGATAGAAAACTCTTCTAGACAAGACACTGGAAAAGGACACACCAGTCACTCTGCAAAGGAAAAAAAAGAAAATGGTTATGGGGTGAGGGGTGGGGAGGGAAGAAGGATTGCTGTTGGTCCTAAGACAAGGGTTGCTGCTTTTTTGAAAGAGCTATAAAACAGCCTCTGGCATTTTGAACTAAAATCAAACAAGCAAACATAAAACATCTTTGTTATATGGGATGGATCTCTGGGAATGGAGAGGGAGAGATACAGGGAAGGGAGAGAAACAGTAATTTAGGTGATGTAAAAACAAAAAGATAGCAATAACTTCTTTTTTAATCCATCAATACCACTACTAGTCTTTATCCCAAAGCAATCATTAAGAAAAGGAGGAAGGACCCACATGTACAAAAATATTTATAGCAGCTCTTTTTTGTGGTTGCCAAGAATTGGAAACTGAGGGAATGCCCATCAGTTGGGGAATGACTGAACAAGTTGTGGTATATGCATGTAATGGAATACTATTGTTCAATAAGAAACGAAGAGCAGGGGGATTTCAGAAAAACCTGGAAAGATTTACTGAGTGAAGTGAGCAGAACCAGCAGTTCCAATGGATGCTCCCAGGCATCAGCAATAGCAACATTGTGCAATGATTAACTATGACAGACTTAGCTCTTCTCAGCGATACAATGATCCAAGACAATTCCAAAAGACTCATGATGGAAAATGCCATCCACATCCAGAGAAAGAGCTATGGAGTCTGAGTGCAGACTCAAGCAGACTATTTTCACCGTTTTGGTTTTTTGTTTTTTTCTTCCTCATGGTTTTCCCCTTTTGTTTTGATTCTTCTTTCACAACATGATTGATATGGAAATATGTTTAACATGATTGTACGTGTACAATCTATATCAGATTGCTTGCTGTCTTGGGGACAGGGGAGGGAAGGGAGAAGAATTTGAAACTCAAAGCATACTATTTTCACTTTCTTTGTTTTTTTTTCATGGTTTTTCCCTTTTGTTCCATTTCTTCTTTCACAACATGACTGATGCGGAAATATGTTTAACATGATTGGACATGTCAACTATATCAGATTGCTCACCATCTTGGAAAGGGAAGAGGAGAGAGAGAAAAATTTGGAACTCAAAAATCTTATAAAAAATGAATGCTGAAATTTATCTTTACATGTAACTGGAAAAAAAAAAACTATTTACATAAAAAAGAACATGACTTAACCCCCTCTCCTTTTAAGGAAGGAACAGCATCCCAGCCAAGACCTTCAACTGAAGCCAAAAGTAGGGGGCAGAGGGAAGTTCCAGAGCCACGTCTAGGTTTCACACTTAAAGGGCATCATGCCTGGGAGCATCCATTGGAGCTGCATCTGGCAGAGACTACATGGCCAGTGGAGCAGTAATAGCATCCCAGGCAGACATTCACAACTATATGAATCTTGTACTGTATAGTTATTTGGTTGTAATCTCACTAATTAGAATGTGAGCCCCCTTGAGAACAATCATGTTTTTACCTGTTTTTGTAGCCTCAATAGCACCACACCTGGTACATAATGAACACTCAACAAATGCTTCTTGACTGACTGACATCTCGCCACATGATAGGTGTGAATTTCCCTTCCCCATGTATGCCCTGGCCAAATATTCCCTATGTGTATTCCTGGACATGTCATGGCTGCATGTGGACCATGAACATGTACCCCTTCATAAGTGTGTCCATTCTCCCCACTGATGATATATGCACCAGTAAGTACGCAAAAAGTTTATGGGGAAAAGGTTTTATTGCTACTTTTTTTTACTATGCTATTTCATAAAATGCCTTTGCTTAGGGCCAATTGTGTTCTTTGGTTCACTATTAAAGGTGGTACAGTGGATAGAGTACTGGGCTTAGAGTCAGGAGGACCTGAATTCAAATCCAGCTTCAGATACTTACTGTGACCCTGGGCAAATCATTTAACCCTGTTTGCCTCACTTTCCTCATCTGTAAAATGAACTGGAGAAGGAAATAGCAAACCACTCCACTGTCTTTGTCAAGAAAACCCCAAATGGGGTCACAAAGAATTGGACACAATGAAATTAAAGGTAAACACATTGGTGGTTACTTGTGAGCTTTGATTTAGGTGACCACAGATCCATAGACTTCTCCGAGGTAGCAGTTAGGATTATCCCCAGGAGCTAGTGAACATAACATTGCCTCTCTGTTAGCTTTCTGTCCGTGATATCCTGGCAATAGCCTTTCATCTCTGCTTCCCTGTGCCCTTGCTTCTCCAAGGGGAACAGTTCTGCACCACTGTTCTATTTCTCAGCAATGAGCACTCTTGCCCCATTCCTGTGGCCTTCACCCAAGAAGATGTCCCATAACTCATCAAAGCTAGGTTTTCCCAGAGGTATTTTGAAGTTCAAATGAAATGATGGATGTAAAGCACTCAGCAAACCCTAAATACACACTATATAAATGTCAGCTATGGTTAGTATTAGCCTACAGGCTCCAGGCCCCCCAGTGTGGTGATGGCTTCATCCCTGAGCCTGCTACTGCACTCCTGCTGAGCTCAAGCAACATGGATGCTGGTAAATGCTTAACAAGGCTCTCTGGGGGGAAAAATGTAAACTTATATACTTTCAAGTTTAATTTGCATTATTATCACTTTCTTAAGTCTAGGCAACCCACAAAATAATAAATCAAGCCCTGATTTGTAGCAATTGGTAGTTCTGAGCCAGAGAAGGAAACGGCAAACCACTCCAGCATCTTTGCCAAGAAAACCCCAAATGGGATCATGGAGAGTCAGACAGGACTGATCAACCCAACAACCAGTCTAACAACAGCAGTTTCTGAGGCATCAAGGCTCACGCTGAGCATTTAGCAGCCAGCTCTCCCTCGGAGGTGGCTCCAGCACCCTGGATTTTCCTTCCTTAGATCATTCTTTGCCACTCTGAGTTGCTTCTCAAACTGACTTCCTCTTTGTAGCAATGAATCATAGTCTATTGCTTCTGGTCTTACTCAAGGTTCCCATCTGCTGATGACATATCCTGCCTTCCCAAACTCATTCTGTTTGATCTCATCCCCTTTCTTGTGACTTATTACTCCACACTCTCTATTTGTCTTTGCAGACATATCTCAGAGATATTGTAGGTTGGGTTCTAGAACACCACAAAAAAGTGAATATCTCATTAAATCAAGGCACACAAATATTTTGGTTTCCCAGTGCATATAAAAGTTGTGTTTATACTATATTGTAGTCTACTAAGTGTTTGATAGTATTGTATCTATGAAATTTCCATACCTTAATTAAAAATACTTTATTGCTAAAAAATGCTAACCATCACCTGAACCTTCATAAAGTCTTTTTTTTTTCTTTGCTTTTTGGAGGGAGGAAGGCAGGGCAATTGGGGTTAAGTGACTTGCCCAAGGTCACATAGCTAGTAAGTGTGTCAATTGTCTGAAGCTGGATTTGAACTCAGGTCCTCCTGACTCGAGGGCCGGTGCTCTGTTTACTGTGCCACCTAGCTGCCCCCGACCTTCATGGAGTCTTAATCTTTTTTCTTCTGGAGCAGCTAGATGGCACAGTGGATAGAGTGCTGGCCCTAGAAAACTCATCTTCCTGAGTTCAAATCTGGCCTCAGACTTCCTAGCTGTAATCCTGGGCAAATCACTTAACCCTGTTGGCCTCAGTTTCCTCAACTATAAAATGAACTAGAGAAGGAAATGGCCAACCACTCCAGTATCTTTGCCAAGAAAACCCAAAACAGGATCATGAAGAGCCAGACATAACTGAATAACAACAAACAAATCTTTTTTGCAGGTGGAAGGCGTTGCCTCAATATCGACTACTGCTGACTCATCAAAGTGGTGGTGGCTGGAGGCTGGAGTGGATGTCACCCTTTCTTAAATGAAGTTTGCCGCACAGGTCGATTCCTTCTTTCATTTGAACACTTAGAGGCCATTGTAGGGTCTTCAATTGACCTAATTTTAATACAGTTGTGTCTCAGGAAGAGGAAGAGAGACTGAACAGCTAGTCAGTAGAACAGTCAGAACACACACATTTACTAAGTTCATCATCTTATATGGGCACGATTCATGGCACCCCAAAACAATGACAATAGTAACATCAAAGACCACTGAGCACAGATCTCTGTAACAGATATAATGATCATGGAAGAGTTTGGAACATTGCAAGAATGACCAGTGTGACCCAGAGACACAGTGTGAACCCTTGCTGTGGACAAAATGGTGCCCAGAGATTTGCTCCACTCAGGGTTACCACACACTTACAATTCGTAAGAAATCAATACCTACAAAGTGCAATAAAGCAAAACGCAACAAAACAACGGATGCTCGTACAGTCAAATGTCCGCAAATGCTGGGAAGTCAGATGACTTGTCCCCTTTTCCTGGAATAGTACACTGGATTAGCCCTTTTTTACCAAGGTGGACTGCCACCAGCAAACTTCCTTCCTATGCAAACATATGTATTCACCCCGTCATTTCTGGCTCTTTGGTCTTTTGACTACACTTTGCTTACACCTGTTTGTTTCCCTCCCCTCTCTCGAGCATGTGATGATGCTGTAGTTGTATGACTGATCCAAGATTCTCATGATTTTTTTTCCTCTGGGTCCCTTCCTTAGAACATTCTTAGTTTATGCCTATAGTTCTCCAAGAGAGCAGAAAGATCCAGCACCGCACACAGCAAAGTACAGAGGCCTAGCGACATGTTTTGCATCTTTCTCTTTGTAGTTAGGACTGGTCTAGTTAGCACCTTCCCCTTAGAATTATCTCTAATTTTTTCCATATAGTCTTCAGAAATTCTCCCTTTGATTAATGAAATTTTGACTCCACACAGTAGCCTCTCAAGCTCAGTTAAAAGGCCTACTGTCCAGTTTCCAAGTACTATCAGAAATTCTTATCCTATCAGGGTTTTTTAAATAGTCTGCCTGTTCAGGTAATTTATAGAAAACAGGCCAAGTGTTTTCTGTCTTCTCATATGGCTTAGTGAGAACTTTATGTCTCCCCTAAGTATTTAATACATTTTGCAGAATGTTCTCAATAGCATTATTACACTGCTTTAATTGGCGGGCCTTTGATGAAGCTCTGGGTAATATTTCTTGCACACCAGGGGTCTAAGGATACAACCTCCACAATGCCACATCAGCTTCCAGAGCTCATAACGAACACCATAAACAACAGGTATCAGGACTAAAGCTCATAATAAGTCACACACACTGAGACAAAGCTAAGCCTAGGAGGCAAGGTCAGGCCTCGTCTCTCCTATCGACTGATCGCATTCCTGACTTTTCATATACATGCAGAGTCAGACAAAACCTAAAGGGAATTTAAGCTCACTTTACTTCAAAGTCCTGTAGAAGAAATCCTGATAACCCATTAGGAGCAGCTATCAAGGTAACATGGTGGATAGAGAGCCAGGCCTGAATTTAGAAAGACTCATCTTCCTGAGTTCAAATCTAGCCTCAGACACTTACTAGCTGTGTGACCCTGGGTGAGGCACTTCACTTTGTTTGCCTCAGTTTCCTCATCTGCAAAATGATCTGGAGAAGGAAATAGCAAACTACTTCCAGTATCTTTGCCAAGAAAACCCCAAATGGAAGAGTCCGACATAACCAAAATGACTGAACAACAATGACCCATTAAATGATGTTCCTTGTTGTTGTGCCCAGACAAGTCCTTAGACTAGCTGCCTTATGGAAGGGGAGATTTTGCTAAAGGCCCAGAGTTTTATAGTCTCCCATCCTGGGAAGAAATGGAACCATCCTATGCTGTGGTTTGAACTTGGGGAAGACTGAGCCAGCCTAGAGAGTATTTTAAATTAGTAACTGCTTCCAATCTCCCCCTTTTTGCAGACTGAAAACTTAACAGGCTGGCATCACCCCACCCAGTCCAAACCACACCATATTATATATAGTTCCATCTACTCCTGGGCTAGGACAAAACTAAAAAGCTCAGAGTTGTTTTCTTGTTTTGTTTTGTTTAGTAATTTAACCCTCTCAACAAGGCAGCCAGTCTAAGACTGGTGTGGGTGAATATTATTTTGCCTTTGAACACATGATAAGACCAGCTCCTTTATTTGCCTCCCCTGGGAGAGTTGTCCTTACATTTAGCTACAATTTGTTTTGTCTTTTGGTTTCGTTTATGACAAGATTGTCAAGACGAATATGATTCACTTCCTCTGGCAGTATGTCACTCCTTGGTCTGTAGCCAGGGATCTCACATGTAGCTTACCAATAACTACATTTCCATATAAGTCTGCAGCTTTGATTAGTCTAATCTATCATTCAAAAATTTACACCATGCAAAATTTTCTCTCTTCCTTCTCCCTCTCCTCTCTTTCTGTTTCTGTCTCTGTCTGTTTATTCCTCCCTCCATCTACTTTCCTTTTTCCCTTTCCTCCTCTCTCCCTTTCTCTCTCTGTCTGTACCTCCCTCCTTCCCTCTCTCTCATTATGTTTCCCTTTCTCCCTCTCTTTCCCTCCTTCCCTCTCCTTTCCCCGCCCTTACTGAAGTATATCTGTAAGCAAATCAAATCCCTTATGGCCAGGTACCTAGAATCACACTCAGCATTCTTCCAACCAATCAGGAGTCATGTCTCCCTCCTGCTATGCAGCATATAGCACAAGGCTGTTTTTCAGGGCATCTTCCAAGGGGGTTTTAGATACACAATAACAACAACATTGTAAAGACAAACAGGATTTGAAAAGATTAAGGGCTCTTATAAATGAAATAAGTAATTTTGATTCCAGAGTACCAAAGGGGACAAGTTCTACCTTCCTCCAGGCAGGACTTAAGACCAGAATTAGACATATTGGGGGCATGGCCAGTGCAGGCATTTGTTTTGATTGACTATGAAATTTTTCTACAAAGATTTTTTCTTTTTATTTTCAATAGGGAGGAAGGGAGAGGGAGAGGGGCATTAGGGGTAGCTTCCCCCCACCTTACCAAAAAAGATAGAGAGAGAAGAAAACATAAGGAGAGCAAGAAAAGATTACAGATGGGTAGGATAACTTTTAAAGTTAAATCTTGGATTGATTATATGCTTGAAAAGCAAGCTCTACATAATAGAGATTTGCAGTTGCATTACAGTACTCTCCTGTTCTATAGTAAATATGGAAATCCTCCTTTGATGTTTGTTAAACTCAGGATAAAAAAAATTACATGAAAAATTTTTTGAAATTTAATGCTCCAGTTGATGAAGGGTACACTCACTATGGCAGCCCTTTTCCTCATCAAGAATGACTTTTTTTTCTCCTATTGAGCCTAAATCTATAGTCGATAACTTAATATTAGTAATAATTCTAGCTAGCTCTTACATACTGCCTACTGCGTGCTAGGAACTGTGTTAAACTTTAGAAATATTATTTCATTTCATTCATACCAATTCAGGGAGGTAAGGGCTATTACGATTCCCATTTTACAGTTGAGGAAACTAAGGCAAACAGAAGTTAAGCGACTTATGTGCTAAGTTACACATCTAACAAGTGTCTCCACTCTTCCAGACTCTGGGCCCAGCCTTCTATCTACCCCATTATCTTGCTGCCTCTAACTTCTGTTCATTGCTCTTAATTCTATCTTCTTGAGTCCTGTAGAGTCCAGTAATCCCCCTTCCACCTAGCATCTCAGAACTTAAGGGAACCTCGGAGTCATCTGGTCCAAATTCTACTCAAATAGGCATGATCTTGATAGCACCTGACAAGTAATCATTGAGCTTATGGTAAAAAATTCTTACTAGTCTTGAAGTCTATAGCTTCAAATGCCTAGTATAACAAAGCAAAATTTCACATTAGATTATTACAATTATAATAAAATATATTTTAAAATAATATTATATATAATATATTTTAAAATAATATTACATATAGATACATATAAAATACTTTTAAAAGAATATTAAGAGGGGGGGCAGAGCCAAGATGGTGGAGAAAAACAGGAACTTTCTTGAGCTCCTGCACTAACCACCTCTAATACCTGTAAAAAATTATTCTAAACAAATTTTAGAGCTACAGAACCCACAAAGTGACAGAGAGAAACAAATCTCTCACTGAAGGAAGCCTGGCAGGCCTATAGGAAAAGTCTATCACACCAAGCTGGAAGCAGAGCACAATCTCACATGAGCCTTATGGGCCAGAGCCAAGGGGGCCCAACCAGGGGCACAGACCTGCTGGAGCAGACTTCAGGAAAGTGAATCACTTGCAGCTGTGGTGGTTTCCAGACTTCTCGACCCATAAATGCCAAAGAGAAAGTAAAAGATCAGTGGGAACTCTGTTGATCCTGGGTGAGAGAAGAGCCCAGTCAGGCCCCTGCTCCTGGGGCAAGAGGTGCTCTATGGCACAGTGGCTGTAGCTGCTGCTGTGTAGCTGCCTCTGGAGCTCCTGGCCTGCAGATCATAGGAGAACCAAACAACCATTCAGAGAGTAATCACTCTTGCTTTAACCTGTTTGGATCTAGGTTGTGGTCTTGGGTGGTAGTCCTGGGGTAAGGAATGTTAGTATGCCAGAGCTTGTTTTGGCTGTAGAGAGGGGACCCTCCTCATAGCTCTGACAACAGCTCTAACAACAACTGTGAAAACCCCAGCAATTTGGGACACAGCTCTCTCCACTCTGGAAGCAGAGTTCTACTGTGGCAAAGAGCTCAAAAGTCAAGTAATTCGCTGGCAAGATGAGCAAACAGAGGAAGTGCAATTAGACCGTGGAATCTTTTTGGGGGGACAAAAAGGATCAAAACATGGAACCAGAAGAAAACAACAAAGTCAAAACTCCTGCATTAAGAGCTTCTAAGAAAAATATGAATTGGTTACAGGATATAGAGAGGCTCAAGAAGGATTTTGAAAATCCAGTAAGAGAAGTGGAGGAAAAATTGGGAAGAAAAATGAGAGTGATGCAAGAAAATCATGAAAAGAGAGGCAACAGCCTGACTGAAGAAAATAACAGCTTAAAAAATAGACTAACTCAAATGGCAAAAGAGGCCCAAAAAGCCAATGAGGAGAAGAATGCCTTAAAAAGCCTAATTTGCCAGATGGAAAAGGAACTTCAAAAACTCACTGAAGAGAATAATTCCTTCAGAATTAGATTGGAGCTAATGACTTTATGAGAAATCAAGATACTACAAAACAGATCCAAACAAATGAAAAAATAGAAGGCAATGTGAAATATCTCATGGGAAAAACCACTGACCTGGAAAATAGATCCAGGAGAGACAATTTAAAAATTATTGGACTACCTGAAAGCCATGATAAAAAAAATCCTAGAAATCATCCTTCAAGAAATTCTCAAGGAAAGTTGCCCTGATATTCTAGAACCAGAGGGCAAAATAGAAATAGAAAGAATTCACTGATTGCCTCTTTAAAAAGATCCCAACGGGGCGGCTAGGTGGCGCAGTGAATAGAGCACCGGCCCTGGAGTCAGAAGGACCTGAGTTCGGAGCCGGCCTCCGACACTTAATCCACACAAACAAAAAAAACCTAGCCGTGTAACCTTGGGCAAGTTACTTAACCCCAATTGCCCTAAAGGGGCGGCTAGGTGGCGCAGTGAGTAAGAGCGCCAGCCTCGGAGTTGGGATGACCCAAGATCAGATCCAGCCTCAGAAAATGAGCACCCACACACAAATAATGACTAGCCGTGTAACCTTGAGCAAGTTACTTAACCCCAATTGCTTATAAAAAAAAAAAAAAGATCCCAAAAAGGAGACTCCAAGGAATATTATAGCCAAATTCCAGAGTTCCTAGGTCAAGGAGAAAATATTACAAGCAGCCAGGAAGAAACAATTTGAGTATTATGGAAACACAATCAGGACAACACAAGACCTAGCAGCTTCTACTTTAAAAGATTGAAGGATTTGGAATATGATATTCCAGAGGTCAAAGGAGCTAGGATTAAAACCAAGAAATCACCTGCCTAGCAAAACTGAATATATAATGCTTCAGGAGAAAATATGGTCTTTCAATGAAATAAAGGACTTTCAAGCATTCATGATGAAAAAACCAGAGCTGAACAGAAAATTTGACTTTCAAATACAAGAAGCATGAGAAGGTAAACAGGGAAAAGAAATCATAAGAAACTTATTAAAGTTGAACTATTTATATTTCTACATGGAAAAATGATAATTACAACTCATGAGACTTTTCTCAGTATGAGGATAGTTGAAGGGAACACACACACACACACATATGTATGTATGTGTGTGTGTGTGTACATGTATACATAGACAGAGGGCAGAGAATGAAGGGGATATGAAGGGATGATATCTAAAAAATAAAATTAAGAAGTGAAAGAGGAATATATTGGGAGGAGAAAGGAAGAGATAGAATAGGGTAGATTATCTCACATAAAAGAAGCAAGAGAAAACTTACAATGGAGGGGAAGAGTAGGAAGGTGAAAGGGAATGGGTCAACCTTACTCTCATTGAATTTGGTTTGAAGAGGGAATAAGATACATACTCAATTGGGTATCTTACCCTACAGGAAAGTAACAGGGGGAGAGGAAAAGGGGGAATGATAGAAGAGAGGGCAGATTGGGGAGAGGGTAGTTAGAAGCAAACACTTTGAAAAAGGGCAGGGTCAAAATAGAAAATAGAATAAGTGGGGAGCGGGATAGGATGGAGGGAAATACAGTTAGTTTTTCACAATATAACTACTATGGAAATGCTTTGCATAACTACACATGTGCAACCTATATTGAATTGCTTGTCTTCCCAGTAGGGGGTGGGTGAGGAGGGAAGAAGGGAAAGAATCTAGAAATCAAAATTTTTTTTGGGGGGGTGGTCTTTTTGGAGGGGGGAAGGCAAAGCAACTGGGGTTAAGTGACTTGCCCAAGGTCACAGCTAGTAAGTGTTAAGTATCTGATGTCAGATTTGAACTCAGGTCCACCTGACTCCGGGGCCAGCGCTCTACTCACTGAGCCACCTAGCTGCCCCTGGAAATCAATGTTTTAAAAACAAATGTTAAAAAGAAATTGTTTTTTACATGCAACTGGGAAATAAGATATACAGGTAATGGGGTATAGAAATCCACCTTGCCCTACTAGAAAGTTAGGGGAAGGGATAGAGGAGGATATAAGAGAGAACAGATTGGGGGAAGGGGTATTCAGTAAGCTCACTATCTTGGGGTGAGGGGTAGGGGAAAGACAGGAAGAAAATTTATAACGCAAAATCTTGTGGAAATGAATGTTGAAAACTAAAAATAAATAAATAAATTGAAAAAAAAAATTTAAGAATATTGAGCCCAAAGAGACCTTAGAGATGGCCTAGTCTGGTTCTCTGCATTATGTGAATGAGGAGGCTGAGACCCAGATAGGCTAAAAGCCCCGCAGTGAGTCAAAATTACTCCCTTCAGTTTTATATTCTGGAACGTGCTACCAAAGAATCAAAGAGAATAGTAAGAATGTATTTTAAAGCTCTATTCCTATAGTCCTTAGCAGCTCTATTCAGTGGGAATTGAGGTGCTCAGAGAGTGCCTAAATGACAGAATTTACTTTGGCTAATACACAAGAGCACAGACTGCTTAGCCCTGGAAGGGACCTTGGAGAGGTCATCTCATCCAACCCCCTCATTTAACAAACAAGGGTACTGAACCCCCAAGAAGTTAAGTGATTTGTTCCAGGTCACACAGGTAGGAAGATAACAGGAGGAGGCTTTGTACCTGGGTTGTCTGAGCCTCTGTTTCCTTCCAGCTCTCCCTGGAGAGGCATGGAGGGGAGACAAACACAGTCTAACAAAGGCAATACCTAAAATGGTCCTTTTTAATTATAAAGAAGTTCCGCCTACATAGGTTTGGGCTTACTGAATTTATCAGGCTAGGGAAATGTAATGCACCTCTCCACACTTTCAGCTTGTCAAGCGTTTCTGCTTTGTGTCTGGTTTCTGTAAATGGCTTCTCCCACTGCTTTCATTAGCTATTACATTTTGAATTGGGTTCTTGACTGCTTTTGTATCTCTTTTCCCTTTCAGGTCAAATTAACCTGCTCATTTAGAATTACTACTAAATAGTAAATTCATACTTAACCACTTTATGGTTTAGAAAACATTTTCCCCACAACAACCCTATTAGATAGGTATTACAAGAATTATTCTTATTTTATAAGTGAGGACCCCTCACTCTCTTTCACCCCTCCATATTGAATCTGTCACCAAGGCCTGTTGATGTTACCCTTGAAAAATCTCATGGTGAAGCCCCTTTCCCTTCCTCTAATACTGTGAGTTCAAATCCAATCTTAGTCACTTACTAGCCATGTGACCCTAGGCAAGTCACTTAACCCAGTTTGCCTCCATTTCCTCATCTGTAAAATGAGCTGGAGAAGGAAATAGCAAACCACTCTGGTATCTCTACCAAGAAAACCCCAAACGGTGTCACAAAGAGTCAGATACAAGGGAGAAAGGCAAGAAAAGGCAAACAAAAGACTGAGATGGAGGAATCAGCTTGAACCAGGACACCTGGGTTCTAATCCTGTCTCAACCACTGACTGGTTGCATGACCTTGGGCAGATCACCTGTCTGAGGGCCTCATTTTTCTCCTCTGACAAATAATGATGTTTGGTATTTAATAATGATAGCACACATTTCTATAGCACTTTGAAGTTTCCAGAGCACTTTCCTCACATCTTGTCTGTGAAGTATTGTCCCATTTCATAGATGAGGACACCAAAGTTCACAGAGTAAAGTGAGGTATCCAAGACCATTTAAGTAGTGAGAGGCAGGGATGGGATCTGGACCCTGGGTCCCTGACACCAAATCCAGGGCTCTTTCTACCTCATTTTGGCCAAACCATGAGCCACGGAATCAAAGATTCATGTGGGTGAGGAGTAAGTAGTGCTAATTACCCCTGCCTGGTTGGCACAATCATGAAGACTGATTCACAGAATGGATGTAAAAGTTCTGTGTAAATGCAAGGGATTGTTGCTGCTGCTACTGTTGTAATTGCTGTAATTCTGGAACTTTGGGTCTGAGCTGGGACTTCAGACGTAGGTGGGTAGTACAGTAGCTAGAGCTCCAGGCCTGGGATCAGGAAGACCTAAGTTTAAATCCTTAGAAACTTATTATTGGGGGCAGCTAAGTGGCACGGTGAGTAGAGTGTCGGCCCTGGAGTCAGAAGGACCTGAGTTCGGATCCAGCTTCAGACACTTAACACACACACACAAAAAACTAGCTGTGTGACCTTGGGCAAGTTACTTAACCCCAATTGCCCTCCAAAAGGGGGGGGGGGGGGCATTTATTATCTATGTGACCCTGGGCAAACCGTTTAATCTCTGTGGGACTCCCAGATCTATTGTGAAGGTCAAATTAGATAAATTATGTAAAGCGATTTGCAAACCAGACAAATGTTAATTATTTTCCTCATCTTCATTACCATTTTATCAGGGGCGTGAGTCCCCAGTGAGGAATCTAGTGTCTTTGGCACCTGCTCTGTGATTTATAGCCTCAGAGAGTATTTAGAGGCACCAGAGGCTCCGGGATTTAGGGTCTCAGAGCCAGTTTAAAGAAGAAGCAACACTTGAATTCAGGTCTTCCCACTTCTGTTTGGGAGCTAGGACAGACCCAGAGGGAGTGAGGGTAAAAGGACTTAGTCCTCAGAGCTGGGCTGAGGCCTGGGCTTGTCAATGTATAACTGACGGGATCTCCTGGTTACTCGTTGGCCTCTTCAAGGTGTTCCCTGCTGGGTCAGACCACGTGGGCCAAAGGAGTCCAAAGTCTGGGAAGGCTCAGGGGAGCAGAAAACAGCCTCCAGTGCCTGGGAGGTGCGCGATGGAAGGGTGGCGTCTCCCCATCATTCTGCTCTGCCTCCTGTGCTGCGGTAGGTTGGTTGGGCTGGGACTCAGAAAACATAAGATTAGAGGCCAGGAGGCCCTGAGTCTGGGCAGAATTTCCTAAATGCAAGAGGTGGGGGGCTGGGAGGACTGAGCAGGGTTATGGAGGCTGGAGCCAGACAGCTGCAAATAATTTGATGGGGGTGGTGGATTGAACTGTGTGGAAGGAAGCTATAAACCACCCGGACCAGAGACATGCTAGGTTTTTGAATAAATCTAAGGATAGCTCCTATTCCTATAGCATTTTAAGGTATATAAAGTATTTCTCTCTTGATCCCTGTGATATAGAGACAAGACCACTAGACTTAAAGTCAGGAAACCTGGGTTCAGATCCTGGATCTGTAATTGTATGACTTTGGACAAGTCCTTTCCTCCCTCTGAGATTCACCTTCCTCATCTGTACAATAGGGGGGAGAAGGAAAACTGGGGAAGAGGTTTAGACCAAGGGTGGGGAACCTGCAGCCTCAAGGCTACATGTAGCCCTCTAGGTTCTCAAGTGTGGCCCTTTGCCTGAAGCCAAACTTCACAGAACAGAACTAAACCCCTGGTTTAGACCATTCAATTCAACATACATTTATTAAGCATTGTCCTTATCCTCCAGGGGCAAGGGAGACATAAGATGAACACAGATAAGCAGATACAAAGCACATGAAAAGTAATTTCAAGAGAGGGAGAGAGAAAGCAGGTCTAACATCGAACACCATGCACTGAGATAGGTGACATGACTTAGACATAAAGGGTGACACCATAAACAAATCAGAGGAACAAGGGAGAAAACACCTGTCAGATCTAATGATAAAGGAAGATTCCATGACCAAACGAGAGATAGAAGGAATCACAGAAGGTAAAAAGGACAAGTGTGGTCACACAAAATAAGAAATTTTGTCCAAACAAAACCAATGCCCCTAACATCAGAAGAGAAGCAGGCAAATGGGGAAAAAATATTTTCAGCAAGTTTCTTTATAAAGATCTCATTTTTATTATAAGGAATGCACTCAGATTTGTGAGAGAGAGCCATTCTTTGATTAATAAAATCAAAGACTATGAAAGTTTTCAGAGAAAGAAAACCAAGCAATCAATAGTCATATAAAATTTTTTGAATCACTAATAATTAGAGAAATGACAATTAAAACAACAACATTGTAAAGACAAACAATCAAAAAACTCAGTGATGAAACACATCACCCAGCTCTTGACAGAAAGGTGATGGACTAATTGAGACATTTTTTTTTTGATGTGGTTAATGCAGAAATTTGTTTTGTTTGACTGTAGGTGTTTATAACTGAGGAGTTGTTTTTCTTTCTTCCTCAGTGGTGGGAAGAGGTGGAAGGGAGAGGTGAAATTTCACTAATTTTAAAAAGTTAATTTTTAAAAGAAAAGGTCAATTTGGAAAGGACAAAAGACTTGCCATATAGCACTGAGGACTCAGTTGTGGTTAAGTAACATAACTTTATAGTGAACCCAGTTGCATGAGTTTTTCCAAAACCATTTAGTAGCACATGAATAGTAACAGAGAAAGCAGATGGTGAGGGTAATACAGGATTGGCATTTGCTGAGAATGGGGGTTAGGAAGACTGGGATGGGGGAGGGATTCAAGGAGAGTTTATAGTAGACAGTTGAACTAGTTAAACAAAGGGGGAAAGAAGTAAGACTAGAGTAAAGGTGATGTGCTGGGAATACAAGGCAGAATGTAGGGACTGGAGATCATGGTAAAGATTTTTAAATGGTTTAGGAGGAATTAGAGGGAGAGATTTAAAGGTAGGAGATTTTGGTCAGAGGTAGGAAATTTGGAGTTCTGGTCTACAGAAATGAAACAATTACAGGTTCTCTGTCTGTACTGTGGCTGTGTTGAGATGGAGGACATGGGATTTTAGGAGGCTCATGAACTGAAAATCCAGGATGTTTAAGGGGATATGAATTTGTATATTCAAATGCCCAACTATAAAGACAGGGGTTAAGGTGGCAGGTAATGAAGTCCTTGAGAAAGAAAGGAGAGTGAACTGGAGGTCAGTAGATGACTGGGTCAAGGAACTGGACCAGATGACAAATGTGGATCTAGTAAAACTCAAATTAATAAATGAATGTAATTGTAAAATCATTTATTAAGTGCTTCCTATTTGCCAGGCATTGTACTAAACTCTGGGGATACAAATGCAAAAATTGAATATAGTCCCTGCCCTCAAGGAGCTTACATTCTAATAGAGGAAGAAAACATAAGAAAGGGAGAGGTGCCCAGAGAGAGACAGTCAAGGAAGGGAAGTCAGAGGTAACACAGATTGAAGTCATAAGGCTTTATGACTTTTTCCAGAAATGGTAGTTAACATGATTACTATTCTCAGAGGCTGAGTTGAAAAGGGAAGGAAGGATGCATACCAACAGCTCAGCATGAAGATGGTGTGGTAAATCTGGGAACTATTCAAGAACCCAGGGTTCCAGGAAAAAACTTTGAGCTCTTCAAAGAAAGAGAAATTGCCAAATAATAATGACAAAAGAATAATCTGGAAGTGGGACTGAGGAAAGAAAAATCTGTCTAACTTCTCTTCCCAGTCTAGTACTTCAGGGCCATGTAAGAAGGAGCACCCAGTACTAGTAATGATGGTCCAAGGTGTAGTGTCTTATGGGGAAACCAGGTTTTCATTAGTGCAAAGAGATGAATAATGTGAAACAGCAAACATTAATAGGAGGGCAAAGGAGAATATGAACTGTGGAAGACTGGGACCAGTGGGGATGGGGAGAGGAATGAGAGGATGTGCAGAAATAAAAGGAAGAGAGGCTTTTCATCTCAGCTGATGTTGACTCTGAGTCACAGGGATAGAAAGAGGGGCCAGGAGCAGGCACTGTGTTTCCCATCACATGGGGGGCATGGCCAGTTGATAGAGGCTCCAGCCCTCCATATATCCATGATATCTGGGGACTGAGTCTCAGAAATCCAGGTTCTGAGATCCCAAGAGCAGAGGAACCCAGAGATGAAAGGAAAGCCCCCAAGTCTGGACTGAATCCCGTTCCAGGAGCTACTCTGCATTTGTTCTAAGCACTCAGGTTCCAATATCTGAGTCCCTGGGAAGTAACCCACCCATCTCACTACCTTGTGCCTTTGGTATTCTAAAGTTCAGATCTGTGATGTCTTCAATGGGTGGATGAAGTAAACCTTATTGGAAGAGGGGTTGCTATGGCAAAGGTACTCCTTTAACATAGGTTCATTGCTGCCCAAGGGACCCAATGACTAAGGTGTGAAATGACTTAGAGGACCCTTCACAAATGGTCTTCTGGCCTCTTCACAGTTAGAAAGAATTCCAAAGGTCTGACTCCTACATGAGGAGCAATCTCCACTATGATATTTTTGACAAGTGGCTAGCCAGCTTTTGCTTGATGATTTCCATTTTGGAAAATTTACTACCTCACCAAGACAGTTCATTATACTTTTGGACTACTCTAATGATTAGGAAATTTTTTTTTCAGTAACTCTTATTGAAGCTAAACAGTGCAGTGGATAGAGTGCTGGGCCTAGAGTCAGGAGGACCTGAATTCAAATCCAGCCTTAGATACTTCCTAACTGTGGAACCCTGGACAAGTTACTTGACCTATCTGTTTCAGTTTACTCAACTATAAAATGAGATGGTAGTTGCAAGGATCAAATGAGATAATACTTGTAAGGCACTTAGTACACATAGTAGGTGCATAATAAATGCTTCTTCCCCTTCTCTCTTTTGTCTCCTTCCTGACAGTATGATCCTGAGTTTGAAGATCCAGTTATCTATCTTGTTGCCCCCATGCAGATAATATAGGAACTTCAGTATTTGATACCCCTCCAGGGTGTGCATCACCAACTCACTTTACAAGAATCTAAGTTCACAAAGCTTTAAGGAAAACAAATAGTGCTTGGGTCAGAGCCCCTAGAAAATGACAATACCTGCTTCAATCACTTATGTAGAAGTGTCAATCATACCCTACAGCTACAAGCCACCCAAGCTCCCAAGTAGTGCCAACCATTGGGAAATGTTTAACAAAATAATAACAATACAATGCAACATAGATAATATTAATTTGTGGTTTTCTAAGTCAACATGCAGCCTGCAGGGATGCAGGTTTCTAATTGTGTTGGGACACCACTGGCTGACAGGTCATTCCTTTGTGTTGCTATTTCATTCCATTGCTTCTTTGGCTGCTTTTGTGGAACACATTTCCCTCCTCCCACCCCTCCCTTCCCCCTTCCCCAGTAGCCCTCAGTTCATATATGCCCCTGTCAGCTGGCTCCCATCCGTCTCCTCTAGGAAGGTTTCTCGTTGTCCTGTTTTCCAAGGGCTGTGGCTCACACCTCCTGCAATTCTTTTCATCTTCCAGGAGATGGCAGTCATTCCCCTTCCTAGGAGACCAACTCTTTGGATCCAGAATCCCACGGTCATTTATTTGTATCATAGTCCAAAAACTGTTCCAGCTGTCATTTCTAAAGACATTTCTCTTTAAAAAAAAATAATAAATTATTTATTTCTTATATCACCTTAATTTCTGAATAAATCCCAACCTAGTGTATCATTGTAACAAAAATTTTTAAAGGGCAGGGAGAGGAGAGAGTAGTTTAGGGAACCCAACCCATTTGTCAATTGAGTCTAAAGGGTAGATTCAATGTTTCAAACCCAGAGTCACTCAACTCTGCAAGAAGGGGGAAAGCACATTTTTCTCATTCCAAGCTTGGTCATCATAATTATATAGCATTTGGGTTATTCTTCTCATTTACGTTGTTGGGCTTATTATTTGTATTGTTTTCCTGGTTCTGCTTATTTCACTCTGAATCCTTTTATATAAATCTTCCTATGCTTCTCTGAATTTCTGAAAGTTTTTTTTTCATACCAAGATGTCCCACATCTAAACCCCACCCCAGTTCTGAGTTCAGGTTAATTTTTGGAGTCTGATGTCCTCTCCCCACCCCACCCCTCTCTCCTTGTACCCAAGTGATCCTTAACCTGCCTATACCTTCTAGGAGCACAGAAAAACATTCGAATCTTTCTCCCCCATTGTTTCTCTATCTATTGCAATTCCCTCTGGGGGAGGGAGGAGGCTATTCAGATGACCAGAGGTTGCTTCCACAAACAACTAGAAGGAAGAGAGCCATGCCTTGGGGGGTGGCAGAGAATAAGTTTCCCTATTATATCAGCTGGAGCACTGAGTGAAAGACATGAAAAAATACTTATGCAATGTTCATGTTATGTAGGTGCCTTTGATGAGAGTTACATTCGTTAAAATTATTAAGAGCCTCTCAAAAGTCTTCAGGAGGTTGTGAAATGGGGGGAAAATTGAGAGAATTGGGCTAGGCCTCTAAAGACATGGCTTGGAGTCTTAATTTTGTCTCCAACTTGCTATTTGACTGTGGGCAAGTTGCTAAATCTCCATGAAATTCTCTGCCCTTATTGCTTTTCAAGGTTGCTGTTAAAGAATAAAATGAACTAAGTACATGTGAACTCACTCTGTGCCCTGTGTATTTCAATAGCCTCCTATGGGGTCTCCCTACCTCCTTCTCCCTCCTCTTTAATAAATTCTCCATATACTTGGCAAAACAGTATTTCCCAGAGCATAGGTCTGACCATGTCCCTCACCTTCCCAATAAACTCCAGGGGCTCTCTGTTATCTGTAGTGTCAAATACAGACCCCTCTATTAAGTACTTAAAGCTATTCTCCACCCTTAGCACACATTACCCTTCTTCATACCCTTTTACTCTTTAGTCCAGACAAACTGCCTTCCTCTCTTTCCTTAGACACAACATTCAATATCTGGTCTCTGGGATTTTGCCCATGTTGTCCACCATGTCTGGAATGCACTCCCACCTCTGCTTCCCCTCATGGGATCCCTGGCTTCCTTCAAAACTCAGTTCAAGCACCCTGATTCCTCCTTTACCCCCTCAAATTTTTGTTGTTATTCAGTTGTTTTGAGTCATGTCCAACACTTTTTTTTCCCCAAATAGTATGCTTTTATTTTCTTTATTTTTATTTTTTGGTTTTTGGTAGGGGGAAGGCAGGGCAACTAGGGTTGAGTTGCTCAAGGTCATACAGCTAGTAAGTGTTAAGTGCCTGTGGCCAGATTTGAACTCAAGTCCTCCCAATTCCAGGGCCAGTACTCTATTCACTGTACCACCTAGCCACCCCATGTCTAATGCTTCAAGACCCCTTTTGGGGTTTTCTTGGCAGAGATACTGGAGTTGTGTACCATGTCCTTCTTCAGTTCATTTTACAGATGAGGAAACTGAGGCAGAGACTTGCCAAGGGTCTCACAGCTCAGAAGTATCTGAGACTGGATTTGAACTCATCTTCCTGTCTACAGGCCCAGCATTTTATTCACTGTGCCACCTAGCCACCCTACCCCTCAAATTGCTTTGTATTTATTTTGTATATGCTTTTAGCTGTACATGTTATCTCCCCTGATAAGGCAGGGATTGATTCATTTTTGTCCTTGTATCCCCAGTTACTAATATAGTTTCTGGAACATAGTAGGTACTTACTAAATGCTTGTGATTGACAGACCTTGGAAAAGTTACTCCCATTATTTGATGACAGTTTCTCTCTCTGTAAAATGAAAGATTTAGGCTATAATGTTAGGCTAGACCCTTTTAGTTCTGAAATTCTATGTTCTCTGATCTTAAGGCCTTTTCTTAGCTTTACTTTGAGCTCCTGTCTTCCCCAATTTCCACACAGACACCCTGCCTTCTAGAATTCTCACTACAGAATTCATTAAGTTGTCCCTCAGCTGTTCAGAGGAGGGAGGAGGATATGGAGTGAAGGGAAGAGAGGTATATGTGCTGGGAAAATACACTGGGCCAAGAGTCAGAAAATGTGGCTTTGATTTGAGTCCCATTTCTGCCAATAACTAGCCGGGTGACTGTAGGCCTTAGGTTTTGGGTCTCCAAGGTCCTTTCCGGCTGTAAATTCAATGATCCCACAATTTCATGGTCTTAAGATTCCTTCCAACTCTGACATTTGGTGGCTTTCATTATCCACCTTTGGTCCACATTACTGTGCCCTGGTCCCTTTCCAAGAGCACGAGCTGGGGCAGGGATTAGGGTGGGGGATACAAGATGCCAACTGGGTAAAGGCTGGGGGAGCAAAAGACACCCACGGTCTTTGCTGACATGGAGCAGAGCCAATCTCCGCAGCTAGAGCAGCTCCGAGCTCCACGTGGTCCTTTAGCTGTTTACTGAAGCAGGAAATGCTTCCTGAAGCTGGGCTCCAGCTTCTCCCTTACATATGCACGTGTGAGGCTGGAACCAGCACCATCTTTGTGGCAGAGCTGGGAGGGGAGGGGGGTGGGGCAGAGGGGATGAGGAAGAAACTAGGAAAGGAAAAAGGAGTGAAGGAGGGGACGGGAGCCGGAGGAGGGGCAGGCAGCAGGCCAGATCCTCTGCTGCAATTCTTATCCTTTGGGGTGCTGGGAAGTCTCTTCCCACCTCTTCCTCTTTGGACTTCCTCCCTCCTCACCCCCAACCGGATGGTGAGGTGGGGGCAGGAGATATTCCAGAGCCACAGGGGTGGGGGGGTGGGATTTGAACTTGTGTTCCACTAGGACTTTTCTATTTATGTCAAGGATTTACAGTTTTGGCAGCTACAGCAGTTCAGTGGGGGGATGGAGAAAATACCACCAAAAGCAATCATCATAGCAGGTATTTTATATGGCACTTTAAATTTACAAAATGCTTGACAAATAAATTATTAATCATTTTATCCTCCCAATAACCCTTGGAGGTGGGTTCTAATAGTAACCCATTTTTCAGATGAGGAAACTGAGGCAGGCAGCTCTTGCTCAGCGTCACATAGTGATTTTCTGAGGCTGGACCATAGACCTAGGGCTGGAAGAGACCACCAGGGACGTCTAGTTCAAGCCTTCCATTTTACAGGAGAGCATGGGAGCCCAAACTTGCCCAAAGTCTCCGAGGTGAGATTGGAACTCAAACATGCTGACTTTAGAGACAGGGCTTTTCCCCTTGTATCACTCTGCCGCTTAACTGGGAGTCAGGAGATTTGGGTTCAGATTCTGCCTCTGACACTTATTAGCTGTGTGATCATAGACTGGACACCTCATATCTGAGCCTCTGCTTCTTCATCTATGAAAAGGGAGTAATAGCACTTGACCCATTTGCTGAATCCCGTTAAGGAAACCCTTAAAGAGCTATAGAAATGTGAGCTATAATTCTCATTATCATTAGTCCCTAGAACTAATAGTCTCTAGGAGAGTTTGGAAGCCAAAGAAAAGGAAAAAACCAAAGCAACATTTTACTCGGTTTATCTTTCACCCACCCACTCTTCTCCTGGCATTCCATCCCTCCTTTCAGCTACGTGAGCCTCTTGGCTCCTCCTTCCTGGTCTGACTGAGATCTGGGGGACCTGGCTTCAAGGCCCCTTGCCAGTTACCTCACCTGAGAACCCTTCCTGCTCTCTGAGCTCTCCTCCTCTCCTTTATAGGATGAGGGGGCTGTTGGAATGGAAAGAAGACCAGATTAGGAGTCAAGGTACCTGGGTTCCAGTTCTGGCTCTGTGTGACTTTAGGCAAGGAACCTTCTCTGAACCTCAGTTTTCTTCTCTGGAAAATGAAAGGGTTGGATTAGATCACTGGTGTCGATCTCAAATGGAAACTAGGTAGCTGATGTGTATGTATGGATCCCTCTGGTTCACTTATTGACTCGGTTTTAAAATATAAGGGTATATAATAAATATTATATCATGTATATAGCATACAATATACTATATCATGTAGACAATATAATATACAAATATACAATATGCAATATACACAATGGTATATTTAGTACATATAATTCTAATATTTATATAACAGTATAATTATTAATGTATTTAATTAATATATTATATAATAATCATAAGTATATAATAATATAAGGTAGACAATATATAATATAGTATAGTAAACATTGTATTTTTATTTATCTTGATTAAACATTTACACTTTGCACACTGGAGGAGGAGGGGAGAGTGATTTTGATACTTCTGAACTAGACAATCATTAAGATCATCTCTAGCATTCAATTTTAAAATTCTATGGTCTCTAAGGTTTTTTTCAGCTCTGATATCCCTTGTTTTTTTTTCCTTTCCAGCTTTGGGACATGTATGCACTCACTAACAAGAGGTGGGCATTAGGAGTATTGGGTGAGGGCAACAGTGTAAGAAGCCAATCAGGGAAGGCGGGAGGCCAAAGGTATAGGAGTGTTTGGTGGAAGGAGGTTCCTGGATTCCTAGTGGCTCTTACTTAAGACATTTTATTTTTTAAAATAATTAATATAATTAATTAATTATCAGAGATACAAAGTTAGTCATTTTCTGAGGCTGGATCATAGACCTAGGGTTGGAAGAGACCACAAAGGACATCTCTTTCAATCCCTCCATTTTATAGAAGAGGATTGGAAGCCCAGGGAGATTAAGCCCAAACTTATTAATAATTATTATTATTAATTAATATAGGTAGCTATAATGGTGTGTGTGTGTGTATTTGTATCTATATCTATCCTAGCTGTGACGTGTCTTGGGACACCCAGTCCCTCTTTTCCCCCCGGCTCACTTTTCCCAACCTGCCTTCATGCTGGCAAGTCTATGTTTATTTTGTTTTGTTGCCAGGGTGGGGTGGGGGCAGCCATGGCCATGGTCACACTGCTACTATTCAACTCTCTCAAGATCCTAGTGGGTAACCCAGATGTGCAGTTCTATGACTTACCCCTGTAGCACCTGAGTCCCCACTAGCGCATTTCACATTTACGGAAAATCAGTTATTGTTTTAATTAATTCTTTAAAAAAATGAGTTGTCTTCTGTTTCTTCATAATTATTCCCAGCATTCTTTCCCTTCCCCCTCCCAGAAAGCTATACCATATAATAAATAGTATTTTTTAAAGAGGAAAAAAATCAGTACAATTAACTGATGCATTGAAAAAGTCCTAGGTGGTGCAGTGAATAGAGCGCTGGCCCTGGAGTCAGGAGGACCTGAGTTCAAGCCTGGCCTAAGACACTTAACATAAAACTAGCCGTGTGACCCTGGGCAAGTCACTTAACCCCAATTGCCCTACCTCCCCCCAAAAAAAGCAAAAAAAGAGAAAAAGTCCTAAAATGTGTGTAATGTAGAACACCTGTTGACCTCCCACCTGCACCAAGGGAGGTTGTAGATCGTCTTTTTATATCTCTTCATTCAGAACCCCTTTGACTCTTAAAGATGAAACGCTTAAAAATGAGAAAGCAAATGCAAAACTAATCATAACATTCAAAAGAAGGAAATATCAGAAGTAATCATAATATTTACTTGAGAGAAGGCAAAAATCATGAATAAAAATAACATCGCAGTCTACCCCTATAAGCCTGGCTAACACTCTACTAACTATATACACAGTGTCTATGAGGGAGAGTGGGTGGCACACACTTACAAGAATCTAGCAGGGAGGCACGTGAACAAGAATGGGACATTCCTAGGCCTGGAACAACCCCTGACTTGAGACAGCAGGCCTTGAGGCCCTTGGTCTCTTGAGAAAACAGTCCCTATGTATCACCTACTGGGCAAAAATGCTTCTCTGCCATCTCCTCTCCCTGTGGAGCTCTGGACCCTCCTGCTAGATGTCATTATCCTGCTACTACCATGCCACTGGAGCAATGTTAAGCTTTTTTTGCACATACCCACCCTCCTGGCAAGGTGCTGGGAAAGTGTTATGTTCTTTTGGTGAAATGCATCAGCATTGCCCAAAATAGCTGCACAACCCATCTTTCCTCTTCTTCTTCTCCCTCTCAATCTTATAGAAGGCAATGAAGAGCAACACAGGCATCCATGAAAGGTTTCTCCTTTATCAGGCTTTAGATGGTGCTGCAGGGCAGTGAGCCCAGATAACTCTTCAAAAAGCAAAGGATTCTGCTTTCTTTTCATCAGATTCCTGCAGCTGCAACCTATCTGACTCCAGTTAGTTCTCTCAACTGAGTCACCTTTTCTCCAGCCAATCAGTTCTTGGCAAAGCAATGCCTCTATTGTAAATAATACAACACCCAGCAAATTAGCTACAGAGGTTTCTGTAACCTCAGCTCCTAGCACCTTCTGTAAGTAGCTTCCTTCATTGTTTCCTTCTTGTAAGACAGGTAAATACACAGGAGGGCTGCCAGCACAGCCTCACTCTTGATCTGCTCAGACAGGAAGGACAGGAAGATAGCTTCGGAGGGGTTAATAATCTTACTGTATTCTAGTCTATTCTTCTCAAAGGGGTTGCTGATAGTGGGGGCACCAACTCCTAAAGCATTTCCTAATCACCCTTCTCATGGGGCTGGTATGAAGGGGGAGCAACTTCCCCTACATCTAGATGGGGTCAATCAAGAAAGGCACAGCTTATGTGCTCCCCTAAATCTCCTCAAGCCTCAATGGGGACCAGTTGAGGCAAATGCAAATTCCCCCCAAGCTTTGATGGGGGCTGATCAAGGCACATACAGCATTCCAGCTTGTGCATTCAACCCTAAGGCTTTGCCACTCACTGACCAGTGTCCACTTGCTTTATAGGGCAACAGACAAAGAAGGCATCTTGCCAGCAATAGCCTCACAAGTTTACATTATCTCACTATGTCTCACTGTACAGTCAGAATGGATATTTACAGTTTAAGCACAAACATTTATATTATTTGTCATTATATTATGCTGAGCAAGCATGGTAGAGATGTTTACAAGTCATGAGTCTGGGAAATAGAGATTGTTATGGCCATGGATCCTGGGAAACTAAACTGTAAGAAAGAATAACAAATATCCACCTTACTTACACTTCTGTTCTCAGCTTCCTCTCCTGATTCTATCCTTACCTGGCCATTAATCTCCTTCCTACCTACTTGCCTTCCTTCCTACCAACTTACTTCTTCTAATGCTTCAAATAAAGACCCACTAAGCAGTGAATCATCTCTAACTTATAATATAAAACTAAAAACATATACTTTTCTTTCAGGTATGGTCCCAATCCTCATAAAATCACCCCATGTTCCCCATATTTGATTCATAGTTTACCAGCTATATCCTTTAGTCATACATGAATGAACTGATGGACCACAATGCATTTCAGGCAACTTTAACTTAGCCAGTGCTCTGACTTCAAACATATCCTCTCAGCACATTTATGTGAGGAACATTTTTCTCTTTGTCCTCAGAATAGCTTATGTCCTCAAGAATTTCTATCTGATGGACTATTTCTTCTCAGGTTGATTTTATCAGGATTCCTTATACAAATGATCTATTTTTTTCACCTCTTTTGGCAATCAAAATATCCACATACAAAAGGGGAAGTATCTTCTCTCTTTCTGTCAAATATAGCTCTATTTTGTGTATCCAGGTGGCAGATCAATGGATAGAATGCCCAGCCTAGAGTCAGAAAGATGCATCTTCCTGAGTTCAAATCTGGCCTCAGACACTTACTAGTTGTGTGACCCTGGGCAAGTCATTCAACGCTGTTTGCCTTTGTTTCCTCATCTGTAAAATGAGCTGGAGAAGGAAATGGCAAACTACTCCAGTATCTTTGCCAAGAAAACCCCAAATGGGGTCATGAAGAGTCAGACACGACCGGAAAATGACTGAATAACATCTCTCCATCTATATATAGTCTATCTACATATAACTTATCTATATAGCTTTATATAACCTAGTAGTCTATTTATATATTTATCATCTGTACTCATATGTATATGTATATAAACACATATATACATATAAATATAAATATATGTATGTACACATGCCCTACTCTTGGTCTGGAATTATTACTTTGGTTGAATTGTCAAACCTATAAGCCTTTACTGAACACCTACTGGGAGCCTAGTCTCAGGGCCTCTGTCTCCAAAAAGCTGGGTGGGAAGAGAACATTTATACCTTCTATATGTCCATGAATTCATCAGTGGGGTTACTTTCTTCCCCAGTGCTGTTTTCCAGCTTTCCACAATTCTTTGTCATTCATTGTGATTCTTGCCATACCCTCCCCTAAATCCTCCATAAAGGATCTACCCAATATATGGGCTTATTAATACATTGTGGGAACACACGGACGAGAAGTTGGAAACAAGACAGGAAAGATGTTAACATGTATGATTGTACTTAATAATTTTGGGCTGGATCTATTATATTTTTGGTACAAGAAATGTCTAGTGAGAAAAGTCTTTCAACCACTTCAGACTGACAATTGTTTTGTGTCTTCATTTTATAGAGGTGCCTGGGGGACTAAGAGAATTGGGTGACTTAGCCTGGGTCACTAGTGTGGGTCAGGGAAGGAACCTGAACCCAAGTCTTCATGATTCTGAAATTAGTCTCTCCATTTAGATCAATGGAACAGGTCCAAGATAGATATATTGTAAGCTCCTAAAGGGAGGGGCTTGTTTCATTTTTGTCTTTATATACCTAGCATAGCACAAGCATTTAATATAAGCTTGTTGATAGATAACCAAAACATATTAATAGATCATTTTAAAGTTTACTTACTTCTTTCCTTATCTTAATTATGGTCTCAGTGTTCCCATTTCACAGATGATGAAACCATGGCTCAGAAATAATCATCGATTATTTCATAGTTCTTATAACATTTTGCCACCTACACAAGTACAGAGTGATGAAATTCCCCCTCACATATATGTTATTTCATTTGGAATATGAAGCATCTTGTCTGTGGTCACACAACTAATAAATATTAGAGTCAGTATTTTGAACCCAGGTTTCTTGACTTCAATCCTATACCCTTTCCTCATGCTTCTTGTTATGGGATGTCTTCAGGTGAAGCTGGATGGCCCGTGCTGGGGAGAAGATTCCTCTTTTCATGTGCAGTTTGGACCTAGATGTCCCCTTAAGGTCACTCAACTGAGATTCTGTGATTCCACCTGAAGGCTTTAGGAATTCAGCAGAGGGAGAGATCTCTGTTGTCTGTGGCCAAGTGGCCAGGAGTCTCTGCAAGGCTGGTATAAGAGCCTTTGAAGGCATCCTAAGCAAGCAATACCCCTTTTCTTCCACCTCCCCAAAAGGGATTTCCCAAATGCCCTGGGTATTGAAGAAGATCTGGGTTACTACAGGAGCCCCCATGTGTACCCCAACTAGTCTGGTTAACTCCCTTTCTATGGTGGGAACTCCTTGAAGGGAAGAACGATGTCTTATTCAACTTTCTATTTACTTCAGTGCCCAGGATGGGGCTTTATACAAAGGAAATATTTATCTAAGGAAATTGAGTTTAGATCACAGGTCAAAGAGCCCACAATTTAAAGCTGGAAGGGTCCTTAGAGACCATATGTTCCAGCCTCCTGATTTTGCAAAGGAGAAAACTGAGATCCAGGAGGGGAAATGGGATATTTGTTGAATTTAATTTAATTTGTCAAATTTCCCTGTTCCTGCCTCTCCCCTCAGGCTTGATGAGCTCAGTTTGTGTTCTCCTCAGGGAGTCTCCCCCACAGTCCTGGTTCAAGTTCACTGGACTCAATGGGCTTCCTTGAGATCAACACACACCCCCATCCATCCGCCCACAGCTCCCCAGACTCCACAAAGCCTCTGATTCTGTTCTTGTTTCCAGGAGAGACAGGAGGCTAAAAGAAAGTACATGGACTGCTGGTTGCCTTGCATGAGGAAATCCCAGGGATGAGACTTTTATGTGGGCACAAATAAAAACAGGATGTGCCTCTTGCAAGCCTCAGAGAGCTTCTGATTAATAGGATAGTACTGTCAACAGGAGTAACAACAGAGTTTTCTATAGCATTTGATGGTTTAGAAAATGGGGACTTGACCTGGTGAAGGAGATAGTGAAATTACTCTTGTCCCTGTGTTGCAAAAAGTCAAGTGAGTCTCTGAGAGGTCAGAACTTGATCCTGTCCATACAGCTAGAAAGTGTTGAATTTGGGGACTTGACCTCGGGTCCATGGCTCTTTCCTTTATGTCAAGCTGTTTAATTTAGAGAGTCAACTTGTCTATGGCCTAGCAGTTGATCGGCAGAGACTACAATTTCCTGACTGCCTGCAAGGTGGGCAGAACTCAGCCCTTTCCCAGGGTCCTTGCTTCCTCTCAGGACATCCAGCAGCAATGGAAGAAATTGTACATTCCATCTATCTACATTCTGTATAGATTTGTGTGTCCCTGACATTCCCAGTAGATCCCTGGCTAATTTGGGCCCTTGACTGCTTAGAGAAAATGCACTGGGGTGTTGGAGAAAGGGGTGGGATGGGTTCATCAACTATATAAATGAAAACGGGGGGATGATTTACCTCTAATACCATGAAAGGGTATCAGATGGCTTTATTGGGTCCTGAAGGGAAGTGAGATGTCCCTTGTGTCATTCCGCCACCCTTGACCTTCATCCCTCTTTCCCAATGCACTCCTCTCAGTCATAAAGTCAGGGGGAGACTGGAAACCTGGAGAGACCACTAAAAGACACTTGGGTTTGGAGGATTTAGAGCTGGAAAGGGATCACCTAATCCAACCCCCTCAGTTACAGGTGAGAAAACCAAACCCTAGAAAGTTGAAGTCATTACCTGCGGTCACATGGACAGGAAGTAACAGAGCTCAGGCTTGAACCTTCTTATTTCAAACACAGTCATCTAGCTTCTGCTCCTGGCTTTGCCTTCGCCTTTGGGCCTTCAGTTATGGTCCTTAAGGTCCAGCTCTGATACTCTATGGTCTGTGGTACTAAAGCTCCTCTTGGCTCTAATATTCTTGAATTCTAGAAATTTCCTTGAATTGTTACAGGAGGGATTTATGTCAAATACCAGGACAGACTTCTTTGGTGGTATATGGGTGGATCCTGGAGATTATTTCTAGGAATACCCACTGACAGGGGATGGAGGCATAGAAACAAAAGCCTGCCATGGCTAACCTCGTGAGTCCCACTCAATCTTTTATTTTTCCCTTCCCTTCTCTCCTCAACCCCTAGCAGAGGTTTCTGTTGCTGTGTATAAGCAGTGGATTCCAAGCACCAATTTTGAGGATGTTTCCAACTGGGACAAAAACCGAACTCCAAGTGAGACCGATATCGTCATGTTTGACCACAATAAGGTACTCTCCATTTCCTGGAATCTTCCTTGTCATTGTTTAAAGAGAGATTTAAAGAGAGAGAGAGGGGTGGGGTGCTTTACCTCCAAGCACCATGAAAAGGGATCTAGATGGTTTTACATGGTCCTGAAAAGAAATGGAATGACTTCAGTCATCCTTGAGCCCAATTCACTCCCTCAATTCACTCCTCTCGGTCATAGTGAGGAGGAGACTGAAAACTTGGAGGGATCATTAAAAGAGATAGTAATATCTAATTTGGAGAAGAGAAGACTGGGAAAGGGGGTGAGGGGTGATTCCTGTCTTCCAGAGCTATCATGAGTAAGACGCATTAGACTAGTTTTACTTAAAAATATAGGGCAAAATTGATCATGGAAGGAGTTCTGAATTTGGAGTCAGAGAACCTAGATTCATATCCTGGTTTTGTCACTTATTAGCTGTATGACTTCACACAAGTCAGTTTACTTCTCTGGTCACCAGTTCTCTTATCTATAAAATGAATGGACTGGATTAGATGACCTCTAAGGTCCCATCCAATTCTGGGAAACTTCTCTGTTTCCTCACCTCCCTCTCATTTCTCAGTCCCTTGCAATCTGCTTCTGACTTTACCACTCTACCAAGATTACTTTCTCAGAGGTTATCAAAGGTTGTTTAACTGCTAAATCCACAGTCTTCTCTAAATCCTCACCCTATTTGACCTCTCTGGGGCCTTTGACATTGTCCACCAATTACATTGGGTTTAATTGGCCAGGCATTTCTTAAGCAACTACTAGTTCAGGGGTGTCTAAATTTGTGATCAAAACCTTTGATCCTATCACGTGACAGGGAGTAGATAGGCTCAATATGAGAGGGGGAACAAAGCTTCCTTAGAATCAGAGCTGCCAGCACCAGCCCTGGAATCAGGAGGACCTGAGTCTGGCCTCAGACATGTAACACAAAACTAGCCGTGTGACCTTGGGCAAGTCACTTAACCCCAATTGCCCTGCCTTCCCCTCTCCAAAAAGCAAAAAAGAAAAATCTAAAAAAAAAAATGGGGTGGCTAGATGGCACAGTGAGTAGAACACCAGCCCTGGAGTCAGGAGGACCTGAGTTCAAATGCAACCTCAGACACTTAACACAAAAACTAGCCTTGTGACCTTGGCCAAGTCACTTAACCCCAATTCTCCAAAAAGCAAAAAAAAAAAAAAAAAAAGAATCAGAGCTGTCCAATTAGGAACTGGTTTCTTCTGGATGGAATGGGCTTTTCATCACTGGGGGTCTGCAGACAGAGGCTGGATGGCCACTCGCTAGGAATGTTATAAAGGGGATTCCTGCTTAGGGATAGATTGGACTAGATGACCACTTCTTTATAAGTATGAAATCTAATTAGCCCTACCCCTTGTACTCCCCAAGACTCATTATACAATTGTTTCAGTTATATCAAACTCTTCATGATCCCATTTGGGTTTTCTTGGCAAAGTTACTGGAGTAGTTTGTCATTTCCTTCTCCAGATCATTTTGCAGATAAGGAAACTGAGACAAGCAGGGTTAAGTGACTTGCATAGGGTCACACAGCTAGTAAGTATCTGAGGCCAGATTTGAACTCAACTAGATGAGTCTTCCTGACTCCAGTCTGGGCACTCTATCCATTGTGCCACCTAACTCCCCATGACACTAACCTTTTAAACTTTTCTTTCTTCCCTCAGATGGTCTCTGTATATGTGGGGAGCCCTCATGTTCTCATGGGCGCAGTAAGTATAGCCTTTTGCTAGGGGCACCCAGTGCATAACCTCTCCTGGGCTGATACCATGCTGGTGGAATGGCTGGGGGAAGTTGGTCAGCCAAGACTCCAGCTAGATTCATCCTCAGGACTCAGAGGGAGTTGGAGCCTGGTTTCTGAAATGGATTCTGATCTCTCTCTCTTTCTCCTCTGAATCCCTATCATACTAAGCATCTGTGCTGAGAAACAATAATGTATAGAGGAGGAAGCATTGTATCTCATGCCTTAGGGTCATGGATTTAAAACTGGAAAGAACCTTCGAGCAGAACCCCTTCAGTATGTGGGTGAAAACATTGTGGCTCCGAGGAATTAAGTGGCTTTTCCCAGGTCACACAGGGGTTGGGCAGCAAAGCAGTTTCCTCTGACTCTCAATGCAATACTTTCCAAAATCCCAAGCTGCCAAAGATCATTCTGACATTAATCTGTGTGACCTCAGGTAAGTTATTTGACCTCTTCAAGTCTCAGTTTCCTCATCTATGAAATGGGCATAATGATTGCACTTGTTAATAATAATATTGATGATAATGATGAAGTTAAAAGAGCTATAGAAATGTGTCACCAATACTGTATACCCCCTACTATGTGCCAACCACTATACTAAATACTTAACAAATTTAAGTTTATTTAATTTATTTATTTAAGTTCATTTAATACTCACAACAACGATGGAAGGTGGGTGCTATTATTATCCCTATTTTAAAGTTGAGGAAACTGAGGCAGACAGAAGCAGTCAAGTGACTTGTCTAGGATCACACAGCTAAGAAGTGCCTAATTTGAACTCAGGTCTTCCTGACTCCAGGCCCAGTACTCTTTTCATTGTACCACCTAGCTACTTCCCCACTGTATGTTCTCACTGGCACAGTAGATCTAGTCACCTTGCTAGGACATCATCTCCTGGGCTGATTCCCCACCAGTGGAGGGGCAAGGAGATATTGCTCAGGCAGGAGCTCAGCTGATGGGATTTAATGAGACAACCTTGAAGGTCACTTCTAGTTCTAAACCTATGAACCAGGATCCTTGACTTCAGATGCTTCAGTCTTCCTAATGGGATAAGAAATGGATACAGGTTACCATAAGACAAATGTGCCCATAGCTGGGCCTCTAAGCAAAGGACCAATGTCCTTGGAAGCTGAGGGATGAGTGTTCTAGCTCATCATACAGAGTGTGAGACAGAATGACATGAATAGCAGCTCAGAGTCGGGTGAGCGTGGAAATGTCCCTCGGATGATAGATCATCCAGTCTGGCTAGAATCTAGAGTGTGAAGAAGAACACTGAAAAATAATTATCTCCCCACTTCTGTGGTTCTGTAACCTCACAGATGTTGGCACTTGTACCAGAGTGTAGCTTACGACTCCTCCACGCCTTCTCACCCTAAGCTCTTATCTCTGCTCCCCGACAAATCCGTCACAGGGTGTCTCCCCAGTCTTCCTATAGCAAGGCTCTCCACACTGGTTTGCTTGAGCAAAATATCCTCAAAAGATTTTTAAATCCTTTTGAGCAAACATCCTCAATTGGCTTTGAAATTTATTATTAACTAATATTTACTTACTGTCTAATCCAATTTCATAAATGAACATAGTATTCAATAATCAATCAATATTTATTTGCACATAACACTGATATTTATGGACATTAATTATAAAATATGACATGGCATATTATATTTATGTATATCATATTATGTACTGATATTTATGAACATTATGTTATACTATGTATATCATAGTATGTTTACATTATATTTATGTTCTATTTATGTGCACTATATTATATTTATATTATGTACATTCTATTATTTTATGTTATATACTTTATATTATATTTTGTAAATTATATCATGTACTGATATTTATGTATATTATATTCTATTTATGCACATATAATATATTTATGTATATTATATTACATACTGATATTCTATACATCATAATACTTACACCCAAAAAATTTAAATTAAAAAAGAATGAGATTATATTAAATGATACTTGTTCCTAGAGTGAACAGAGAGCAGCTGGAGTTTATAGAGTAGGACACTGCTGTGTGTGGTCAGACCTGCACTTTAGGAAAATCCCTTTGCCAGCTGGATGGAGGCTGGATTGGAAAGAGGAGAGGCTGGAGGCAGGGAGACCAAGCAGGAGGCCATTGCAATAGTCCAGGTGAGGGTGGTGAGTTCCTGATCTAGGGTGGAGGCTGTGTGGGGATAGAAAAGGGCACGGAGAGTGTGGAAATAAAATGGACGAGATTTGGCAACTGATTATCTCTGTAGGGTAAAGGAGAGTAGGAGTTAAGAATAATGTTGAAGTTATGAAACGGGGTGACTCGAAGGATGGGGGTTCCCTCAGCAATAATAGGCGAGTTTGAAAGAGGGTAAATTTGGAGGAAAAGATCATGTCTGGGATCTGCTATAGCTGTCTGTGCCTGCTCAATGCATGCAGCTCACTTCAGCCTATCTGAATTTGAAACAGAGGAGGGGGTTTTTCTTCACTGGTCCCAAACTGTAGATCCCATTATTGGGGGGTTGCAGCTATCACAGCAGTGAGGTGATCTGGGGAGCAGGGAACAGGTTCATTGGCAGGGAGAGTGTTGAATTTCTCTGATGATAACTATGCAGTTTCTGCTATGGGTGCCTGGGTAGTGAGGAGGTTATAATTACTATAAGAGGACAATACTCAGCTCAGAAGGGAATGACCTCTAAGGCCCCATCCAGTTCTGGGAACCTGCCAGTTTCCTCGCTTGCCTCTGCTTCTGACATCACCTGCTCTACTGAGATTGCTCTCTCAAAGGTTACCAAGGGTCTATCAAACCCTAGCTTCCTTCAAAGCACAGCTTATGTGCCATCTCTTGGCTCAGGCCTTTCTTTATCCTCTCCTCCCAGTTGTTAAAGCTCTCTCCTTCATGAAATCACTTTGCATAATCTTAACCTTTGCATTAATTTACTTGTGATATGTCATATCCCTTTAGCAGAATGTAAGCTCCTTGAGGGTAGGAATGATTTAATATTTTTTTGTCTCTGTATGCCTGACATAATGCCCTGCCCATAGTAGGTGCTTAAGAAATGGGAAGAAGATAGGAACTTTCAGAGCAGAAAAATGGGATGTTTCCTCATCTATGAAATGGGCATAATGAGTGGAAGAATGTTGGAGAATAAGGGGAGGGTGGATCTTGCTGGAGACAAGCCAGGGGAGAGGGGATCTTGCCACCCTCCAACTAGATGATCACACACTCTGCTTTGGAGACCATTGTCCTAGATCCCTTGATACTGTGTGCATGCCACTGGTTATCCCTGGCTGTCAGTACTCAGACTTCTTTTCCCATCATACATCTTTCTGATGTCAATATTTATGTATGTTTCTCTTACATGATTCTTTCCGAGGAATGTGCTGCAGCCTGCTCTCACCCACCATGCAGTCTCCATTGCCCTTGCAGTGACCTGCAACATTCACTTTTCAGCAGCTGTAGTAATTCGTGACTCATAGAGCATCACTGGAAGAATATTGATGTTAAAAAAACACGAGCCTGAAGCTTAAGCCATTAAAAACACCGTACAATTTCCCCAAAGCAAATCACCCTTCTTTTCTCTTCCTATTCAATCCTGGACCAGCTCCTACCTGCATATCATAGTCTGGACAACAGCTATCCTTCATTCACTTAGTTTTCCCCATATGGATAGTTAGACCTAAGTTTTAGGGGTTTTGGGGGGGAGGTGGAAAGGCAAAGCAATTGTGCTTAAGTGACTTTCCCAAGGTCACACAGCTAGTAAGTGTGTCAGGTATCTGAGGCTGGATTTGAACCCAGATCCTCCTGACTCCAGGGCTAGTGCTCTACTCACTGCACCACCTAGCTGCCCTTAGACCTAACTTTTTTGAGGGATGATGAATCTCATCTAGGAGGCTCTCCAGTGATGTAGGCATCTAGAAAGCCTATAGGTTCTCATGGCAGTCATCTTTCATTTGGCTTCTTCACTGGATATACACTAGAGCAAGAAGCACATTTTCAAAATGGTCATTACGTTGTTTTGTGACTCACTTTTAATTAGAGGGTCATTGAACAAATTTGCCTAATTCTTAGTTCTTTCAGGGAACTTTGTACGATTTTGACCTACTCATAGGAGACACTTTGTTGGAAGAGAGGCTTTGAGTCATTAAAGTAATGTTTTCCTCTAGCAAACTGAATGTTCAGACATTAAGGACGACAGAATCATGAATCCACATCTTTAGTCACTTATTCATTTCCAAAAGGTGCCTGCTCCCTTCTTGTATCGCCACCAGGAATGCCCTGCTTATACTGTGCCAAATATGCTGCAGACACATATAAGGCTCACTTACTTTCATGGTGGGCCTTTTGCCAATGCTTTTCATGAGCATCGCATTCCAAAGACCACCCAGTGCTCTGTGAAATTATGTTTCTTTAATAATCCACCTCCCTTTGCCTAGAATGTGCCTCCTCACGTGCACCTTACAAAAACCCCAGCTTCCTTCAAAATACGGCTCCTGTGCCACCTCCCAGCAAAGGCCTTTCCTCATCCTCTCCTCTCCCAGCTGTTAAAGCTCTCTCCTTCATGAAGGTATTCTGTATAATCTTGTCCTTTGGGTTTCACTTGTGCACATGTCACACCCCTCCAGAAGAATGTAAGTTCCTTGAGGGTAGGAGGGATTTCATTTTTGTCTCTGCAATTACACATAGTAGGTGTTTGAGAAATGCCTGGTGAACTAAACCCAATTTAATTGGTGGAGAGTGTCCAAAGTCACAGAGAGGTCAAATTGGATAAATTCTGAGAAAAGATCATGGATTCAGTGGTTAAAAGACCTTTGATGACCTTTGAGAGAGCAGTGTCAGTAAAGTGGCGACGTCAGAAGCAGACTGAGAAATGAGAGGGAGGTGAGGAAACAGAGGCAGCCCAGTAAACTTTCTCTAGGTGTTCATGACAGCGAAGGAAAATGTAGGACAATACCTTGAAAGGATAGGACGGTCAAGTGAAAAAAAAGGTTTTTCAGAATGGGAGAGACTGGACATTCTGCAAGCAGCAATAACACTGAAGATGGAAAAGGGAAAGAGGCAAGTTTCTAGAAGGGACTGGAGGGGATGGTATCGAGGGCACAAATAAAGGGCTTGGCCCCTGGCATCAAGAAGGGCCCCTGCTTCTGAGAGATGGAAGGAAAGAAGGGAATTGCCTCTTTTTGTATGTCCGGCACAGTGCTGGGCACATGGTAGGAACTTAATAAATGTTTATTGACAAACCGACTGAGAATGGAGGAGTTGATGTGTGAGATAGGTACGAGAGAAAGGCAACCATAGCTGTCCTGCATTCTCAGTAAAAGAGGAAATTCCCAAGCTGACAGGGAGCATGAAGGGAATGGCCTAGGGAGCTTGAGGAGAGAGGAGGACGCTTGCAACTGCTACTTTAAGTAATGTGGTAAAGAGTCCTTTGGGGAAAAAGAAGCTTGGTCTGTAGCAGTGAGGGCCAAACTGGAATGAGAAAATAAATCTGTGGTCTGCCGCACACTGTGGGTGGTGTGACTTCCTCCAGAGTAATAGGAGCAAACAAGGAGGATCATGGGAGTGATGGCCATCTGAAACCTCTGGCATGTGACTGTTAGTCCAAGGCTCTCACTACCATATAGCTTTGGCTGGGAATCAGGACACCAGGGTCCCAGTTTTCTCGTTGCCATTCCGTGGCTATATGATATTGGCCAAGTCCCTTCCCTTCTCTGAGAATCGATTTCCTCCTCTGCGTATCAGTGCGTATTTCTCCATAAAAAGAAAGGGTTGGATCAGGTGTTCTCTAAGGCCCCCATGCCATGTTCTGTGGTTCTAAGGCCCCTTCCTTAGCTGTCTGGTTGTCTTGCCCCTCCTCCACTACCTTCCCTCTTTTTGCCTCTGATTCCCTCCTATCTCTCCATTCCTTCCTCTTTTTTCTTTCTTTCCAGAATTAACAAGTGTGAACATTTCAATATGTAAAGATCACAGAAAAGGACTGAAAATGAATCCAGTAACTTGTTATGTATAGTTTGGTATTTTAAGAGCATATATAACATTTAACACAACTGTAGCAAAACTGCCCTGCTTTTCTGTGTCCTCTTCTGAACTTTCCTCTCTTCTCTTGTATGTGTTTTTAACATTTCATTGACCTTTTTGTGTGTGTGTGTGTGTGTGTATGTGTTTGCCACACTATCAGTACCTATCACCTCCCTTTTACCAACACCACCTCCCCCCAAATAGAAGTCCTCGTGGTTCTTGCTTGGTTGTGTCCAACTCTTCATGACTCCATTTGGGGTTTTCTTGGTAAAGCTACTAGATTGGCCTGCCATTTCCTTTTCTAGCCCATTTTACAGATGAGGAAACTGAGGCAAATAGGGCTAAGTGTCTTGTTCAGGATGATACAACTAGTGTCTGAGGTCAGACTTGAACTCATGAGAATGAGTCTTTCTGACTTCTGGTCTGACATTCTATCCACTACACCGCCCTAGCTGTGCTTAAGAAATAAATATAGTCAAGCAAAATAAATGAACACATCAATTGTATTTGAACATTAATGTTCTTTCTATGCCTCTAGTCCAGGGGTGGGGAACCTTTGACCTCAAGGTCACATGGGACTGAGGCCAAGTTTTAAAAAATAAATCCTTTTATTAAGGGGATTTGTTCTGTAAAGTTTGGATTTAGTCAGAGGGCTGCACTTGAGGACCTAGAGGGCCACATGTGGCCTCAAGGCTGCAGGCTCCCCACCCCTGGGCTAGTCTATTGTCTTCTCTCTGCTAAGAGGCGGGAAGCATGCACCATCATCAATCATCTGAAGTCATGATTGGTTAATGCATTAAGTCCTGAAGATTTTCAAAGTTGTTTTCTTTTATATTATTATGACCATTATATAAATTATTCTCCTTATTCTCTCTGTACAGGTTTATGTAAGTCTTCCCAGGATTCTCTGAGTCTGTCTTATTAAGAAATTCCTATGGCTCAATAATATTCCATTATATTTACATACCATGATTTACTCAGCTATTATTTACCCTTCCTTTCTCCTTCCTCCCGGACTAAACTTTAGCCCTCCAGTTCTCCCAGGGGTTTCCAGCCTTCTCACTCAGGGTACAGAGGAGGAAAAGTGCCCATTTCAGTGTTCAGGGAATACTATTGAGAAGAGAAGCCTAAAGGTGAATCCCCCCTTAGGTTTTTCAGATGAGATGAGGTTCTGAATTCTTGTAAAGAACTCAAAAATCCCATAACTTATAATGGAGCCTCAAAGGATCCCTGGGCTGATTTGGGAGAAGGTATCCCTGTCTTGAAGACTCAAGGACATGTTTGGCATCATCTGTCCTGGTCCTTGACCCTCTCTCGTCCCTGAAATAAATGAAGTACCCTCTTCTAACAGGATTCTATACAAGTACACCAATGAACCAAATAGGTGTGGACCAAAGGAAACTCTGAAATCTAGACCGCAGGCTGGGGCTCTGAGGATGAGAGGAGAAAAGAGGTCATTACTAGACACTCCTGAGCCATATCATGTGGCATAGGTTGAACAATAAAGTCTCTTAATCTTGCTGAGGTCTGGGCATTAGGTGGTATGGACCTAGGCAGGAGCACAGGGACAATTGCAGTGTTTTGAACACCAAAGGCGGTAAGCTAGAGTAGAGAAGGCCTGCACCTAGGAGTCAGTCAAGACATGCTCCTCTGAGAGCTCTCTGAGAGAATGATCCCCTCAACAGAAATAAGGAAGGGATATAAAATGAAAGATCAGGAAAGATAGCTGTGAGCCAGATTGTGGAGGGCTTTACAGGGCATGCTCAAGAGTATCTATTTTACCCCAGAGCAGGATTCTTAATGTGTGTGTGTGTGTGTGTGTGTGTGTGTGTGTGTGTGTGTGTGAAACAGAGAGAGAGACAGAGACAGAGAGAGAGACAGAGAGAGACAGAGACAGAGAGACAGAGACAGACAGAGAGAGACAAAGAGAGAAAGGGAAAGAGACAGAGACAGAGACATGGACCCCCTTTTGCAATCTGGTGAAATCTATGGACCTCTTCTCAGAATAACATTATTAAACACCTAAAATAAAACACATAGGGTTACAAAGGAAACTAATTATTATGGAAATAGTTATTTAAATATCTTTTAAAATAAGTTCACAGATCTCTGGTTAAGAACACCTGTCCTAGAAGCAATGACAAACTGTTGGATATTTTTAAGCGGAGGAGTGACATTCATCGTCAGGTCTGTACCTCAGGAAGATGATTTTGGTTGTTGTGTGGAAGATGGAATGCAATTTAGAAGAACAGAGACCACATAGGAATCTCTTGTCATAGTGCAGGTGCTGAGTGTCTAACCCAGGTGTCGAGGGTCAGATTTGCGGAAGTTAAGTGTCTGAGGGTGGAACCAAACTCAGGTCCTTCTTACTCCAGGGCCAATGCTCTACTCACTGCGCCACCTAGCCACCCCAAGGAGCATACATTCTAATGGAGGATAAACCGTGTGTGTGTGTGTGTGTGTGTGTGTGTGTGTGTGTGTGTGTGTGTGTGTGTGTGTGTGCCTGCGCAAGATATCAGGGGGGAAGGGAGGTGGAACAAGCTGGGAAAGGCCTGGTATATAAGGTGGGACTTGAACTGAGTCTTGAAGGAAGGTGAGGAAATCAAGTGGTAGAGGTCAGTGGTCAGAGCATTCCAGGCAATGGGGACAGCTATGCATGCAAAGGCATTGAGATGAGAGAAGGAACACGGTATATGAGGAACAGCAAGAGGCCTGAGTGATTACATGGTAGACCGAGTAGATGGGAGTTGTGCTTAAAAAGACTAGAAAGATGGGAAGGGGCCATATTTGAAAAGCTTTAAATGTCAGCCAGAGGAATATATATTTAAATCTAAAGTATCAAGGAGCCATTGAATAGGGGGTATGTGTGACAGAGTCAATGTGTGGGTTAGGAGAATCACTTTGGCATCTGTGTGGTGGATGGATTTTAGGAGGGTGAGATTTGAGACAAGGAGACCAGCTAGAAGCCTACCGCTGGACTATTGTCCAGGTGAAAGAAAATAAAAGCCCTAACTAAAGTGGCCACTATGTGAATGGACAGAAAAGGATATCTATCCATCCATCCATCCATCCATCCATCCATTAATCCATCTGTCTATTGTCAACCTGAAAGTTTGGTTAGAAGAGGCAAACAGGCTGGGTGAAATATAAATTCATAACGTTTATTCCCTTAAAGCTAGCAGATATGTGCTTGCATGGAGTCAAAACATAAGTTCTGAGTGTCTGATAAAAGAATGACCAGCCTTAAATATGTTTTAGAACAACCTCAACTCAGTATGTCTGTGTCACCCAAATTTATGATCTCCATGTATGTTTAACCATAGTATGAAAAAAAGACTTTTCTTAATTGAATAGGTTATAAATATAATAAGATGAGAGAGTTGACAATGTGTCCATTGAAATTATGACCCAGGATATCTGTGTTTTCTTTACCATTAACATGCCATGACATAGTATATGTCAAAAAAAAATACTAAGATAAGAAAAAGTCCCATTATTCAAGATAGTGTCTGCTTAAGGCACCCTGTCTTGGTAGTCATTAACAGAAGAATGCTCTGGTCAGCTCCCTCTGGCCTTGTTGGCACAGGAGGCATTCTCTGAGTTTACTCAGATCTGTTAGGCCAAGATGCTTCTTCTGGTTGATTAATTCAGCCTCTGGTCCTTATTGGGGTTTAAATGAGCTGAAATGATTATCACAACCTATCTATCTATCCATCATGGCTGTCTATCTATCTATCTATCTATCTATCTATCTATCTATCTATCTCATGTCTGACTATCTATATTGTCTGCCTATGTATGTATCTATGGAAATAACTATCCTAAGGAATGTTAATAGTGGACAATGCCAATATATGTATGTATATGTGTGTATGTGGTGAAGATAAAAATAACAAGATTTGGCAATTGGTTGGCCTTATAAGGTGATGAAGACTAAAGAGTCCAGGGTGGCACTGAGGTTGTAAAGCCAGGGGACTGAAGAGTGCCCAATGTTAACACCCCTTGGAGCAGCTGTTTCCATATGTGGGGCTGTAGATTACTCAGTCTTGGATGTGTGATCAGTTATTTACTAATAAGAAGCATCACATCCCATCCTTGTTGCTATAGCAAATCTCCAAAACAACTATACCTTCCTTTCACTCATCCCTCTTTACAACTCTCCTGCTCTTTGCTGCACCCTCCCTTTCTAGTTCCCAACTTGCCCCCTTTGAACAGGGTGTCAGCCACTGAAGGCAATTATATCCTAATCCTGACCCTGGGCCCTGGAGATAACATTAGGAAAATCCCACATCCTCCACCCCAGCACACTTGGGGGAAAAAAATCACCAATAAGGGTGCAAAATAAAAAACAAACTTGGAAACCACTCCCTGCCTTAGAGGATGGCAACTTTGAGATTCAGAACTCATTTGATGGCCAGACTCAGAGTAGCTATTAATAGTTCAATGCCATTGAGACAAAAAAGTCACCAGTGGAATGCTTTGCTCTGCCCTGTGTTAAGATTCTTATAAATGATTTGGATAAAGGCATAGATGCCCACGCCATGCACACCAAATTTATAGATGACACAAAGCTAGGAGGGATTGCTAATGCACTGGATGATAGGATCCAAAAGGATATTGGAAGACTAGAACATTGGGCTTAATCTAATAATATGGAATTCACTAGGAATAAATGTAAAGTCTCAGAATTGTGTAAAAAAGTTTTTTAACTTCACAAATATAAGGTGAGAGAGGCACAGCTAGATAGCAGTTGTTCTGAAAAAGATCTGGGGGTATTAGTGGATTTCGAGCTCAATATGGATCAGCAGTGTGATGTGGCACCCAAAAGCTTAGTGTGATCTTGGGCTTCAGCAAGAGAGGAACGGTTTGCAGGATTAGGGAGAGGATGGTCCCATTGTACTCTACCCTCAAGAGACTTCATCTGGAGTATTGTGTCCAGTTCTGGGTGCAACGGTTGGGGAAAAAAGGACATTAATAAGCTAGAGAGTGTCCAGAGGAGGACACCCTAGATGGTAAAAGGCCTTGAGTCCACATCATGTGAGGATAGGTGGAAGCAACAGGGAGTGTCCAGCCTGAAAAAGAGATTTGAAGGCAACAATAGCTGTCTTCAAGCATCTAAAAGGCTTTTGTATGGAGGGGCAATTGGATCTGTTCTGTCTGACTTGTGGAATAAACCCAAAAAGAATAAATGGAAATCACAAAGAGGTCAATTTAGACTGATATCTGGAAAAATTTCTAATTAGAGGTATACAAAAGTGGAAAGGCCTGTCTGGGGAGGTGAGTCATCCCCTGTCCTTGATGGTTCTCAAAGAGAGGTTAGCTTACTACTTGGCAGATATATTATAGTGGGGACCCCTTTCAGGCTATTGAAATCCCTCCAATTCTCAAATTCTATGACTCCAGTTTACCACCCACTTCATGGCATCAGGGCTCACCTATCATACTCCATACCCTCTGTAGAGCTCCAGGTTGATAATATTAGCCAAGCAAAGCTTCCAGGTTCCAGGCATTATAGTGATGAGGTGCAGGCTCCAGTAATGAGTTTGGGGAGGGTCTTCAGGAGGAGTTAATTAGGTCAGGTAACAGTTTTTGGGGTACATTTGATATATATATATACATTGGGTATATTTGGGTATAGATATTTTGATAGGCTCAAGGTTGGGAAGAAGATGGACAATGGAGGGCCAAAGTAGTAACCAAGGTTTGGGCAGAGCCTCAATGAAAGGCTTGTGGCCTCATGCAAATGTGTCATCAAATGAGGTGATTCAATCAGAGTTCAAGGGGGTTCCAGAGCCTGCACCTCATCAATAGGATGCCTGGCTAAGTGGCCCTTTCAATCATTTAGCTCCATTTCATATAACATATATAACAGAACTTCCTCCTTCTAGCCCAAGATGTTTCACAGTTATTGAAATTCTTTTTAAAAAATCTAACAAAGTATATCCTTCACATCAGAATCCCTGATTAAAAATACCAATGTCCTACTTATGATGGGTCTGTTCCATAATAGCTAGAAAAACCTGCCTTAATCTGCTAATTCCTCAGCAATGGGTCTCTTCTCTTTCATTAAAGCAATTACCTAATCCAGAGGCACACATCTATCCCAATCTACCAACAATAAAGATCAACTTTGCTAGGATTTGAGAATATCTGCTTCTGGCTCTTAAAAACCAGATCATTTTTGGCCTGGAAAAGCCTTTTCCCATTGCTTCTGGAACATAAGTAGAGAAAAAATGGCTGAGTCAAGCATTGACAACAATGCTGCTGTGAGTGGGACATTGATGGGGCCACCATAGTTACTTGTATGAGATGTACTTGCTGTCTAACGAGACAGACAAGCACACCCTAATATTATGAAACTTGCTTACGCATCCATGGATTCCTTGCATTAAACTATGCAAGATACATGTTTAAGATATTTGAACTGATGGACAAACTTCTAACTTTGTATCATAGTCTGGACGATAGGCATTCTTCATCCACTTGGTTCTTCCTGTATGGATAGTTGGGCTAAATATTTTTTGTGTGACTATGGATCTCATTGAGGAAGCTTGGAAATCCACTCTCCCTGTCCTAACTTGATGTAAATCAACACAAGAAGGAAACAGATGCATCTGGAGGACCTTGCTTTCTCTGGTAATCAGCTTCCATTTCGATTCTATTTCTGTGCTGGAACATCCTCTATGTCAATGGCAAATCCCTATATGGTGAGCATGCTTCCTGTCTTGGGCATAGCTTATTGTAAATAGTCAGAAGGTCATTCCACAAAGTTACCTCTATTGTTATATCTTTCAAGGAATCTCATATGATTTTTGACAGATATATTAAAAATACTTTGCTGAAAGAGAGCACTTAAGGTGGAATATAATTCCCAGTGAATGGATGCCAACTAACAGGAAGCATAATAGGATCTAATATTCTCTACTGAAGTGACTCAGCAGATCTACTACAGACACTTGCTTCTCTGCAGCTAGGCAGCATAGTGGATAGAATCTGGAGTCAGGAAGATCCCAGTCTACTTCCTACTTCAGGTACTTATTATCTGTGTGACCCTGGGCAAGTCACTTAACTTTGCATCTTCTATTTCTTCACCTATAAAATGAAGGAAAGATATTTATCAAGTTTGCTATGTGTTCAGCACAATGCCAGAAAGTAAGACAGTCTTTGACCTCAAGGAATTCACATTCTTTACTTCTCCCCTCTCCCCTTTAATCTTCCTTTTAGTAGCAGGGAGTTTGTTTTGCTTGTGGCTTCCTCTACCCTCCCCTACTGTTTTCTCTCTTTGCTGACCCTCAGGTGAATTTCTACATTAAATTGTTTGTATATTCAATTCTTCTTTGTCCATATCAGATAAGAATGAGGTTAATCTAATACCCACTCTGACTCCTCCACCCCACTCCTTTTCCTGTATTTATGTACTCTTCTCAGAGATCCCAATTATGAGAAATATCAACTTTTACCCTTTCTTCCTCCTGTCTTTACTAGTTTTGCCTTCCCCTTTTACATTCCCCTCTATTTTCACTCTTCAAACCCTCAAAACAGAATCAATCTATCCTCACTCATCTCCTGTTTTTCTTAATACCCTTTGATGATATTAAAGTTTGAAGAGACATTTCTTCTCCCTCTAATTGAATGTTAGAACTATGCCATCATATAGCTTCTTCTAAATGTTCAAATAAATTTACCTTTCTATGTTTCTCTGGACTCCTGTGTTTGTATATCAAAGTTTCTACACAGTTCTTTTCATTAAAAGTACTTTAAATTCCTCTATTGCATTAAAGATCTGTTTTCCTCTGTATGATTATACTCAACTTTGTAAGATAAGTTATAATTATCGTAACATTATAAGTCTATCTCTCTTGCCTTTTGGAATATCAAATTCCAAGATTTCTTCTCATTTCTGATAGAAGCTGCCAGGTCTTGTGTGATCTTGAATGTGATTCTTTGGTATCATAAAATGTTGAGGTATAGGGTTAGGGGTGCTCCAGACCCTAAAATACCAACGTACAGGGTCCTGCCAAATGAATTCGACTCAAGTCTTCTCTCAGCCAAAGTAAAGCAAAGCTTATTAAAGGTTCGCCATAATGGGTAGACTCTTAAGGAGCCTCCATATCTGTGATGCTTGTACTGGACAAACAGGCCAGAATTATCTGACACAGAGTGAGTCTACACTAGATAATTCTTAGGCGCTCTCACACCTCATGGAGGCAAGATGGGGTCTTATATACAGAAAGGTTGTGGGAGGAATCTAGGGGTGGTCTAGAGGACTAGCTTGGGGAGGATCTTCAGGAGGAGTCAAATGATGTCATACTCCAATGATGAGAGATTAAGGGTGGGAAGTAGCTGGAGACAATGGAGGGCTAGGCTAGTTTAAGGGTGTATAGATATTTTGGGAGGATCAAGGGTAGGAAGTAGCTGGACAAAGAGGTCTAGGCTAGTAACAGAGATTTGGGCCAAACTATAAATGAAAGGCTTATGGCCTCAGGCAAATGCCTCATCAAATGGGAAGATTCAAGTAGAGTTCAAGGGGGTTCCTGTGCCTCATTCCTATTTGATTGTTTTGTTTTGGATGCCTGCAATAGTTTTTCTTTGTTGTAGAGTTCTGGATTTTAGCTATAGCATTCCTTTTGAGATGTATATCAGGAGATAATTGGTGAATTCATTCTCTTTAATTTACCTTCTTGGTATAATAGATCTAGGCAGTTTTCACATATGATTTCTTAAAATATAATGTCTTTTCTTTTCTAAAATCATAGTTTTCAGGGATTCCAGTGCTTCTTAAATTCTTTCTTTGACCTATTTTCCAGGCCAGTTATTTTTATATCATCTTATATTATCTTACATTCTCTTCAATTTTTTCAATCTTTTGATATTGCATTAATATTTTTGCTATCTTATGGAATCACTTATATTGATTTGTTTTATGCTAGTTTTCAAGGAATTCATTTCTTGGGTAAATTTTGCTACTTTCTTTTAAACAATTTATTCTCCTTCCATTTCTTTCCTTCAGAATTTCTCTCTCTCTCTCTCTCTCTCTCTCTCTCTCTCTCTCTCTCTCTCACTTTCTTCTCTCTTCTGCTCCTCTCTCTAGGTATGTATGTAGTATTTGTATGAAATCTTCCTTTTTCCCCTTTGATTCTCTGTTAGAGTTGTTACATAGTTACCTCTTCTTTTAGGGAATCTCTAGATCTACATTAAATTTTTGTATTTGTGTTTTCTTTGATTTACTCATCCCTCTAGCTGTAGTTTCTGAATTGGGGCTTTGTGCCAGGGTCCAGCCCTGCCCCCTGATGGACTTTAAGGTGAAGTGGTTGCTTGGGTTGGTTTCTCCCTGAGTCAAACCTACAAACAGAAACAGAGAAAATTTGAAATAGAGGTTTCAATGGTAACCTCTACATCCAGGGGTTAGTACCCCATCTTTGAAGTTCAGAACACTGAATCTTTAGGACCCTTGATTGTATCTCAGAACAGAGCATTAGAGACTTCAGATAATTGCCTGAGCCTGGGTCGTCCCAGTCTCCAATACAATATCTTCCTTTCACTGTTACCGTGCTGATCATGTTAGTCACTAATTGCTACTTGTTGCCTCAGGTCCTCACCCCAGGACTTTCTCTGGGGAGCCCTTTACTCTTGCTGTCTCTGGACACAGAGGCTTAAAGTCTGTACATGTCACCTCTGGTTGTGCTGGTAGGTTATCCTGCACTGTCACTATGTTTTCTTGTAGGGGTAGGGAACCTGCCCTTTGCCAGCACCTATGGGCTTCTGGATTAGGAGGAGTCACTTAACTATAGATTCTCATTGGATTTCTTGATCATTTTTTGGCTTGGTGCAAACTTCAGGGTTTTGCTATAGTATGTGAGGATTTGGTGGTCTGCCTCCTTTTCAGGCAGTCACCTTGGCCTAAAGTCAATGAACTTATGTTCTAATAGGGGAAGACAATACATAAAGGGGAGTTGGAAAGGGGAGGGGGTGGAAAGTATACACAGTGGTTTGGAAATGACCTAGTTCTAGGCAAGATGAAGAGAAAGCTTGTCTGTCAGAGTCCTAAAAGAGTCTGACTTCCAGTAAGAAATAGTAGCACCTGTCTTATCTGTTGTGAGGATCAAATATTATGATTTATGTAAAGGACTTTGCAAACTTTAAAGTGCTTCATCATCATCATCACCTGGAAATGGACTTTCTATTTTTACACATCCTGTTCATTCCTATTTCTCTCTTCCTGCTTTCCTCTGGTAGAGGGGATAAGGATGTCGTTATAGTTTTTTAAAGCTGTCTCTATAAACCAAAGATTGAACCCCAAAACCACCTTGCCTATAAAGCTCCTCAAAGACACTGCTTTTTTCCCAAGGGGATTTGGCCTAGAGGTCTCTTAAGATCTGTTCCATATTTGGGTCTAATTAGGGATTGTCATAAATTCATCCTCAGCTCAGCTTTACTCTCCTCATTGGACAAAAGTCTCCCTCCCTTCAAAGTCACCCTGATGAGCCTTTTCATAATTTTGACTGAATGAGGAATTAGAGTAGAATTCTAGGTAAGAGATTGTGAATGAGGATGAGCCTTCAAGTGTGGACACTAGGAAAAGATTTTGTGTTCAGAATGAGTAAAAGGAAAGGTCTGTAGTAGGGGTAGGAAGAATGGACTCTACGGTAAGGCAGAGGTGGTTGTCTCCTGCCTGTGTAGCTTGTCAGATTGTGTGGCCCTGGGTCATTGCACCAATCCTCCATAAAGCAACAGCAGCCTTTTGAGAGCTGTATTCGTGTGGTCCTGAAAGAGTCAACATTTGATTGACATAGATCTGAGCCTCCTTAGCCTTTTCACAGGAGAAGAGGGCATTGGGGAGAAGCCTATGTGATCCAGAGTCTGGATATGATTGTAATTAGTAAGAATTTTTAAAGTTCTCGTGACTGGGGCCATGTCACATGAGGTATTTCATATAGCATTCAAGCTAATAATGCATATTGACTAACAACTCAATCGAATTGAGTTGAATTGAAATGAGTTAAAAAGTGATATGGCACATTGGAAATAATACTCTGTTTGGATTCTGGAAACCCAGGTTTGCCATTTACTGATTGCAAGGTGGTTCTGTGGATAGAGCACTGGGCTGGGAGTCACAAAGCTTTGAGTTCAAATCTGGCCTCAGACACTGACTAGCTGTGTGACCTTGGGCATTTCACTTAATGTGTTTGCCTTAATCCACTGGAAAAGGAAATAGCAAATCACTTCAGGATCTTTGCCAAGAAAACCCCATGGACACTATTGGCATGCTATGGTCCACTGGGTCATGAAGAGGCCCAAACAACAACAAACAACATTGTCACTTATTACTATGTGTGACTTTGGGGAATTCATAGTCTCTATTTGAGACTCAGTTTCTTCATTTGCAAAATGAGGGGGTTGTACTAAGATGACTTCTAAAGTCCTTTCCAGTTTTAATGTCTCTGACCCTATATCCCTCATTCTTTATCCCTGTAGCATTCAGGATCTGTCCAAAATATATGCACTGATGATCAATCAACAAAATTTTTATTAAGCCTCTACTATGTGCCAAGCACTGTAATAAGTTCCAGGGATACAAAAAGCATCAAAAGATTATCCTTGCCCTCAAGGAGCTTATACTCTAATGTCACACCATTGAATAATATTTTGGTCCTCTAACATCAACAGATTTCCTTTAAACCCATTTTCTTTCTAGCCCAAATCCTATATTTGTATGGTCAAAGAGATTCCCATTCCTACCATCAATTTAAGTGGAATAGAAATTGAATATTCTTATGATGATGGGTTAAGGTACAGTGAGGAAAGAAAGGCAGAGTTCCTTGTTTTAGGGGCAAATGAGATATGGGAAGGGACCTTTACCTCTCTTCCTCTCACATGATGTGGCCACAGCTTCAGAGTCTTCAGGATCTAACAGCCTGGATGTCTCTTGTCCTCAGAACCTTGGGGAGCAGAATTTGCTGGTTTTCCATATAGCCACAGCTCTGCTCAAAGCAATGCTTTGTCAGGAGATCTCTGGGTTGACTGGAAAAGAACAAGCCAGGCTTCACCCTTCTTAAGTAGTTTCAATGTAGCAATTTCTTTTTAAGTGTTTTTTAAAGTTCTTTTGTAGCAAGTTGATGGATCCTTTTTATCCACAGTGGGAACATTTTGATTTCTTATAAATGTATATTTTCCCTCTATCTTACTTTCCTGTTTCTTCCTCAGCAGAGCTATCCCACACTTTGGCTGTTCTGTGTGGTTTGTCATTTTCTCTAATATCCTCTGAATAGCAAAGTTTTCCAGCAAAACTCTCTCCTGTTGCTTCAATTCTTTATTACAAATTTGGGCCTCATAACATTACCTTACCTTTTCCATGATACTTGTTCCTTGGGCACCAGGTTCCTCTGAATCAAGTGATAATTCTCCTTCCCAGTGCAATAGACATTTTTATGACTAGCGCACTCTTGTAACAGAAAACAATCCTCCTCCTCTGATTATTTCTTGTTGGTGATTTTCTTTTATCAGATTGTTTCTATAAAAATGGTAGGTTCTTACTATTGACCTAAAAGGATGACCTTTATTCTTGAGTGCATATTTGTTTCTTGTTATCAACCTAGTCTTGTATTCCCTTTTTCAGTGATTTTCATGATATTTAAATGAAATTCAGTGATCATCATTCATACACCCATCCAAGCCATAGTCTTAACCAAAGATCAATTTTTAAAAAGCAATAAGCATTTATTAAGCACCTACTATGTGCAAGGCACTGGGCTAAGTACTGTGAATACAAAGAGGCAAAAGATAGTCCCTGCCCTCAAGGAGCTTATAATCAGAAGGGATATCTCTTCTTCTTTGCTTGTACTGTGCTGAAAGTGATTTTATTGTCATCTCTCTGTTCACTTGGTCCCTCATATTCACAAATAGGATAGTTTTGTCTCTTTCCTACTTGGAACAGATCCTCTGGGATCTTTGGACCTTGACTCTGTATCCACAATATGGCTTCCTTGCCTTCTTTCCATAGCTCAAACACATGAAGATGACCTTGAGCTGGGTGAGGGTGTGTCTTCCCAGGCTAAATGCCCCAGGGCAGTTTTGTAATGTCATTCCAACCTGTGTACTGTGGCTATTGACTTTTCAAAACCTGATAGAGACTGGCAAAGATGGATGCCAACGTGATGCTCCTCTATTCTCTGGGCTGTTGTGTTCTCATTCCAGGATAACCCCATCTCCTTCATCTCACCAGCCCTGACCTTTCCCAATTTCCCAAATCCTTACCGGTCCCTTCTGTGCCAATCTCTTTTGTAGGGCATCCACATGAAGTAGGAAATCAAATAAATGCTTCCTCTTTCTCCCATAATACCAGATCATCTCTCTAGTCTTTGAATACAGGTTTGCCACATGAGTCTTAGCTAAGTATCCTTCTGAAATCCCATGCAAATTCAAAAACTGACTGACCCTTTGTGATATTCCATTCTGCTAACCATCTTTTCTAACTCAAGTTCTGTGGTGATTCTGTTACCTGGTTACCCCAGACAAGGGCATGACAATTTTCCCAAACTTGAGTACACACACACACACACACACACACACACACACACACACACACTGGAGTGTGCATTCATGCAAGAGAACTTTTTAATGTTGGCTTTGACCCTCTATAACAATCAATCTAATTTTAGCCTCACTCATAGGCATTGCATATGCGAATCTGCAGACATAGCCCTTTTTGGCCTCACCCTGGGAGAAGCTATCTCTTTCTGCTCTAGAGGACCAATTGCAGGGGACACATCTCTTCCTGACTTCAGAACTCCGTCAGACTCCTTGCAGCCCCCCACTCCACTTTCTCAGTAACGTCTCAACTCCCAAACACCGTGTTGTTTCCTACTATCAATGTCTATGCTATTTTTTCGCGATCTGATAGATGAAGCAACTCACAGAGTATTAACTAAGGCATCTTCCCAGCCCTGACATTGCTATGGATTCCTTTCTAATCTCTCTCAGATCTTTGACCTTTCTTTGAAATGTCCCTCTCTAGCAGTAGGCTAGTGGTATGTTGCTCCACCATGCTGGTGGACTGGGTTGCTAAGAGGTTGTTATTCTTCCAAACTCTATCCTCAGGGGTGACTGTACCCCTACCTAGTCACTCTCTCAGTTTTCCTCTTTTGGGGGAAGTGGTTCCCTTCAAACCAAACCCATGAAAGAATGGGCAGGAATGGAGGGATGGTCCTGCCTTTATTTGCTGGAAAGCCAGTCACAGCCTCAGGCCCTTAACTGCTGACTCATTCATTGTCCAGAGCAGATACTTTTAACAGTTTGCTGTCATGTAGCCCTTGACAGTCTGATAAAGCTTACAGACTCCTCAGAATAGTTTTCCAAAAGATTCCTAGTTGAAGTAAATGCTAAATTTCGGTTAGAGGTTAATGAAAATAAAGATGTCATTTTCTTCCTATTTTTTTTTATCCCTGAAATCTATGCACAAACCCCTTGTATATCTATGGAACCCAGGTTAAAACCCTCAGATCTGGAGACAGTGTGTGTCATCTCTTCTTCTTTCCCTTCCCCCCTTGTCCCTCTTCTGGAAAACTGTGAATATGAATCAATATTTCTCTTTGCTCCCAAGCGACAGCCAGAAAAATAGCATTTGAGCAGATTGCTGGTTTTAAATCTTTCTCTGTCTTTTCCTTTCTGAGTACTCCACTATTTTCTCTTTCTGCTGCACTTGTTCAAAGATACGCAGAGGTGGGCAAAGCAATGTTTAATGGTGTGTATCATAAAAGTTGACATTAAAGGTAGGTGCACAGGAAAGATTAATAAACTATTAAGAGTTGGTGATAAAGTTCAAAGAGATGGGCACAGAGCCACATACTTCCACTCAGGAGAGATGAAAGGAAAGGAGAGGCAGCAGATAAGTTACCAGCTCTAGTCTCAGAAGTTAAAATGGTTCCATTGATTCAATCCTGCCCTGTCCCTCTCCAGAATTATTTGGTTGCATAGGCCTGGTTCTGGCAGCCCAAAATTCACTTCTTATGGCCCTTGGCCTCTATTGATCTTTGATGCAGACACTCAGTTTAACTGCCTGACTTGGCAGTTCCCTAAACTGGGGCTCTCACTCTCCTGCTTCCAAGAGCCCGGCTTTCCTGGTCCAAGTATGCTCACTTGTTAGGCTTCCCTTATCATGAGAGGGGCTACCTTTTTAATCAAAGCATCCTTGGCAGTGCCAAAAGAGTGCTACACTTACAATGTCTTTATTCTTATTGAGTCCACTCCTAAAATCAGGAAACCCCTGCCCTGTGAGTTTCTAGTTCAAAAAAGTCACAATACAGTATAAACATGTAAACCTCCACTTTTTTGAAGTAGTGGAAATATAAAAATGACAAGTTTTTGTCTTTTTTTTTTGAGGGGGGAAGGCAGGGCAATTGGGGTTAAATGACTTGCCCAAAGTAAGTGTAAAGTATCTGAGGCTGGATTTGAACTCAGTTCCTCCTGACTCCAGGGATGGTGCTCTATTCATTGTGCCATCTAGCTGCCCCCAAAATGATAGTTTTAATGCTAAACCAATCATGAAACATATACTATGTAGAGTAATAAAAGTGAAATATTAGTTTATGAAATTAATATGTACAGGCAGATGAATGTCATTAATCTCATGTTTGTCAGTAGAACAGTCAGGGACTTTGCATTTGTTATTATAATGAATTTATAATGAAAGAGAAAATGTTTATGGGAAAGAAAAAAATTCAATAATACCAGATGAGACTCCATATGTAATAGGATTGTAGGGCTGACACCTCCATGTATAGCCCAGGTAGGGTGGTTACTCTCTTTACCTGGCTTATTTTCTTTATTCTCTCATCCTGAGTTCTAAGGTAATTGAGAAGAATTTTTGACTTTACTTAAATCTCAATTTCTCCTAGTAGTTAATCAATTGTCTCTGAGCTCCACTTCATTAAATGTTATTTATATTATTCATATGATAGTCACATTTATTAGTTTCACATATTATTTAATAAATCTCTTGTCCCATAAACATTTGCTTTCTCTCTTTCTCTCTAGATACACACACACACACACACACACACACACACACACACACACACACACATTCCCTTAATCTAATTTACTAGGCTTAAATACAAAACAGTTACTGGTTATACTATTTATTGAGTGTAACAAAATTTTTTTAAAGATATAAATAGTTATTTATAATACCATGGGAAAGATCATAGCTAAAGTTATTTTTAATCATCACTACAACCAATAACTTCTCATTTCTGGAAACACAGTCCCACCATTCATTTCTCTCAGGATATCAGTCTTCTTCTCAAGAATTCTTTTCATGTTACTTTATAAGAGAAATTAAAATAGCTCTCAGGAAAGATGTTCTCTTCATTCTCTTTCTTCTGAATATCATTTAGTCCCTTTCCAACCATGAAAGTTTAACTCTCCATAATGACAGTTAATCTGCCAGTCTCTCAAGAATCTACAGCATTTAAAAAAATACAGTATCAGTGTCTATAATCTCTTCAGGTAACACTACTTAAGCTGATGCTGTACGTGATTTTAAAAAGCAGTCACTGATCCCAAGTCTCTCAATGTCAAAGGCTGCTCAAGCCTTTGGATTGGGGCTACATTCATGGAATGGAGGGTCACTGCCCAGTGATGTGAGCCCCAGAAATGAGCCTGATAGTGAAGGAGAGTTTCTTGTCTTCTGATTCAGTTTAACAGTGAAGTCTCCCCAGAATCCCAGAATATTTGGTTTAAAAGGGACCTTACGGTTATCAGAATCAAGAACTTGGATGAATGATGAGAATAGCTAATGTTTAAGCTAGTGCTTTAAATTTTGCTAAATTCTTTTACATACGAAGAAATGTTAAGTATGCTTATCAAATTTGCAGATAGGCAACAACAAGTGAGCTATTATTGGGCACCTACTATATGCCAAGCACTCTGTCAGGTGCTGGCAATATAAATGCAAAAAAAGGGAGACCACCAGTGTACTTGGGGACCTTATATTCTACACAAAGTTGGGAGGAATAGTTAATATTTGGAGAGTTGTTAAATAGTTAATATTTGGCAGAGTTAAAATCTAAAAAAAAAATCTTAATAGGCTAGAGTGAAGGATTGAATAAATAAGATGAAATTTAATAGAAAGAAATGGAAAGTTCTAAACTTGGGTTAGAGAAATGAACTGCACAAATTCAAGATGAGGGAGGCATGTGAAAAAGACCAGGGCTTGGGTTTGGTTTTGTTTTTTGGTTTTTTTTTTTTTTTTTTGGTGGGGGAAGGAAGGGACTATAAGCTCTGTTAGAGGCAGCATTGTGGATCTTCTCAGTACCTCCAGGCAGTCCCTTAAGATTAAGTTAAAGAGGGGGCGGCTAGGTGGCCCAGTGAGTAGAGTGCCGGCCCTGGAGTCAGAAGGACCTGAGTTCGGATCCGGCCTCAGGCACTTAACACACACACAAAAAAAACCCTAGCCGTGTGACCTTGGGCAAGTTACTTAACCCCAATTGCCCTCCAAAAAAGCAACAACAACAACAAAAAAGATTACGTTAAAGAGGAGTTGTCAATCTGCATCAGTGGAGATAGTTTCCACACAAGGAGTTCCTCTAAAGGTGTAGACCCCTCCAAAAAACAAACAAAACCAAAACTCCAGTGTTATTTGGAAACCAAAGAGGATAACATGATTTTAGTCTGTTATTAAAATGATAGGAATAGAGAACTAGGGTAAAGGGGAACTTCTGCATCATCTAGTTCAATTTGGTCATCTTAGATGATGAAACTGAGACCCAGAGAAGATAAGTGAATTGTCCAACGCCGCACAAGTAACAAGTAGTACTATCAAGGTTGGAACCCAGATGGTGTTGATCCTGTGGATGTCTCTCCTAGTGAGGCCACATCTGGAGCATATAGTCCTGTTTTGGGGACCATGTTTTAGAAATAACATTAACAAACTGAACTGAGTCCAGAGGAGAGTGACTAGGGTAAGTAACCAAGTCTAGCAGACCATTATGATTATGTAACAAAAAGTTGGGGCGAGGGAGAGGCAGGGTGCTGATAACTATGGTCAAAGAGTTAAGAGTTGTCACAAGGTCTTAGAATTGATGGGTTTAGCCTCAGGGTCCGTAGAACTTGGCACAATGGGTGGGAGTGGAAGGGAGGCTGATTTTGATTTGCCTCATTTGGGTTGTCTCAGTGGGTATTGAATTTCCATTAGTGAAGGGTTTTAAGCAGAGGATGACTGGCCACAGATCTATGTTGAGAACCTCTCCCAGGCACAATGATCTAACATAGGGCCTGAGCCTTAGTTTTCTTTCTAATTTATCTTGTGGAGAATACTGGATGGTCAGAAGCTTGTTCAGCTATCTAATCTAATCAAGTGTTTTCATCATAGTTCAATGACTTATATCACTAGAAGATGGCACCACGACATATAATATAGCTTAACCACACATCATACATACTCATATGAATACATACTCATACTCATACTCATATCTCCAACATATTCTTCTTCTAAATCTCAAGTGACTCCCTCATTCTTTTATAAACTCAGTCCTATCCACATTACTCTCTGCTTCTTGAAACATCCTCCACACATTTTGGACTAATTTCTTCCATTATGCGTCTTGGGAACACAAGTGGCCAAGCTAGGTTGATGCTTCTGGGATGTTTTTGGCAGCAGCAAACACCCTGCAGTAAGCCCCACTGCTCCCCTAGCTGCCCCTTAAGCATTTTTTTTTGCTTTTGCAGTCTTTTCTAGGTTGAGTTAGATTAGTTCTGGAGTCTTTTCCAACTCTGAGATTCTAAGACTGTGGGTGTCAGAGCTGGTAAAGTACTTAGATAGCATCTGGGTTATCTCTTCATTTTATACATGATATTAATGCTAGTGCCTTTTCTCTGTTGACTTATCCCAAATATGCCTTATTTGTATTTGCTTCTTTGCATATTATCACTTGCATCAGTCTGTAGGCCCCTGAAAAGCAAGGGGCTTTTTTTTTCTTTCTATCCCCAGAACTCAACACAGTGCCTAGCTAGTATGGACATAAATCCTATCGACTTGACCTGATGCTGAAAGAATCACTTATGTCACAAATTAGTAAATGACAGGAATAAGCTTTTTTTTGTTTGTTTTGTTTTTTGCTTTTTGGAGGGGGGGAGGTAGGGCAATTGGGGTTAAGTGACTTGCCCAAGGTCAAATGGCTAGTTTTTTGTGTTAAGTGTCTGAGGCCAGATTTGAGCTCAGATCCTCCTGACTCCAGGGCTGGTGCTCTATTCACTGTACCACCTAGCCACCCCAAGGAATAAGCTTTAGTGCAAGTTTTCTGATTTCTATTCCCATGTTCTTTCTACTGTATCTTTGTAGGGAGGGTGCTTTAGGCTTGCCATCCAGAGCCAGGCTGTCACATTTCCCCCTCAGGTTACTAGGGGTACCCTTGAGGTATTGGGGGTATCTCTGTTCTATTGCCATTGGCTCAAGTCCCCATTTCAGATGGTTTTCCTCTGTTAGCCATCAGGGACTAGAACCTCAGTTCCATTTAACCAGTTAATATCAATTAGTTTTCACAAAGGGATATTTTTGTCAAAGATTTAACCAGAATAGACATACAAACTTTTCCTCCCTATACCACCCCAGTCTATGGGAAGACTGGGCTCAAACTTTAACAGTTTCTACATAGCACTGATTCCTCCAAATTCACTTGATTGTAGCATTATTGCCTAAGTCTCAAGATCAGCCACCCTACAGGACAATGATGCTGGGCTGGCTACAAAACTCATCACGGCTATAAAAGTCAGGCCCATACTCTCGGACTTCCAGACCCTGGCAGTTTGTTTTCCTGACTTTTGAAACTAACAAGGTCATAGCCTCTAGATGAATTTCCTTCCCCTAAAATGAAAGAACAACCCTAAGGCAAAGAACTGAGGCCCAAATTCACAGAGCCGAGTGTTGGTCTTGGAGGGCAGAGGCTCCAGGCCTCTCTCTAAGCACTGTCTGTCATTAGAGGTCCAGAGGATGAAGTCAGCTAAAGAGACGAGGTTGAAACCAAGTTAGAAGACCCATTCAGTGCTGATTCCTGGGCCACAGCCAATCACAAGACTTCTATCCAACACATAGTTAGTAGCCGGGAGCCAGTTAACAATGCACCCAAGTGTCTAAGGCAGGTCATTGTGCCATTCATTATGATTCCCCTGGAAAGAGAGTGCCTAGCTTCTTCTGAACCAGGAACTGTATCAGGGGCACTCTGAACATGCTCATTGACAAGTCCCATATTATAGGTGGTCGTTCCCTTGTTGAACTGGGCCCAGTCTTCCCCTTCTTTTTGTTTTGTTTTGTTTTGTTTTTTGGAAGAGGGAATGTAGGGCAATTGGGGTTAAATGACTTGCCCAAGGTCACACAGCTAGTGTGTGTGTGTGTGTGTGTGTGTGTGTGTGTGTGTGTGTGTGTGTGAAGTATCTGAGGCCGAATTTGAACTCCTATCCTCCTTTGAGCTCAGGTCCTCCTGACTCCACGGCCGATGCTCTATTCACTGCACTACTAGCTGCCCCTTTCCCTTTTTCATTCCTTTTCTGCTGAAATTGATGCTGAGAGGTGATGTCAGGAAGTGGGTTCAAATCCTGTGTCTGACACTGTTTTTGAAAGGTGATTAATACAATACAAACATATTAAAAAAACATCACTCTGTTCATGGTGACTTTTGGTGATGATTATCTCGATCAACAGGTAAATATCAGTGGTGTGCTAATAGGAAAGGCAGCATGGTGCAATGGAAAATTGCAGAGCTGAGAATCACAGGAGTCTGAATCCTGGCTCTCACACTTAACACTTGTGTGACTTTGGGCAACCACCGAGCAGCTCAGGGCCTTAGCTTCTTCACCTGGAAAAATGAGGGGTTGGGCAAAGTGATTTCTAAGGTCCCTTCAAGCTCTAGATCTAAGCTTCTGTGATCCTGTGATTATATGTGGAAATAATCAATGAATCTATAAAATACCTACTATGTGCCAGACATTGTAGCAGGCATCAAGGAAAGAAAGAAAGGAAGGAAGGAAGAAAGGAAGAAAGAAAGAAAGAAAGAAAGAAAGAAAGAAAGAAAGAAAGAAAGAAAGAAAGAAAGGAAGGAAGGAAGGAAGGATGGAAAGAGAGAAAGAAAGAAAGAAGGAGGAAAGAAGGAGAAAGAGAAAGAAGGAAAGAAAGAAAGAAAAAGGGAAGGAAGGAAAGGAAGAAAGAGAAAGAAAATCCCTACTTTCAAGAACCTTTCATTTTATTGAGGTAGATAATACATATGTATAAAGACTCCAAACAAAATAAATACAAAATAAAAACAAGGTAAGGAGAGTCCACAGGGAGAGTGGATAACTACCCTTGAAGCCAGAAAGCCTTGGGTTCAAGTCCTATCTGTGACAAATATGGTCTATGTACCCCTCAGCAACTTAACCTCTCAGTGCTCTGGATAATTCTCTAAGGCCAAGTTGCAGTATAGTATAGTATAGTATAGTATAGTATAGTATAGTATAGTATAGTACAGTACAGTACAGTATAGTACAGTACAGTATAGTATAGTACAGTACAGTACAGTATAGTACACATACAATATAGTATAGTACAGTACAGTATAGTACGTATACAGTATAGTATGACTGTATAGTGTGTTCCAAAAGCATAGTTTTATGCTATTAAAACTAATTTCTACCTGTATTGGTAGGAGCAGTCTTTCCACCCATAATTTCTGTTTATCAATGAAATCACAGATCCAGCCTCTATCTCTAAATGTTGTTGTTTAGTCATTTCAGTCACGTCTGACTCTTTGTGACCCCTTTTGGGGGTTTTCCTGGCAAAAATGTTGCAGCAATTTGCCGTTTTCTTCTCTAGCTCATTTTACAGATCAGGGTTAAGTGACTTGCCTGGGGTCACACAGCTAGTAAGTGTCTGATCCTGGATTTTAACTCAGGTCTTTGTGACTCCAATACTCTATCCACTGCAAGACAGTTACATACAAGATAATGGGAGGGGTTAAAGGGGGGAACAATTAGCAGCTGAAAGCATCAGGAATGGCTTAATGGAGAAGGCAGGGTCTGAGAGGGCGTTGAGCTGCTTGTCTTGAAGGAAGTGGGAATTTCTATGAGAAAAGGGTAAAGGAGTGCAAGCCAGTAGGGCCATCAGTGCAAAGGCAGGGAGAGAAGTCTGTGATGCCATGTGTGAGGAGCAGAGGGGTCAATTTGGCTGCACTGCAGAGTTAGAAAGGGGGAGTGTGATCTAAAATGAGTCTGGAAAGAGAGGTTGTAGAAGGGCTCTAAAAACTAAACAGAGGCTAGATTTGTATCCCAGAGCCAATATCACCAGAGTTTATTATGGAGTGACATGGCAAGACCTGCACTTAAGGAAAATCCCTTCATCACCTAAGTGGAAGGTGGAAGGGAATGGGAGAGATGAGGCCAGGAGACCAACTGAGAACCAATTGCAATAGTCCAGACAAGAGGGGATGAGGTGAGTCAGAGTGATTACTGTATAAGTAGAGAGAAGGGGTCATATGGGAGAGACATTGGAGAGGTAGAAACTTCAAGACGTGGCAACTGAATGATTATATATGTGGGGTGAGGGACAGTGAGGGGCTGAGGATAGCATGAAGGTGATGAAACTGGAGAACTAGAAGAATGGTGAGACTTTTGCTAATAGAGACATTTGGTGGAGTAGTTTTGAGGGGAAAACCCTGAGTTCAGTTTTGGAGTTCTCTGAGTTGTCTCTGGGACAGGTTTGGGACTTAAACTCAGGAGAGAGACTGTGATTGGATATACAGGCCTGTGAGTCATTTGCATAGAGAAAATAAGTAAGCCCTGAGAGCTGCTGTGTGTGTGTGTGTGTGTGTGTGTGTGTATGTTTGTGTGTGAGAGTGACAGAGACAGAGGCAGAGAAAGAAATAGAGACAGAGATAAAGAGAGGGGGGAGACACACACAGAGACACACACAGAATAACTTTTTAGCACAGAGAATTGAAGTGACTGCTGTTAGCTCTTAAAAACCCTCAAAGGGACTAATGGCATAGCAGCTGCCCCAGGATCTCACTGTACCTTCCCCTTCCAACCAAGGAGTCAGTGAACCTTGATGACCAATGACCATTGATAGAAACTCAACAAGACCTAAAGAAGATGGAAGCAAGGGCAGGTAACAGGTGAAAACGAAAACACAGTGTCGTTTTCTAAAAGTGGTGTCAAGACCACTAGAGCTCAGAGTCAGCTGATGGAACATTGAGATGGCACTTTTTAAAAGCTATATCAAGGAAAAGAGCAGTAACAAAAAAAGGATGAGGTCGTTGCTGAGGGAAGATGGGTCACTGATACCAGGAGGCATTTTTCATTATCCATCCTCTTAAATACCAACAGATACTTGCTCAACCCCCTCTTTAACCTGGTTGTCACCAGGACCATGAGATCATCCAGTTCAACTCAATCATTTTATAGACTTCAAAGATGAGGTGACCTGTCCAAGGCCACATGGGTGAATAAATACTTGAACTGGGCTTTAAACTCAGTGTTTTCATTTGTTTTTGTTTGGTTGGTTTTTTTTTCACTCTAAGCCTATTCCGCCATTAGACTCTACTTTCCTTATGAGGATAGTGACTGTTTTGGTTTTGTCTTTGTGTCCCTAACACCTAGGCCAGTGCCTTGCACATAGTCATGTTTAATAAGTTTGTTGAATTGACTTGAGTTTTCTGTTACTTTGACCCTCCCTTCTCAATCATAGAATGCCAAAGCTAGAAAGAACTTTAAAATTCAGCTACTTCACTTACTGTATAGATGAGGAAAACTGGGACCCAAAAGAAGAGAAATTAGCTGTTCAAAGTCATTTGGGAAGGGAGTAGAAGCATGGGGACTTGGTCTTCTGACTTCCAAGACCAATGTTCTTGCCAATACACCAGGCAAAATGTCTTCTCTTGAGTTTGGAGAATTAGTTTACTCGTGTCCAGAAGGAATGTTTGGGGTTTTAATTTCTTTTTTAACATTCTTTTAAAAAGTTTTGTTTCAGATTTTCTCCTTCCTCCCAGTTCCTCCACCACCCATTGAAAGGGCAAACACTATGATACCCATAATACATAGGAAGTCATGCAAAACATTTCTATATTAGTTATGGTACCCCCAAAAAAGGGGGACACAAAATAAAATGAAAACCAGTATCCAGTCTGCATTCAGAGCTCATCAGTTCTCTGTTCTGGGGTTGGATAGCATTTCTCGTCATGGGTCCTTCAGAATTTTCTTGAACCATTCTACTGATCAGAGAGTATCCAAGTCTTTCACAGCTGATCATTGTCACAATGTGGCTGTTACTGTGTACAATGTTCTCCTGGTTCTGCCCACTTCACTCAGCATCTCATATAAGTCTCAGGAGGAATGCTCATTGGGAAGATTATTCCTGACCAGAGAGCAGGATGGAGGAAAGGGCCTCTTGGGAGCTTTTGCGGTACAATGGAGAGAACAGTGGAGTCAGTGGCCAGGGCTCAGATTGCACCCTACTTATTACCACCCGTGTTTAGACAAGTCATTTAATCTCTTGGTCTCAGTTTCGTCATTTTAACACGGAGGGCAGCCTCTGAAATTTCTTCACACTTCACATCTAATGATTGCTGTTCTGAGGTTTCCGGATGGAGTTTCTTCCAGGAGAAATTACTTCTTTAAAAGGCCAGAATGAACATCATTCCACTCTCAGGGATGCTCTATAATTAATCGGCTTTTTCTTACAGCTGAATAAACCCTGGGAGGGCCTTGCATCGCTGTATCTCATAGCTCACTGGGTCTAGGGGCCTTGTACAACTGTTTTTGTTTATTGTTCCATGATAAATCTGAAGACACATTCCCAAGGTCCTGCTTTATTTCCGAGGGCACGGAAGGTCTTTGAACGGTCTCTTCAGGATATGGTGAAGAATTGGTCATAAGTTGTTTTACTATCTCTTGACTGGTTAAAAAATGTGCTATTCCCCCCACTCCTCTTTTCTTCCACCCAGACCCTTGCTCCAAATGGCCCTCTGAGGGACTGACTTCAGAAGAAAGCAATCGGTCAATAAGCATTTATCCCATGCTTTCTATGTGCCTCGTCACTGTTTGAAGCACTAGGCATACAAAGAAAGGAAATAATAGTCCCTGCCCTCAAAAAGTTTATAGTCTAACGGGAGAAAATCTGTAAATAACTACGTACATATATGATCTATATAGAATAAATGGAAGGCAATCTGAGAAGGGAAAGTGCTAGCAGCTGGGGAGACCAGAAAAGGCATCCAGTAGAAAGTGGACTTGGAGTTGAGTAGGGAACCAGGGAAACAAGGGGTAGAGGTGAGGAAGGAGAGCATGCCAGATGTGGGAAAAGACAGAAGGAGATGGGCTCTTGTGAATAAGAAACAGCAAATAAGGTCAGTGGTGTCGGTCACTTGTGTCCAGCTCTTTGTGACCCTGTGGACTATCGCACGCCAATACTGTCCATGGGGTTTTCTTGGCAAAGATTCTAGAGTGATCTTCCATTTCCTTCTCCAGTGAATTAAAACAAACAGAGATTAAATGACTTGCTCAGGGTCACACAGCTAGCAAAGTTTGAGAGGTCAAATTTGAACTCAGATCTTCCTGACTCTAGGCCCAGTGTTCTATCCACTGAGTCACCTAGCTACCTAAGGTCAGTGTAACTGGATCATAAAGTTCATGGAAGGAAATAAGTGTAAGAAAACTAGAATGGTAGGAAGAGGTCAGGTTATAAAGGACTTTAAATGCCAAACACAGTGCTTTATATGTTATCTTGGAGGTAATAGGGAGTCACTTGAGTTTATTGAGTGGTAAAGTAATATGGCATTTTAGAAAAATGACTTCAATAGTTATGTAGAAGACAGATCAGAGAGGGGAAAGGTTGAAGGCAGGGAGACCAGTTCGGAGGCTATTGCAATAGTCCAGGTGAGAGGTAAGGAGGACTTGAACCAGGGTGTGGGCTGTGTGAGAAGAGACAAGGGGACATGTAGGAAAGGCGTTATGAAGGTAGAAACAATAAAATCTAGCAACGGAGTGAGTGGGAGTGAGTAATCAGAAATAACTCTGAGACTGGGAACTCAGGTAACGGGAAAGATGCTCTTCAAGGTACCAGTGAGGTTCAAAGGAGAGGACAGGACAAAGTTGGTCCTGCAACTAACTTGCTCTAGGACCTTGGACAAATCACTTCTGCTGCTTGGCTGCCAGTTTCCTTATCTGTAAAACGGGAATGATAATCTCTTTCCCTGCTTCTCTTCTTGGGTCTGCTGAGAGCTTTTTAAATAGTAAGAGCGTAATAAATGTTGGAAATAAGGAATTAATCAATAAGCAAGCACTTATTAAATGCCTACCATGTGCTATCAGGCACTGTGCTTAACATCTGGAATACTTATAAAAAGTGAACAGTCCTTGCCCTCGAGGAATTTACAATTTATTGAAGGAGTTCTTAACTTTTTGGTGACATAAAAATAGCTAGCATTTATATTTATACAGGGTCTTCTGTTGCTCAAGTACTTTACAAATATTACCTCACTTAATCCTGACAGCCATTCTCCAAGCAAGCTGCTATTTTTATCCCTATTTTATAGCTGGGAAAAGCGTAACCTACAGAAGTTAAGTGACTGGACCAAGGTCACACAGCTAGTAAGTATCTGAAGCTAGATTTTAACTCAGGTCTTCTCAATTCTGGGCCCCAGCATTCTATTATGCCACCCTAGCTTGCCTCGTGGACTCTTTTGGCAGTCTAATGAAACCTGTAGACCCTTTCTCTGTTCAAAATAGAATGCATAGGATTAAGGAGAAATAAATTGTATTAAACTATGGTGATCAAAAATATTTTTAAAAAATAAGTCAATGGCCCCCAAGAACCCCTGAATTCTATGAGAATAGAGAAATGTCCCCAGCTCTTGCTGACTCCCCACTCAGCACCCTGTCTCCTCTGTTTTTCTGCCTCACTAATCCTAGTTATTATTAATAATGGCAATAGTAATCATTGATGTTATTGCTCCCATGGTGGTTATTTGATTCCTAGGATGTTGTACAAGAGTCTTCTGAGTCTCTGGGGCCCCTTGTGGAGCAGGAAAGTCACTAAGGATCAAGACAGATTCCTGCTTCTCCTGTTTATCTCATCTTTGGTGCCTCATTACCATCCACAGGCCACCCCCTTTCCTCAGCAGGGCTCAAAGTAACACGATGATTGGGAACATTGATTGGTATTTTAGAGGAGGAAGTCAGATCTTGACCCACAAGAATAGAGTCCTAACGGTGGAATTTCTGGTACTTGAGCAAACTTGTGTGGAAGTTATTTAGGACCTTTCTAGCTTCGTGTCCTTCTTCGAAGGGTGCTTGCTTACTCTCTTGACATTGGCCCAAGAGTGGGAGGGTAGGAGGGCAGATGAGAGAATTGAATAGAATAGAAGAGTCCAAGAATTTGAGCATTGGAAGGGACCCAACTGGCCATCTCACCCATCCCATATTCAAAAGTGATGCCCACTGGAATATAGCCAGCAAGTGGTTACCTAACCTCTGCTTGAAAATGGGCAAAGAGAGGGAAACTGCAACCTCTCCAGGAAACCTATCCTTCTCTGGGATAGTGCTCAGAACAAGGGCCCAGCCTCTCTGTGGGTAGGTGGGTGGCAGAAAGGATTGCAGTGCCTGGAAAGGGAGGTGGCTGTGCTCCCTCCACAGGTTCCCTCTTCCAACGGGAGACAGTTACTATGGTAACCTCAGAGAAGGCAACAGGAAACTCCTGGAGGAAAAGGAGGTTGTGGATGGGGGATGGGAAGAAGAGTGAGGGTTATGATGGAGTGGGAGGGGTCTGTATGGGAAGGAAGGGATCTGAAAACCTTCTTCACCTACCTGCGGCATGTCTGAGTGGTTGGCAAATGGGAAAAGGCTCCCTGAGGTAGGACAAGAGAGAGACAGAAAGAGAGGAAGAGAGAGACAGAGAGAGAAAGGGGGAAAGGGGGCAGGCAGACAGGCAGAGGCAGACAGGGAGGGAGGGAAGAGACAGAGAGAGGAAGAGAGACAGAGAGAGAGAGAAAGGGGGAAGGGGGGCAGGCAGACAGGCAGAGGCAGACAGGGAGGGAGGGAAGAGACAGAGAGAGGAAGAGAGACAGAGAGAGAGAGAGAGAGAAAGACTGGAAGGGGGAGCAAGCAGGCAGAGGCAGCTAGGAAGCAATATCCCAACAGATGCAGACATACAGATTACAGATAGGCAGGCAGAGATAGTAAGAGAACCAGAGACAAGAAGAGAAACAGGCAGGCAGCTCAAGAGAGAGAATCCATCAAACAGAGACAAACAACAGGCATAAAGAGTGAGATACTGAGAGGGTGGGCAGATGGAAGACAATATTGGGGGAGGGGAGAAGAGGAAGTGGGGAGGAGGGAAAGAGAAAAGACAGAGAAGGAGGGAGTAAAGGAGTTTGGAGAGTTATATAGGGAGGTTAGGCTGGGGAGAAATGAAGGAGCATAGATAGCTAGACATACAGGTGTGTACACTGTATAATAGCCCCCACAGGGTCACAGAGCCCCAAGCCCCAAGACTGGGGAGGGGAGGGCAGAGGGCTGGAGACAGAGTCCCCTAGTCTTCCCTTCCCTGCTGCTATCCCTTCCTGCAGGAGAGAATGCGCATTTAGGACCCTGGCTGGCTTCCCTTAGGTTGGACACCTTCCCACAATCCTGGCCACTGCAGCTTCCCTCAGTGGAAGCTGCAGAGAAAGCCAGTATTGGGGGGGGGGTGCTGCATAGCAGTGCCAGGATGTCCTCCTTCCCCCATATCACCACATGACTGCAGGGCTCCCATAGCCCATGGCCCAGGTTGGGTAGGAAAGGCTTCTTTGCAGACTTCAAAATAAATGAGTAACCCAGAGCTGCAGAGGCTGTGGAAGGGGGTCATCCCCTCAGCACACATCCTCAGGAAGAGAGGTTGGCCCAATGTCTGCTGGGGCCTTGCAGTCAGGAGCCTCCCAAACTATTCAGTGGTGTCCTGGTCATGCAACTTGTCTGTTCCTCCCCTCTATCTACCTGCCTAACGTTTAATCTATCAGTCAGTTGACTAGCATTTATTAAATGCCTACTATTTACCTGTCACTGTGCTAGATGCTGGAGATACAAAGGCAATGAATGAAATAGTCCCTTCCCTCTAGAGGCTTACCTTACATATATAGAGAGAAAGCTTATACAGATAAATACATGCAAAATATATAGAGCTGAGAGGGAGCAGGAAAAGCCTCATGGAGGGTCTGATCCTTATACTAACTCTGAAGGAAACTAGAGATACTGAGAGGTAGAGGTGAGGGCACAAACAGGGCAAATGTGGCAGGCAGGAAATGGAATGTTGCCTGTGAAAAAGACCAAGAAAGCCGGTTTGACTGGGTCAGAGAGGGCACAAATGGGCGTATGAATAGCACATGGAAGGATAGAGCCAAATTGAGAAGGGCCTTCCATGCCAAACAGGAATTTGTGTTTGATCCTAGAGATTACAGGGACCCAATGGGTTTTATTGAACCAGGGGAGTGACTTGGTCAGTCATATGCTTTAGGAGTATCCTTTGTCCATCTGATTGTGTTTATCTATGCCTGAGAACTTGTTTCTTTTATAATAATAATAATAAGTAGCAATGATAATAATTCCTTTTTAAGATTTGGACCCTTTATGTTTTAAAATGGCAACAGGGTGGCACAATGGGTATGGTGCTGAGTCTGGAGTCAGGAAGACTCATTTTCCTGAGTGCAAATCTGGCCTCAAACACTTACTAGCTCTTGTGACCCTGGACAAATCACTTAACCCTGTTTGCCTCAGTTTCCTCATCTATAAAATGAACTGGAGAATGAAATGGCAAGCCACTTCAGTGTCTTTCTCAAGAAAACCCCAAATATGGTCACAAAGAGTCAGATTGAAATGACTAAACCACAACAAATGTTTTTAAATCCATGCTATACTGGTACTTCTAAAAGTAATACAAAATGAAACAAAACTGGCAATCTACAACACTTTGAATGAACTTCTGAAAGATTCATGGGAGGATATGAACAAGAGGGGAACAGCTGACAAGACATGGGTGGGTTGGAGTCCATACTGCTGGAGAGACTTCCCATATGGATGAAATCATAGCTAAGGTGAAGTATTTCAGATTTACAAAGCTTTTTCCTCACAATAACCCTTCAAGTAAAGAAATGGAAGACTATTTCCCATTGTACAGTTTGGAAAACAGAATCTCAGACAAGGAAATGTCTGAGACAAGACAGAAACTCTGGGTTTCTGACTTTGAAAGCTTCTAGTGCTTGAAATCAGGATCAGTCTGATTTGGTCTTTGCAAAGAGCTGGGTAAATTTCCATTAGAAAATCATACTTGTTTGTGACTCAGAAGATCTGAGTCTGCTTCCCCAAGAGCCTCTGACGCTAGTTATGTGGCCCTAGGCAAGTCACTTTGCTTCCCTTGGCCTTGTTTTCTTCATCTATAAAATAGGGATAATCATACTTGTACAACCCATCTCACAGGTTAGTTATGAAGCTGCTTTTTCATCCCTCAAGCTCTATAGAAGTGTGTTCTATTGTTATTATTCCCCTGTAGAACCTTGTGTGTGTATGGGTATACATATACACATACATATATGCATATATATACATATATAAGCATATATGTGCATATATATGATAATTTATTTATTTTGGGTTTTCAACATTCACTTCCACAAGATTTTGAGTTCCGAATTTTCTCCCCTTCCTTTTCCTTCTCCCTCCCCAAGATGGCATGCAGTCTAATACAGGCTGTACTTATACATTCATATTCAACATAGTTTCACATTAGGCATGATGTAAAGAAGAATTAGAACTAATGGGAGGAACCACAAGAAAGAAGAAACAAAACAACAAAAGGAGATCAAATAGTCTGCTTTATTTGCATTCAGAATCCAGTTGTCTTAGGTCCTTGCATTGCTGAGAAGGGCCAAGTCTACCAAAGGCAGTCATCATGCAATGTGGCTGTTACTGTGTACAATGTTCTCCTGGTTCTGCTCATTTCACTCAGCATCAGTTCATGTAAGTGTTTCCAGGCTTTTTTGAAATCCTCCTGCTCATCATTTATTATGGAACAATAGTATTCCATTACATTCATATATCACAACTTGTTTAGCCATTCTCCAATTGATGGGCATTCCCTCAATTTCCAATTTTTGGCCACCACAAAAAGAGCTGCTATAAATATTTTTGTACATGTGGGTCCTTTTCCTATTTTTATAATCTCTTTGGGATACAGACCTCACAGTGGTATCCCTGGATCAAAGGGTATGTACATTTTTATAGCCCTTTGGGCATAGTTCCAAATTACTCTCCAGAATGGTTGGATCAGTTCACAACTCCACCAACAATGCATTAGTGTTCCAATTTTCCCACATCTCCAACACTTACCATTTTCCTGTTTTGTCATGTTAGCCAATCTGATAGGACCTTGAATAATTGCTTGTTAAATTGAAGGACATTGGATTTGGAGGCAGAGGATGTAAGTTCAAATCCTGACTCTGCCACTTAGATCTGTACAATTACTTTACCTCCTCGTGCCTCAGTTTCCTCACCTGTAAAATGATGGGGTTGGACTCAGTGGCCTCTAAGGTTCCTTCCAGCTCTAGGTGTATGATCCCTCTCTAACCTAATTCCTCCCAATTCCTCCCTGGCCAGCACTAAGCACAGTGCCTGGTGCATGGTAGGCATTTAATGAATGTTTGTTGACTTATTGCCTCAGTCACCAGCATCTTAGGGCTCTACCCCTGTCTTATTACTCTGTGTGTGTGTGTGTGTGTGTGTGTGTGTGTGTGTGTGTGTGTGTGTGTGTGTCTTTATCAAAGTCCTAGCCCCAAACTGGTTGATAGGCAGGAAACCTGGCCTCTGTCTTGGCTCTGTCACTGGCTCTCCACAACCTTGGGCAAGTCCCTTCCCCTCTCCGCACCTCAGTTTCTTCATCTATAAGATGAAGGGTTTGGACAAGACGATCTCGAAGTGATTGCTTCCAGCTCTAAATCCTATAATCCAGTGATCTTCTGGGTAAAGGAATTTAGTGACCATTCTGGATTTGCTCCAGCGTGGAAGGTGATTTAGCTGATTGCTGCCATCTGCTGATCAGAGCCCTTCTTGCACCTTTTATAATGCAAAGGGAAAAAGGTTAGGCTTCCAGCTGCAGAGAGAACCCTTACAAGCCCACCAGGCATCCCCTTGCCTTCAGCAGTGTCTCACCCCTGCTCTCTATACTGGTCCCAAATGCTCTTCAGCTTCCCATTTTGATTCCTCCCCTTAATATTCAGGAAGTTCTTTCCTAGGTCTCCCTGCAGCTATGGATGTGTGTCAAGGATGGTGGGAGGTTGATAGAGCCTTCACCCTGCAATTGGTTAAGGGAATATTCTGGTTCATGTCAAGGCTGGTTCTTCAGTGACCATCCCTTGTTCCCCCAGACCCCGACTTCCTCATGCTTCATGGAAATATAACCAGTTGCATGAGTCTACAGAAAAACCAATATTATGATTCCTCTCCTACTCCCTTATGTTTTAAAGGAGGACCCCATGAAGAACCACAATGATAATGGCAGCTGCCATTTCTGTGGAACCTTGAAGTTGAAAGAGAACTTTTCTGACAAATGTTGAAATAGCCCAGTTGAGGCAGGTGGTCCAAAGATTATTATTTCATAAATGAGGAAACTTGTACTCAGAAAGTTGAAAAGAATTGCCCAAGATCACAAAGCTAATAAGTAAGAAACAAATCCAGGGCTCCTGGCTCTAGTCCTCTTTCCTCTGACATCACAAAGCCCTTATAATAATATCTAACATCTATTTAGCACTTACAATATTCCAGGCACATTTTTTTACTAAGTGATTTACAATTATTATATCATTTGATCCTTACAACAACCCTGGGAAGTAGTTTTATTATCCACAGTTTACAGATGGAGACACTGAGGCAAACAGGTTAAGTGACTTGCCCAAGGTCACACAGTAAGTGTCAGAGGTTGGATTTGACCTCGGATCTTCATGATTCTAAGCCCAGCATTCTATCCACTACACCACCAGCTGCCTTGCCATGGAAAACCCCAAGTAACTTCTACCTATTACTCCTCATTCTGACCTCTGGGGCCAAGAAAAATAAGTCTAATCCCTCCTCTCAAAAAGGAAAATTAGTTAGACTGGCATGTCCTGTCCCTGATGAGGCCATGTTGACTTTCAGAGATTGCAACTTGCTTTTTAAAATATTAACCATAATTTAATTATATACTTTAAATTTTTTCCAGGCATCAAAGGCAAGACCTCCAGCTCCTAACTTACTAACTCTTCCCTTTCTTTGAAAACCATTCTGTTGGTCGCCTCTCCCCAGTTCTATGGTCTGTCTGTTTTTCTGGAATTTTTCTAAGGTGATCCAGCAATCACATCAGTCTGATCTTTGTGTACTGAGACTATGGTTCATTTAGCTCTGGTGACTTGAACTCACTGAGAGAAGCACCTCAGTGCACCCTTACTGTCTCACTTATCTTGGATTTTAAGACCTTGTTAATTATTTCTGTCCTATCCTTCCCAATCTGAAGCCCATTTTCCTTGTAAAGAAACACTGTACCTCAATGAACCTGTGATCTCACCATCATTGATGCCTGTTCCTGTTGCTTTTCCCTCAAAACCAGACCACCTGAGGAGGAGCCTGGAAAGACCTAAACCACTGGGCTACCCCTGGGTCTTTGTGTCCTCATTTTTACCCAGTCACCAAGCTCAGGCCCTCTCCCACTCATCCCCTTTTCCCCTTCTTTCTCTGAGAATTGTAATAAACTCATGAGTGTGATTGCCTCTGGAAAGAATGTTAATGGATATCTCTGCTGTCCCCCTTACCATCTTTGTGACTTCCTAGACCACAATTCCCTTCCCTGACTACCACAGGAAGTGGACAGGAAATAGCCACACTCCAAAATGCGAAGTGGAGCCTTCTAGTACTCTTGTCCAGAAGTTGACTCATCAAATAGCCACATGGCAGATTGCATCAGGCAAAACTTGCTGCATGCATTCTTAAGGGTTGGGTCAATCTCCCATTCCCTGTACATATTAGCATGCAAAATAGAAACCAAATAAATAAAAAAGTGATTAGAAAAGGAGAGGAGGGGGGGTGGCGAGGTAGTCAGGAAAGTTCTCATGCATACAATGGCATTTGAGCCAAGCTTTGAATGAATTCTAAGACAGGGTGGTAAAGATGGAATACATCCCAAGAATAGGGGATAGCCATGCAAATATAGGAGATAGAACAGAGTGTGTGAGGAAAAGCAAGAAGGCAAGATTGGTTGAAACAGAGAGTGTATGAAGGAGAATAATGTATAATAAAACTGGTTGGACAGGTAAACAAAGAAGAGAACATCTGGTTCAATCTTCCTTCCCTTCCCCTATTTGCTTTTTTCTTTTTTTACAGAGAAGGAAACTGAGGCCCAGAAAGGAGAAATTATTTGCCCAATAAAATACAATAATCCAGGGACAAAGCCAAGACTACAAATCAAGTCTTTTGATTCCTATTCCCCCTCCATTACTTGCCTCCCTTATGCATTTAAAAAATATTCTATTATTTTTTATATTGTTTTCCCAGTAACCCCTCCCCTGCCCTGTAACAAAGAAGTATAATTAAGCAAAATAAAATAACACATTGACCATATCTGACAGTGTTTACCTCTTTTCAAACCTGTAGCCCATCACCTCTCTGTTGAGAGGAAGGAAATAATATTTTTTTCATTGGAGCTCTGCAATTGAGATTGGTCAGTGCATTGACTTGATTTCTGATATCTTTTAGTATTGTTTTTCTTCACATTTTTGAAGTCCTTATGTATATTGTTCTTTGGTTCTACTTTGTTCTGCATCCATTCATATAAGTCTTCCCATGTTTCTCTGGATTCCTCATATTTGTTTTCTTATGGCACAAGGGTATTTTATGAAATTTCTATGCAATAATTTGCATAGCATTGCAATGCAGCCATTCCACAGTTGATGAGTAGCCACTTGGTTTCCAGATTTTTGCTTCCCAAAAAATGCTGCATTGAATATTTTGGTCTGTGTAGGATATTTTTATCTTTAACCTCCTTGGAGAATATGTGCCCCCTAGTGGAATTGCATGGCCAAAGGGTATGAAGAGTTCAGAGACTTTTAAAAAATAATTCCAAATTGTTTTCTAGAAAAGTTGGAGCAAATCACAGCTCCATCAACAGTGTATCAGTGTGCTGATCTTCCCACAGACCCTCTAGCATTCATTGTTCCCATTCTTTATCATCTTTTTCAATTTGTCAAGTGTGAGGCAAAACTTCAGAGATGTTTTCATTTCCATTTCTCTTATCAAATGGGATAATATGAAAAAAAAATTTAAAAACCAAAAAATGGGATAATTTGTAAAGCATATTGTAAGTCTTACAGTGGTATATGAATTCTATCTATTATTACTATTAGTGATTTGTAGTATTTGAAAGTATGATTGGTGATCATTTATATTTCTTTTCCCTTCTTGTTTCTTCTAGTACCTCCCTCTAGATGGAGAGTTTATCTTGGCTTCTGGTGCTGGCTTTGCTGCATTTGATGGTGCCTCTGATCCCAGCCCAGATTCAGGTGGTATAGAACAAGACTTGCTCAGAATATAACCAGCCCTTCAGAGTGAACTCTTCCTTCCCAGAGAATGCTGGGGTTCCCCCAAGGCTAGTCCATGTCTCCTCTATTAGACCAGGGGCTCCTTGAAGGTGGAATTTTGTCCCTATTTTTTGTTTCTTCCCCACATAATACCTAGAATAGAGATCAGCAAATAGTTCTGAGTGTCTCAGTCTCTGCCCCTTACTCAGCCTGTCCGCCATGCCTGGATTGCTCTCCTTTCTCAGTTCCACTTTTGAGAATCTCTAGTTTCCTTCAAAGTTAACATCAAGCTCTACCTTCTATGTGAAGATTTTCCCTTTATTTTTTGTTTTAAAGTTTTTGTAACTTTTATTGAGAAATCATTTTTATATAACTTTTATATCATAAAACCCCCTCCTCCCTCTCCCAGAGTCATCCCTTATAATAAAAAGAAATGGGGGGAGAAAAAGTTAAGCAAAACTAACCACCACATTAACCAAAAACATATGTAGTTTTTCTTACCCATAGTGCCCATGTTTGCAAAAACAGGGCGAGGGGGGAGATTCATTCTCATATCTCTTTTTTAGGGGCAAGCTTTGTCATAATTTAGTTTTTATTTTTGTTCCTTTTTTAAAATTCACATTGCGTAGTCATTGTACATGTTGTTTTCCTGATTCTGATGACTTTACTTGGATCAGTTCATATAAGTCTTCCAGTGCTTCTCTGTATTCAAAGTCCAATAGCACAGTAATATCTGTCACATTCATATGCCACAGTTTATTTCACCAAGTACCAATATGCCTTGTTTCCAGTTCTTTGTTATTATAAAAAGTGCTATTACAGAGATTCTAGGAGTATTTCAGTGTATACAAGATCTTTCTTTTTGTCTTTAGTCACTTTCTTAGCATAAATACAAATGGAATTCTACAATGTTTGGAACAATTTATAGCTCCACCAACAGTGTATCAGCATTCCTGTATTTGTGAAACCATGCCCCCAACTGCTACTACCTTCTTCTGCACCCCTGAAATTAGCTAGTATTCATTTTTTATATACTTATAGATTCGTTGCATATTGCCTTCCCCAATATAATGTAATCTCCTCGAGGACAGGAATGGCTTCATTTCTGTTTTTGAATCACCAGAGCCCAGTAGTAAGCACTTAGTTTGTTGATTGTTGATTGACTGATTGACAGTGGCCCTTAGAACTATTGACTGACTTGTTGAGTACCATGTAGTGCCAGGATGAGACCCATATCTCAATCTCAGGGTCTCTGGTCTGGCCCTCATTGGCAATACTGTCTTTGCCCTTCTTTCTTAGGTCACAATATCCACTTCCTAAATGCTGATAAATATAGCTGGTATGACCCCACCTTGTGGCATACAGATCTAGAATACAGTGACCACCTGTTCTCTGTGGATACTGAACTTATCCCCTGTCACCAGGATGATGTTGTCTTCCCACCAGAAACCTCCTTCCGCGTGGACCTGGGAGCTGGTGGCCGGACCATCAGCCTGCATAGTATATCCATCCTGGGCCAGGTGAGTGGGGTTGAGTCCCTGGGCAGCACAGTATACAAACCAGGGGTCTGAGTCTATTTCCCTTCCCTAGGCGGGGAGAACTTTAGCTATCCTCCCCCATCTGAAGATCATCCAGAATGCATCCTTTACTAGGGTAACATAAAAAGGTAGTGTGGGACAGTGGAGAGAACCCTACATTGGTAAGTCAGCACATAAAGGTTTTAGTCCTAATACTCTTTGACTAGGATGACCTCTTATTAACATCCCTTACTAACAGGAAGTATAGTTTTTCCCTACTGGAACAAGGGATTGAAAGATAATGGGAGGAGGATACAGGATTGGGGAGAGGAGGGGGAGCCTGGAAGCTTTTGAGCCCCTGAAAGAGGAGGGGGCCTAGAAATACAGGCACATCCCCTCATCAGTGACCAGTTAATTGCAAGTGATGTTCACTGCTTCACCAAACAGAATATAGTCAAGAGCAGTTGGAGCCCTGTTTGGTGCACTGCCCCACTTAAGGACCTACCTGGATGGGAATTTTGCTGCTTCCAGACTGTTCCCACTATCTGGACCTGGTGAATTTACCTTCTCTCCACTTTCTCACCTGCTTCAAACTACCAGGCAAACTGTTATCTCGGTAGTTGCCTACTTATTTAAATAGTGTTCATTTTGAGCAAATGTTTATTCTAGAAGAGTAGATCATGCAATAGGGATAGAAAAAAGAGAACCAATCTATGGACCAATAACCCTGGACTTAATTATAAGCCTATACTGAGTCAGAGTCTGTCTGTCTGTCTGTCTCTGTGTCTATTTTCCTTCTCTCTCCCTCTGTCTCTCTCTGTATCTGTCCCTCTTTCTCTGTCTCTTTCTTCCTCGTTCCCCACCTCTCTTCCCCACTTCTCTCTCCCTGTTTCCGTCTCTCTCTCTCTCTGTTTCTATTGCTTGGTGTATCTTTTGTCTTTGACTATCTCTGTGTCTTTATTTGTCTGTCTCTCTTCCATCCTTCCCTCCCTCTACAAAAAAGGGCTTCACTAACTATGTGGCTTTAGACAAGTACCTCCACTCACTCCTCTGGGCCTCTATTTCTCCAGCTGTCAAAAGGATTGTTAATATTATTATTTACAGTAATTCTGGGGGGGGCGGGGGGGGGCGGTCCTTACCTTACAGAAATTCAACACGAACCAGGAACTGGCTGCCTATATGACCAGCAGCACTGGGAAGTTACAGTTCCATGGAGCTGGTTCTCTGAGGTTGGCTCCTAACCCCTGTGAGGACCCTTCAGGCTGTGAATGTGGGAATGATGAGGTGAGCCCTTGTAGCAAGCACCCCAGCATCCCCAGGGTGGCTGCCAACACAGGTTCTTAGATCTGCTTTTCTAAAGGAAAGCAACTCAAAATGGGTTAACAATCTTGCTTTAATCAATCAAACATATCATTTACCTAGTTCAGGGGAAAAAGTCAATAGCCCAAACTTCAGAGTATCCAGAGGTTACAAGCAGACAAAGAAACATATCAAGCAGACAGGCCTCCAACTGCCTTGACCATTACATCCATACCTAGTCAGTTACCAGAGAAGGAAGCATCAATATCTGGATTTTCAAAGCTGAGGGGCTTGATGGCTGCTCAGAGTCTCACCTGGTCAAATCACACAACTCTTCTCAAAGTAAGCCCCAAAGCAAAGCCTCACATCAGGGTTTATATAGCTTTCTCCTGGCTCAGAGGAAAACAAGCCTCCCACCACAGGCTCCAGGTGCACTTAAGCCTATCAAAGGGCCTAGGGACAGGGAAGATTTTAAATTTACATTCCCATAACAGCCCTGGAGACCCTACACCTTCCATCTCACTGCTGAGCTGAAAGAGAACTTGGAAATCATTTAACTCACAAAGAACAAGACCAAGACACACAAAGCTCAGTGTTGTATAGTTATAATGGCCCTGCTTGGCCCTGGAGAAGCATTGAGAAAATGTTTTCCCTCCCAGATGTGTAAGACTATGTGTATGAATATTGTGTATACCATCAAAAAAGTACTAGAATGCTAGAAGTAAGGGGAATAGTGTTTGATAAATCTGGAAAGATAGGTTGAAGGCCAATTGAGGAAGATTTGGAATGTAATGGGGAGTCCCTGACTGATTTTGTAGCATAGTCAGATCTGTATCTTGGGAAGATGACTTGGACAGTATGCACATGATGTTTTGGCTTGGGGGGACCTGGTATGGAGGTACTATAGCTCTCCAAGTAGGAAGTGAGAAGAGGTGGACCTGGAAGGGGATTATAATCCAAAAAGAAAGGAAGGAAAAACATCTAAGAATGCCTCCTCACATTGCTGGAATCCTCTCCAACCCCCATGTGGCTTTTGAAGTTTTTCTTGTCCTCCAAGGCTTAGTCAGGCTCCATTTCCTTTGTGAAACTCTCCCTAATTCCCAGGGCTGGACCAGAACCCTCCCTCCTCTGATCACTCACACACTTCGTCCCTCTCACATGACTTTGATCACACTCTGAATTATTATTCCATAGTTTTCCCTGTTCACCTCTTATCCCCCCTCCTCTTGGACTAGGTTGTGAACTTTCTGGAGGTTCAAGGTCAAGAGTCTTCTCTTTGTGTCCTTCTGTCCACACCCCCACATCTACAAGAAAAAGCATGAGGGATTCTGGGTGTTTGCTGAGTGTATTTGATGGATCCCGTTCCAGGTTGAGACCTGGATCTGTGCCTCTCTGCTCCAGACCTCTGGAGGTCGCTGCCCCAAGCCTGCCTGCCAAGGAGCCCTGAAACCTGTGGGCCAGTGCTGTAAGATCTGTGGTAAGCCAGGGACCCTGAGATAGGTAGGGCAAGAAGAGCTCTTCCTAGAGCCAGAGGAAGGATATTTGCTCTCAAAGACAGAATCAGCCTACAAGAATTTATTCCATACTCACTATGTTCTCTAGGCCCTAGGAATGTTGCGGCTGCTGTTCAGTCCTCCAGTCACATCCAACTTTTTGTGTCCCCATGGACTGTAGCCCACAAGGCCCTTCCATCCTCCACTATCTCCCAAAGTCTGTCCAAGTTCATGTTTGTTGTTTCCATGACACTATCTATCTCATCCTCTGCCGTCCCCTTTTCCTTTTGCCTTCAACCTTTCCCAACATCAAAGTCTTTTCCAGTAAGTCCTGTCTTCTCATTATGTGGCCAAAGTATTTAAACTTCAGTTTCAGTGTTTGACCTTCCAGTGAATAGCCTGAATTAATTTATTTAAGTATTGATTAATTTGATCTCTTTGCTGTACTGATTTGACCTCAAAAGTCTTCTCCAACACCACAGTTTGAAAGCATTGATTCTATGGTTCTCAGCTTTCCTTAAAGTCCAGCTCTCACAGCCATACATTGCTAGTGGAAAAACCTTAGCTCTGACTATGCAGACCTTTGTCAACAAGGTGATGTCTCTGCTTCTTAGTATACTCTCCAGATATAGCTTTCCTATGCAAAACAATAGTTTTCCAATACAGATTTGTTCTGGGAAGTTTGGATTCTGTCCAGGGGCCACACTTGAGGACCTAGAGGGCTACTTGTGGCCTGAGACCAAAGATCCCCCCGCATTATGCAAATGAAGACACTGAGACTGTAAGGGGAAGTCCTTAACCACAGCAGATCAAGACCAGAGTTGGCACAAGAGGCAAGGGCTCCTGACTTCCAGCCTAGGGTTCTCTCATCTCTTCAAGAGGAGTCCCAGCTCTTAGATGTGCCTGTAATTTCTAGAAGCATGCCATGGGGACAGCTGGGGGGCAGGCGCACAGAGATGGGTTGGGTGGTGGGTAAACCCCTCTGGGCTCCCCAGAGGAGGCAGGGTCCACAGCTTTCCTCTTTTCCTGTTCCTCAGGAGCCATACTCTTCCTCAACTACACCCAGGCTTTTGATCTCCAGCAGTACAAGCAGAGGCTGCTCCAAACCTTCCTGGACCCGGTAGTGTGAATTTGGGGGTGGGTGTAACTGAGGGAGGGAGGGAAGCCTGCCAGACCCCAGGCCTCTTTCCCTAGGCTCTTCCCTACTGTCCCAGGGGCCTCTCAGGCTCCTCTGAACTAAGATGTTTAGGGAAAGTTGAGATCCAGCCTCTGGGAATAGTTCAAAAGAAGGGTCGGGATCCCCCATCCATCTCCTCTCCTCAGTCATCTGCCTCAGTTAATCATCCTGAAATTCATTCCAGGGAGACTGACCTCCCTTCCAGACTGGGGGAGATTTCCTTCCTCCCTCCCAGCACTCCCACATACCCACCTTCTCTCCTCACCACCTCTTCTCTCTTTCTCCTTTTATCTCTCCTTCTCTCTTGTTCTCTCTTCTCTTTCTTTTGGCTTTTCTCCCACATTCTTCTCTCCTCTGTCCTCTCCAAGCAGCTAGGGGGTGCAATAAATAGAGCACTTGGTCTGGAGTCAGGAGGATCTGAGTTCAAATCCCCCCTTACTGACTGTGACCTTGGTCAAGTCACTTAACCTCTGTCTGCTTCAGTTTCTTCCATTGTAAAATGGAGAAGTAATAACACCTACCTCCCAGGATTGTTGTGAGCATCAGATGAGCTGCATGTGAAGCGTTTAACACAGTGTCCAGCGTGTTTGTCGCTCAGTCACTCAGTCATGACTCCAAGGACCATAGCACTCCAAAGCTGGGAGAGATACTGGAATGGTTTGCCATTTATTTCTCCAGTGGATTAAGGTGATCAGAAGCTAAATGATTTGCCCAGGGTCACACAGCTAGCAAGTATCTGAGACTGGATTTGAACTCGAGTCTTCCTGACTCTAGACCCAGTGTCCTATACACTGAGTCATTTATCTGCCTCCAACCTCTTATATGGTAGGTGCTTAATAAATGCTTGTCTCCGTCCTCCTTCCTTCCTCCCTTCAGCAAGGCTATGAGGAAAGAGTGATCAGAGATTACTTTTCATATGTTGCTGACCCCTTCTCCCAGCCTCTGCTCCCTGCGGAGCCTTTGGAGAGAAATGATCAGACTTATGGTCTGACTCTATGCTCCACACTCTCCCCCTTCCCCAGGACCCGTCCATCCACACCCCTCCCCAGGCCCTCGAGCTCCCCACAGCCTCGACAGGGCTCCACCCCAGACCCTAGGCTGATCTCATGCCATCCTTCAGCCCCAGGCTTCGGGAGTGCGCATGGCCATCTCAAAAGTACACAGGGCACCCACACTGCGAGGGCGTGGAAAGCGACAGGCTGAGACCACAACACAGATCCAGCTGGTGTTGACCGATGACAGAACCGGGCCGGAGGCAGGAAGGGCAGCTATAGATGTGGCCCAGGCCATCCTCACTGATGTGGCCGAGCAAGGTATGCCCACCCCACTGTGCTCCCTCACTGCCCCCTGCCCCCCAGTCGGGCTCCTCAAAGAGACACTGCCCTGTCCTGCTGGGTCCAGAAGAAGACCAGGCAGGGGCATCAGGGCAGTCTCCCTGTAGCGCTGACTTTCCCAATTCATAGCTCCATTTCAACGGCTCCTCCAGACCTTCCACCAGGAAGCCTTCTTCATGACCCTGCACAATGGGTCGGGGAGCTCTTTACAGCTTCCAAAGCACTTTCCCAATCACTGGGGTCTCACAGCATTCCTCAGAGAAAGATAAGATAGGTGTTTATTTCCCCACTTATCCCCATTTCACAGAGGGGGAAAGTGAGATTCAGAGCAGGAAAGTAACTAAAAGTGTCATATAAAGTGACAGTTAATACCTGTCTGGAGCTACCTGAATCCAGGTGAGTTTCTTTGGGCACCTGCTTCTAGCATTAGAGCCTGTCTCCTAGGAGACTGCCTTCAGGCCCAGGGCTCTCACTTTTTCCTTTGTAAAGACCATTATGGCCTAAGTAAGGAACCTTGAGTTTTCTGGCCTTAGCCTCTGAGCCTGCTGGTCTCCCTGGGCTCAGAGATCTCCCCCCATCCTTCTCCCAGTTACAGGCAGCTAAGTAATACAGCAGATAGACTGTCAGACCTAAAATCAGGAAGACCTTAGTTCTAATCCTGCTGGGTGATTAGGGTTAGGGTCTGGGTCTCAGTTCATCATCTGTAAATGGGGGATAAAACAAATGAGATGATTTATTTAAAGCATTTTACAAATCTTTAAACATGATATGAATGCTAGCTGTAATTACCTTTTCCCTCCTGTACTATGATCCATTCCTCTTTCTCTTGATGGATCAGAGATCTGGTGCTCAGTGGGGCCTAGAGGTCATCCAGTCCAGCCCCCTCATTTATCACCATGACACCCCCAGAAGTGGGTGCTGTTGTTTCCATTTTATAAATGAGGATCCTGAGGTGAGATGATAATTGAGTCCAAGGAAGCTGATGAGATTTCTCAGGGGCAGAGTGCGCAGAGAAGGGAAGAGGGCCCAATCAGGCTCCCGGGGAGCCTGGGGGTCGACCAGCTACTCTTAGAGGGGTAAGGCAGGAATGATGGTCCCAATAAAAAGACAGAAGAGGCCTAGTTAAATTAGATGAGAACCAGGAGACCCCAAAAGATAAAGGAGAAGAAAGGGAGAGGAAGTGGTCAATAGTGACCAGTGCTGAGAGGTCAAGAAGGATGAGGCTGAGAAAAGGCCATGAAGAGATTGGTGGTAGCCTTAGAAATCTGTTTCAGAAGTCAAGACCTGGAGAAGTGAATGGAAAATGAGAGAGCAATGGGGGTTGCCATGATCAGGGAATACTTTATGAAGACAGTGGGATTGAAAATGGACCTTGGCAGTGAGTAGAGTGCTGGCCCTGGAGTCAGAAGGACCTGAGTTCGGATCCGGCCTCAGACACTTAACACACACACAAACAAAAACCTAGCCGTGTGACCTTGGGCAAGTTACTTACCCCCAATTGCCCTCCAAAAAGAAAAAAAAATGGACCTTGGAACAGTTAGCATCTTCTTACTCAAACCTTGGAAGATCAAAGGGAGGGACCCAGATCAGAGGCAAAACAGCCTAAGGAACTGTGTACTGATGAAGCCTCAGAGAGGGTTATGGGCCAGAGACCCCTTCTATCAATGTCACTGGCTAAGTTGCCCCTTAGTGAAAGGCCAATGGGAGATGATTTTGGTGGGTGACTTAGCACAGCGTCTGACATACATAGTAGGAGTTAATAAATATGTATTGATTGATTGATTGATTGATTGATTGACCCTCTGCTCCTTGATCTATAGTTCAGCCATTCAGTGCCAGGGTAGGGGTTGGGGGGACACTGGTCTCTACACAAGAAGAGAGCTCTGAGCAGCCTTCTCAGGATAGAGAGTGACCCACTCAGCTCTGGAGTCACTGGACGCTCTGGGGTCCTCAAACAGCTGCTTGCTCTACAATATAGAATATCAGAGCTGAAACAATCTCGAACAGAGAAGAACATAGAATGTCAGAGTTAGGAGGGGCCATGAAAGGGAGGAGAATAAGGGGAAGTGGCTATCAGAGAAGAATGTCCCTCTACCATGGAGCAGGACAGCTCCCCAGAAGCCAAGACACAAACCTCTGCTGTTTCCTCTCCAAACAGAAAATGATCCTTACCAGAATTAGGAGCCGTAGTGCTCAGGGGCAGTCCCAGCTCTTTGGGGATCCCTCTTGCTGTTAGGGAAGATTTCCTGGATGAGGAGAAGGTATTTAGGGAACCCTCCTTTATTTGGCACGTCCTGTTCTCTCCTTTTCAGGGGCAGCCTTTGGAGTCCTACAGGGGGATGTGGAGTATTCAGGCAGCAAAGGATCCACAGCTGAACTGACAGGAGCCAGCCTGACCTCAGGGCTGGTGACTGGTCTGGCTATTGCCTTGGTTCTCGGGCTGATGGTTCTGCTTGGAGGTCTTCTGCTCCTTCACTGGACTGGACGGGTCAGGTAAGAGTGGGTCCCACCTAGAGGGACTGTCTGCTCACCCCATATCAGTCTGTCCTAAGGCTTTCCTGTGTTCCCAGATCTATGTTGTGGAAGGATATAGGAAGAAGCAAGAATATGCCCTCAAGTAACTCACAGTCTAAGGGAGACAGAGGAGGAATAGACCCTGGGCTCTGTCTTAAGGAAGTTCACAGTCTAAGGAGAGACAGACCCACCCTATGATGAAATGTTATGCACAGATATCAGGGCCATAGGGGCTCTGAGAAGAGAGAGCTCCCTGAGGAATGCTTGCTAAAAGGAGAAACCTGGGAGTCATGTAGGTTCAGAATAGGCAGAAAGGAAGGGGTAGGGACCAGAAAAGCATTGGAGCCTGGAGCGGGTCTGGGGTGTCTCAGAGATGAAGAGACCAGTTTGATTGGAGCAGAAGCACAATGTGAGAGTGAGCCCCCAGAGATGAGGAAGGAAAGGCAGATTGACCAGATTGTGGAGGGCTCTCAATGTCTGACTAGAAAAGTTGCATTTCACTCTATAAGCCAGTAGGCTCCATCCATTTTGAGTATCAGGACCACTTTTTAATAATGTCAAGAAATATCATGAATGCTCCCATATAGAAAAATAGTTACTGCCTATTCTTCGGCAGCTTAGATTCAACTGGAAAAGGGGGACTCTTGCATGTAGCAAGCAATAGGGTACAACTGTTGGACTGAACACAAATATAGAAAAATAGATCCATGATAATTTGAGGATGGTCAGTGTTCTAAATAATAATAAAAAAGGACAGTACCTTAGACTGAAGCCCTTATTTGGCTTTTTTAACTATCAATTCTGAGATAATTCCCTCAAATAAATCTGGGTTTCCCCTATACCAAAGGGATAACCACTTTGGGGGGGGGGCATAGGATAGAAAATTCAGGGGGAAACTTCTTTCTCCCTGAGGAAAGAATTAGGAGGGAAGAGAGACTGGACAACAGGAAGACATAAAGACCTCTGAAGCAGGTGGTACTTAGGTTGGGCCTTGAAGGGGGCTAGAGATGTGAGGAGAGAATTCATTCGAGGCATGGGATACTGCCTGTGCAAAAGCACAAAAGACATGGAACGCCAGGTTTGGGGACCGTCAAGTGGGCCAGTTTGGCCGAGGCTTTGAGTGTCTGGAATGATTATTCTCTAACACCATGGGCCCAGTTGAGATTAGATGACTTAGATTTGTAGTTGACCTTGTCAGCTTGACTGTGGTACTTCAGCAGCACGGATACAAAGGAGAAGGAAGATGGTGGGGGCTTGGAACAGTAGGAGCCACAGTAGGATGAAGGGGCAAGGGATTTGAGAAAAGAGGACAGTGTACCCTAGAACTGGCTAGGAAAGTGAGCTCAATCAATGAGAGGCATTTATTAAATGCCCACTATATGCCAAGCACTACAAAGGGAATACAAAAACAATGGTGAAACAGTCCCTGCCCTCGAGGAGTTTATAATCTCTCAGGCAAGACGACATAAACATGTATAAATATACATAATATAGTATACACACATACACACATATAATACATACACAAAACTAGGAGAAGGTAGCTTTGGGAGGGAGGGCTTTCGAGGCTATGAGGACAAGGAAATTGCCTGGAGAGCAAGGAAGAAGATTGTTAAGTAGGAGTGAGAGATGATAAGAGTTGTACTAGTGTAGAGCCATGGGGCCATCTTAGGCAGAACTCAGAGGTCATCTGGTGCTGGGCTTCTAAAACTTTTCCACTTGTGACCTCTTTTCCCATTGGTTGGCTTCGTGTGGCCTGAGGTGCAAAGTGGGTATGCTTTGTGTTCAGAACCAAGGCTGCCAGGAAAGTGCTGCCAGAAACACGTTGGGTTCATTACGCATTTGATTTTTTATTAATTTTTGGTCATCATGTGTTCAGAAACCTTTTACTGTTGCCAATTTTTTTGTGACCCCATATAGGGTGGTGCTTACAAAGCACTGATTTTCTAATGCAACCCTCCCTCCCCCCACTTTTTTTTTTAACAGATGAAGAAACTGAGACCCAAATAGGTTAAGTTACTTGCCCAAAGTCAAGGTAATAAATGGGGTAGTTAGGACTCAAATTCTAAAATCAGTGTTCTTCCATTGCACCAGACTGCTTCCCTATGGATTAAGAAAATAAATGACAAAAAGTTACTAGGAAATTTGATTATACCTTTAAATGGAATTAAATTTTACTAATCATATTAGCATTTTCATACATTTAAAAAATAGTAATGCAATCTATGTTTGAGACAGTCTTGCAACTTTCAGGGGGTATACTTGCTTATTTATAGAGTGGAAGAAAATTCTATATTCAGTGTTTTGGGCACTGCCTGCCAGAAGCAATTTTGTTAACTTAGATTAAACTAATTCTAAACATTTCTGCTTAGAGAGATGTCTAAATACTGGCAGAGTTATTCCCCATTTCCTCTCCCCCTGTCCCCGGTGCCTTTGAAAAAACTCTCACACAAACCATTTTTGGAATTACAATTTATAATCTCACACAACAGACAAAACTCCAGCTAGGACTTAGCAAAGGCTCAGAGTTTAGGAAAAGTCTCAGAACAATAGTCATTTTCAGTGTCTGCATGCTGGGCATGCTGGGCATGGTGTTGCATGGCTGAGAATGTCTGCCCCTGGGGAAGTAGAGGCTGGAGCAGTGAGCTGCAATGGGGTTGGAGGTGGGTGTTTGGTCAGCCTCAGGTCACAACACAGAGCAAATAAAAAGTCTGGGGCCAGCTTTTGTGCTGATCAGCTTGAACTTGGGCCCATAAATAGCCTTTGCGTGTCCAACCTGGGCAAGATAGGGATGCCTGCCTAGTCTTTAAAAATTTTTTAGAATGTCTGCACTTCCCAGAGAATCATTCTCCTGAAACTATTCATTTCCTTTTTGAATACTCTTTTTAAATGGTGGAAGGTGACCATTAGTCAAAGAACTCCGGAGATACTTCCATTAACTGAAGTCACAAAGCCATCCTCCTTCTCTTAGTCTGATCATTACTTCTAAAGCATTAACAAAGATCACCCTCCCCACCTCTCTTTCAGGGAGAAAGGAATTTCCCCCTGAATTTTCTACTCAAATTCCTCATAGAAAGTGATTCTCTTTGATAAGTGGGGGAAACCAGATTTAGTTGAGGGGATTATCTTGGAACTGAAGGACAGGTAAAGATTTCTCATCTAGGTAAGCTTCAGATTAAAATGCTGTTCTTATATTATTCTGCAATATGTAACCTAAAGAGGGAAGGGAGGGCAGGGCTCAATATGCTCTCACAATGTATTCTTAAACCCCTTGCATTGATCCATGACCTCCCAAGAAACCTTGGTCCACAGACTTCAGAATCATTGTTCTAGGTAATAGGGAGCTACTGAAGGTTTTTGAGCAGTAAAGTAACATAGCCAGAGTTGTAGTTTAGGGAGGTGGCTGGCAGTGTGTTCAGTGTGAATGAGGGTTGGATTGGAGGTAGCCATTTTTCCAGAATGGCTCCAGTGGATTTGGGATGATCAAAAGGTCCTTCAGAAGTTAAGTGACTTAAGTTAAGTGACCCAAGGTCACTGAGTGATGATGGTAATGAGGGGATCCTCCCACATGAACTTGCTGAAAGACTCTACTCCTCGTCTTCGAATAAGCTGGAAATAGCAGTAAGTATGAGTACTAAGCCTTAGGAAACAATGAAGATAAGGCAGAGAGACTTAAGGGAAATGAAACATTTCCTTTCCCACCCAATTCACACATATATCGGGTGTGTTTTACAGGTTACAAGTGGCTTTCCAGGTACAGTGATTTCTTAGTTTGGGGTATCTAGGTGGTATGGTGGGTAGAGTGCTAGACCTGGAGTCAAGAAGACCTGAGTTCAAATCCTGCCTTAGACACTAGCTGTGTGACCCTGGGCAGTCGCTTAACCTCTCTCATCCTCAGTTTCCACATGTGTGAAATGGGGATGCTAACAGCACCTTTCATAGGGCTGTTGTGAGGATCGAATGAGACAACACGTAAATTATTTTGCCAAGTTTAGTGCACTAAGCCAATGCGAGCTGTTGTTATTCCCATCTCTCTCCCTGCTGTATCCATCTTTGCCTCCCCAAGGCACCAAGGGTGGAAAGGCAAGAGAGTTTGAGCCAACAGGTTAGTTTGGATCCTGGCTCTTCCCCTCATCATCAGAGGAATGTTGGAGCTGATCCTCCCCCTTCTGGACCTCAGTGTCCTCATCTGTAAAGTGAAAGGCATCCAGCCAGATGTGACTCACCTCTGTCAGCTACTGATTCTCTATCTGTATTTTACAAAAGAGGACACTGAGGTTCAGAGAAGGGCCAGGCCTGTCCGGGGTCACGGAGCTAGGATTAGCCTCTTCGGTGTCCCCTGCTGGAGGGGACTGAGGTGGGAAGGGAGGTGATGAGGGCCCCTCCAACAGCCTCGTTTTCAAGGCTCATCTGCCCTTCCCCTTCTTGGCTTAGGCTGTGGCCCCTGCCGATCCCCACTCTGTGGCAGAGATCAGAGCCTGCATCAGACCAAGGGAATCAAAGCTTTGACAACCCCATTTTTGGAGATCCGGCCCCTCCCTCAGTCTTGGATCCTGACCGTTCTGTGAAAATGGTGAGCAGATGTTTCCACAGTGAATTACAGGGTCACCTAATTTCAAACAAGAGATCAGAGATCAAGCCTGTAATTGCTAAAGGTTGCACAGTTTGGGGGAGACCCAGAAGTTATTGGTGGTCAGATCTGGGAGGAAGTCACAGGTCATCAGTCAAATGTGGGAGTCCCTGGGGACCACACAACTGGGGGGGCCCTCCCAGGTCTGCCTCCCTTCTCCTTGCCCCAGCCCCAGATCAGTATTTGGGGAAGGGATGGGACTTTGGAGAGGTGTGTTCTGCCTTTCTCCTGTCATCCTCCTTTCCTCCATCCTCATTTCCCTCCACCCAAAACTTCCAGGGTAAATTCTGGGGGGCCACGGGAGGTGGTTCTGCCCCAATTTCTAGAGGCCCTGAGGTCCTGGTGTCCGGCCAGGAATCTTGGTTTCTGAGCAGCTGGGGAGGAAGTGAGGTTGTCCTCAGGGCCCGGGGAAGGTGGGGCTGTGAAGAAGAGAGACTGTGAGCTCTGGTGGTGCTGAGCTCCTCATCGCCCGGGGATCTCTCCACCTGCCCCTGCCCCTGATTTTCTCTGTCTGGGGTGTGGGTGTTCCTTTCTCTGACTCTCGGTTTGTTGCTCTGTGTCTCTGGGGTTGCCTTTGTTCTGCTTCTCTGTGCCTTGTTCTGTCTCTCTGCTCTCTTTCGACATCCCTGTGTCTTTGCTCTTATTCTTTCTGCATCTCCCTCCCCTTCTCCCTCCCTCCCCCTTTCTCCCTCTCCCCCTTCCCCCACCCCCTCTCTCCCTCCCCTTCTCTGTCCCTCCCTCTCTCCCCCTCTTCCCCTTTCCCCCATCCCCTCTCTCCCTCCCTCTCTCCCTTCTCCATCTCTGCCTCTGGTCTCTCTTTCCCTTAGGTTTTTGAAGACGCCTCCACTCCAACGATCTCCACCAGGACTAGTGGCATCGACTTCACTAACCCCTTGTTTGAAACAGACATCTAAGGACCTCCTGCCCTTGGCCCTTGACTCCTTGAGGCCCTGGGAGCCTGGCCTGACGTCAGCCCTTTTCCGGCTCTTGCCTTGTCTCCACCATGAAACCTGGCCCAGGACTCTCCCCACCCCCACCCTGACAACTCGAGTTTTGATGGATGGATGGGTGGGTGGGCAAGCTGGCTCCTATGATAATGGGCAACTTCTGAACTGCCTTTCATCCGTCTTTCCCCAGCGTAGGGCACCATCCAGGCACTTTCCTACCAGGGCATACCACAAAGCATGTCTTAAAATGAAAGCCAGACCTCCCAACTTTCAGATCAAGCTGTCCAGACCTCTATCTATCCAGCTTTCCTTGATTTGGTTCCCTCAGCCTGGGCAATGCCCCTGGTTGGCCCTCACTTCCATGCAGTGGATGGCTGTTCATTCCTTCCCCACAGGAATTACTCCTTTCTGTCTTTTAACCTCAGTCCCTCGACTGAATATTGAGAGACCTGAGTTCAAGTCCAGACACTGACTCACTGTGTTACTTTAGGCCAGTCTCTTCCTTTCTGTGGGCCTCAGTTTCCTCCTCTGCAAAATTATCTTTGTTTCCCTCCAGCGCTGATGATGGCTCAGAGTTCCCAGGGAAGAAACTAGGGCAAGGGTGTGTGACCCATCCTTCAAACAGAGGGAGGGGGAGGGATAGGGAAAGGGCAGTCTGCCTTGGAGGTTCCCTGCAGACAGATGGTGGGGACAGCGCTGGCTTTGCTGTCACCCAGGGAAGGGCTGGAGAAAGAGCCAAACTGGGCCTTTTCCAATAAAAAATGTCTAACTGGCAACATGCTTCGATATTTTCTGAATACTGAGGAAGAGTAGCTAGAGGGCTAAGTCACTTCTCCCTGGTTCTTTTCTACCAAAGGGGTGGTCATGGAGATATCAGAACTTTATTAAGTAGAGAAGTCATGATATCCCTAGAGAGGAGGCTGCTTCTAGCAATTCAAATTGTATATTGGACAAAGCATTTGATTCAGAGTGAGAAAGTACCCTTTCAGATACTTATTAGCTGTGACCTTGGACAAGTCACTTAACTTCTGTTTGTCTCAGCTCCCTAATCTGTAATGGGGGCGGGGGGCAGGGTTTCAGAACTTATGAGGTTCATTCCAGCTGTAATTCTATAATCTTGCGATGGGGCAGGTAAGAAGGGCTATGGCTAGAGTGTTAGACACTGACTGTGTGACCCTGGGCAAGTCACTTAGCCCTGTTTGCCTCAGTTTTCTCATCTATAAAATGAACTGACGAAAGAAATGGCAAAGGAAATCCAATATCTTTACCAAGAATACCCCAAACGGGGTCATGACAAGTTGGACATGACTGATAACAAATCGTCTCTTCCATACCATAGCATGTATGAGTTACCATGGCCATAAAATGCATCATCTGCCACCCCTGAGATAGGGTGGCAGGAAGCAATAGTATAGGCTGTGGCCAAGCCCATAGCTCAAATCTGGCTAGCAAGGTAGGTAGGTAGTGGCTCTCCTTACTCAGCCCTTGAGGATTCAGGGGCCCTTCTAGGTTACTGCCTTAGAGAAGACAGATTCACCTCTTTTTCCTTGTCTGCCAGGATTACTAGAATGGTAAATCAAGTGAATGGGGGGGGTGTGCATATGTGACACTGTGTGACCTTAGGCCAGTCTTTTCCCTTCTCTGGGCCTCACTTTCCTTCTATAAAATGAAGAGGTTGAATCACATAATCTTTGTTTCCTTCCAAACAGTGAAGAAATATTTACTTTTAGGGTTAGGGGGAAGTGTACCCCCCAATCCACAAATCATTCCAAATCTGGGATTTCATTGGTGAAGGGAATTCAAGGTGAAGATTGTCCTCCCCTATAGCTAGGTACCTGTCCTGACACTGACAGGCTTAGAGGATGACCTAGGGTTCTGAGTGGCTAGCCAGACTCAGCAAGTACTTGTGAGAAGTAGAATATGAATCCGGTTATTCTGACTTTGAGGCTGGGTGTTTTATCTCTGCTATCCTCACTCTCCTATATTTCCATGTTGTCTCTGTTGTAGATATATAAGTTTACCTGAAATTTGGTAAGAAATTTGACAATCTCTCCCACAAACCTTGTGGACAAGATGGAGCAAAGTGAGTTGGAGAGAAGGTGGGTTGGAAGATAGAATATTTCAGCAGATTCCAAATTGGTTGAAGGATGAATCTGAAAAGTGATGATTGGTGAATCCATGCCAACTTGGAGGGGGGTCTTCCATGAAGTACCCAAGAGAGTTATATAACACTTTGCTTTACAAAAGCTTTCATGCTCTTCTCATCTGATGACATGGAGAATGTGAAATATATCTCATTTTTCAGAAGAGGGAATTGTGATCTCTGTGTGATCAAATGTGGGATGAAAAGACGTCCCAGATAAATCTTGGGTCAGTGAAAAATAGTGAGAGTAGGGTCATTGTTGAATTTGGGAGTTCTCTGTTTCTATACTGGAGCCCAGAAGCTGAACAAGGACCAGAAAGAAGGGAATTTGATAAGAGGGGTGAATTCTTAGGGGATTGGCTCCTAAGATACCCAGCCCCTTCCCCAGGATCCCAGGACTTAGGTAGTGATCAATAAGACTGGCAGCTGGCACCACAATATTGCTGAGTCTTTGGTGTTGGTCCTAAGTTCTTGACTCTCAGATATATATTTTGGAAATATGATAGATATACATTTGTGTTATGTGTCTATGGGAGAGGGGGGTGTAGAAAGGAAAATCTGGTGGTATGATAGAATTCTGATTTTTTTCTGAAGTGATGGGAAGTCTATAATTTTTACTATTTCTTTGGATTTCCCTTGGTCAAGGAGAAAAATAAGTCAATAAGTATTTTATTAAGCAATTACTATGTACTGGGTTCTTTTCTGGTACTGAAGAAAGAAGACCTTGCCCTTAATGAGCTAACATTTTGATAACATACAACACACAAATAACTAGATATATGCAGTGTAGATAGAAGGTAACATGAGAAAACATTAGCAGTTGGAGAGACCAGGAAAAGCCTCCTGAAGGAGGTGGGGATGTCAAAATTGAGTCAGAACTGGAAGGGTAATGAAGTATGTCTATTCTGGGCTCCTTTCCAAAATGGAGGTCCTAGAAGGAACTCACCAAGGAGAGAAGGGGCCTATAGTGTAGTGGGTAGTTGGATTTTTTTTTACTGGGAGTATAATGTAATGGTATTTGGCACATGCCCAGATCACCTAAAATGGAGGCACTCACATGGGAGATGCCAAGGAGCTACTTTTGGTTCACATAGTCACTCTATGTTGACTTACCATGTGGTTAGAGAAAACCTCTTTGCATTGTCTATGTAGATGGAACTGGTTGCATCTAACTCTACCTGAGGCCATTTCTCTGTTCTTGACTGGTCCAGGGGCAAAGGATTCATTCCCCCACATCAAGTGACACCATATAGTAAGCTTGGAAAGGGCCTGGGGGCCACTTCTCCCTTGCCTAAGGTGATATGGCCTGAGAAATGTGCTTGGGGTTTTGATAGGTTTCATCTGTCCTTTTCAGTTCCAGGTTCAGGGAGTGGAGTCCCTGCCTCAGGGAATCATGGGGACATTGGAGGCCAGATACTGAAACTAGCCTAGCAGGGAAGCCTTGGGAAGCCAGGGTCCTGGGACACAAGGCAGGTGGAGAAGTTGCATTTGAATTTGGTACATCTAAGATGTCAATTTAGCCACTTAGTTTATCTTTTACAAAAGGATATTTGCTTCAAAGGGATAATAACAAACTATTTTTAAGCTAATAAAACTTAAAAATGCACCAAGACTTTGGGAAACCCTGTATAGATCTGCACTACAACTCCATCTCACCATAGTTAGCCAGACCCAGACCCACCACAGCATGGATGTAATTATGCTTTATCTCTTTGTGTTTTCCCAGTTTTTGTTGTGCAGTCATTTTTGTCATGTCCCTCTACAGGGACCCCATTTGGTTTTCCTCAGCAAAGATACTGGACTAATTTGCCTTTTCCTTTGCCAGATCATTTTACAGATGAGGAAACTGAGGCAAGCAGGGTTAAATGACATGTCTAGGGTCACACAGCTGTGTGTGAGGCCAAATTTAAATTTGTGAAGACGAGTCTTTCTGATTCCAGGCCTAGCTCACTATCCACTGTACCAGGTAGCCGCCCCTTTCCCCCTTTAACATTGTTTTAAGACTACCTTCCATGACTGCTGTTACTACCTTGACCACAACATATTTCTGGGGTCACTTTTCTTATGTGTTTTATTTTCTCTTATTAACATGCAAACTCCTTGAAGACGGGTGGTCTTGCTTTTTCATATTTGCATTCCCAACACTTAACACATAGTAAGTGCCTAAAAGTGCATTTTCATTCACTAATTCATTCACTTGGACTCAGTTTTGGAAGTTTTAGTTAAGACTTACATTAGAAAGCTTTAGGGGGCTGAGCCAAGATGGCAGAGTAGAAGAAAGAAATTCCATGACCTCCCCAACAACCACCTCAAATACCTCTAAAATATGGCTCTAAACAAATTTTAGAGCCACAGAACCCACAAAGTGACAGAGAAAAACAAATCTCCTGCTGAAGGCGGCCTAGCAGGTGGACAGGAAGGGCTCATTGCAGCATTCTGGGAGCTGAGCACAGTCCTGAGTGAACCCAGTGGTTCTGGTTCCCGGGCAGCCCCAAGTAGCCAGGGCTGGAGCAGACGTCAGGAGGGTGAATCACCAGCAGCTGTGGTGGTTTCCAGACTTTTCAACCCATAAACGCCAAAAAGAAAGTAAAAGTTCAGTCAGGAACTTTGCTGGAAAGGAAGGGCGAGATTCAGGCCCCTGCCCCTAGGGCGAGAGGTGGTGGAGGCACCGTGGCTGCAGTGGCTGTCCCAGGAGCTCCTGGCCTTCAGATTGTGGCGGGACCAAGCAACCATTCAGAGGGTAATCTCTCTTGCTTTGACCTGCTTGGTTCTGGGTCACTTTCTTGGGTGGTGGTCCTGGGGTGAGAAACGCCAGTTTGCCAGTATGGTGTCTGTAGAAAGGGCACCCTCCTCAGACCTCTGACAACATTTGTGAAAATCCCAGTGATTTGGGATAAAGCTCTCCTCTCTGTAAGCAGAGTTCTACCATGGCAAAGAGTTCAAAAGTCAAGTAACTGACTGGCAAGATGAGCAAGCTGAGAAAGCACAAACAGACCATAGGATCCTTTTTGGGGACAAAAAGGATCAAAGCATGGAACAGGAAGAAGACAATGAAGTCAGAACTCCTGCATCAAATATGCATTGGTTATAGTCCATGGAGGAGCTCAGGAAGGATTTTGAAAATCAAGAGAAGTAGAGGAAAAACTGGGAAAATAAAGGAGAATGAGTCAAGAAAATCATGAAAAGAGAGTCAACAACCTAACTGAAGAAAATAATACCTTAAAAAACAGACTAATTCAAATGGCAAAAGAGTCCCAAAAAGCCAATGAGGAGAATGCCTTAAAAAGCCAAATTTAGGGGCAGCTAGGTGGTGCAGTGAATAGAGCACTAGCCCTGGAGTCAGGAGGACCTGAGTTCAAATTCAGCTTGGGCAAGTCATTTAATCCCAATTGCCCTCCAAAAAAAAAGTCAAATTTCCCAGATGGAAAAGGAATTTCAAAAACTCATTGAAGACTCTATTTGTGGAGGCAAATAATTGGAAATTAAAGGGATGCCCATCAACTGGGGAATGGTTAAACAAGTTATGGTATATGAATGTTATGGAATACTATTGTGCTATAAGAAATGAGGAGCAGATGGGCTTCATATTTACCTGGAGAGGCTTATACTAACTGATGCTGAGTGAGAAGAGCAGAACTAGGAGAAATTTGTACACAATTACAGACACAAAGTATGTTTGATGACCAACTTTGATAGAATGGACTATTCTTAGCAATGCAGGGCTATAAGTCAACTCCAAAAGAAAGAGCACAGAACAGAGTTTGAATGCAAATTGAAGCAAATTACCTGCTCTCTTTCTTTTTCTTATTTAATTTTGTTTCCTTTCCCATTGTTCATTCCATCTGATAGAATTCTTCTTTATAACCTGACTAATGTCTAACATGATAGTATCTGCAGATCCTATTGTATGCTGCCATTGGGGTGGGGGGGGTGGAGAGGGAGGGGAAGGAAATTTGAAACTCAAAGAACTATGGAACTGAATCTTGTTAACTAAAAGTAAACAAACAAATTAATAAAGACCAAAATAAATTTTTTAAAAAACCCTTTATAAAAAAAACTCACTGGAGAGAATAATTCCTTCAAAATTAGATTGGAGCAAATGGAAGCTAACGACTATGAGAAATCAAGATACTATAAAACAGATCCAAACAAATGGAAAAATAGAAGGCAATGTGAATTATCTCATTGGAAAAACCACTAACCTGGAAAATAGATCCAGGAGAGATAATTTTAAAATTATTGGGCTACCTGAAAGCCATGATCACAAAAAGAACCTAGAAATCATCCTCCAAGAAATCCTCAAGGAAAATTATGCTGATATTTTAGAATCAGAGGGCAAAATAGAAATTGAAAGAACTCACTGGGCATCTGGGGGGGGGGTGGAGTCAAGATGATGGAGTAGAAACAGCACTTAAGCCCACACCACTTCAAAACTATGTAAAAGGGGGACTCCAAATGACCTCCGGAGCTCCAGAACCCACAAAATGACACAGAGAAGCTAACCTCCCACTGAGGACAGCCCAGCAGCCTGGCAAGGAATGGCCAGCACAGAGCTCTGGGAGCCAAGCCCAGGCCCGAGTGAGTTGGAGGTTTTAGCCCAAGGGCAGCCAGACCAGCAGCCGCCTGGAGGGACCCCAGAACACCAGCAGCTGTGGAATATCCAGAATTATCAACACATAGATGCCTAGGACAAAGTGAGAGGTCAGTGCCCTATGGACTTTGGGACTGGTTGGGAGAATGTGTCAGCTTTTTCCCCTGGGGGCAAGAAGCTGCTGAGGAGCAGGCACAGCTTGCGCCACATTGCCATGTTGCAACTTCAGCTCTTGGCCTGCAAACTGTAGGGGGATCCAGCCATCAGTCTGGGGGGTAATCGCTCTTGCTTTACCCTTCTTGGATCTGGATTGTGGTCTGGGGTAGAGGTCTTGGGGTGTATGACCAGCTTGCCAGAGTGTGTAGAGGCTTCACAGAGGCCACCCAACTAATACCTCTGGAAGTTGAGAAAATCCCAATGTTTGGGACAGAAGTTCCCCTGGCTGGTGGCAAAGTCCTACTGTGGCAACAAGCCCAAAAGTCAAGTAATTAAGTGTCAACATGCCTAGGCAAAGGAAACAAAATAAACAGAAAAATGCAACATTAGACTCCTATTTTGGGGCAAATAGGATCAAAGCATGGAACAGGAGGAGGACTGTGAGTTCAGAACTCCTGCACCAAAACCCCCAAATGAAAATACAAGCTGGCTACAGGCCATAGAGGACCTTAAGAAGCAGATAAGAGAAGTGGGGGAAAAATTGGGAAGAGAAATGAGAAAGATGCAAGAAAAGTATGAAATGAGAGTCAACAGCCTGACTGCGGAAAATAACACCTTAAAAAATAGACTAACTCAAATGGCAAAAGAGGCTCAAAAAGGCAATGAGGAGAATGCCTTAAAAGGCCAAATTTACCAGATGGAAAAAGAATCTCAAAAGCTCACTGAGGAGATTCATTCCTTCAGAGTTAGACTGGAGCAAATGGAAGCTAGTGACATTATGAGAAATCAAGATGCTATTAAGCAGATCCAAACAAATGAAAGAATAGAAGGCAATGTGAAATATCTCATGGGAAAAAACCACTAACCTGGAAAATAGATCCAGGAGAGACAATCTAAAAATTATTGGACTACTTGAAAACCATGATCAAAGAAAAAATCTAGAAACCATCCTTCAAGAAATTTTCCAGGAAAATTTCCCTGATGTTTTAAGAACCAGAGGGCAAAATAGAGGTTAAAAGAATCCACAGATCACCACTTGGAAAAGATCCCAAAAAGAAAACTCCTAGGAATATTGTAGCCAGGTTCCAGAATTCCCAGATCAAGGAGAGAATATTACAAGCAGCCAGGAAGAAGCAATTTCAATATTGTGGAAACAGAATCAGGATAGTGCAGGATCTGGCAGCTTCTACACTGAGGGATTGAAGGGCATGGAATATGATATTCCGGAGGTCAAAGGACCAGGGATTAAAATCAAGAATCACCTACCCAGCAAAACTGAGTATCATGTTTCAGGGGAAAATTTGGTCATTCAGTGGAATAGAAGACTTTCAAGCATTCTTGAGGAAAAAAACAGAGTTGAATAGAAAATTTGACATTCAGATACAAAAAGCAAGAGATGCTTGAGAAGGTAAACAGGGAAAAGAAATCACTATGAACTTATCAAAGTTAAACTATTTACATTCTTACAGGGAAAAACAATAACTGTAACTGATGAAACTTTTCTCAGTATGAAAATAGTTGAAGAAGGGTATATGGGCATATGAATACACGTGTGAATGTGTGTATATATGTTTTCAGGTATACATAGAGGGCACGGGCCGAATTTAATAGGAAGGGACGATACTGAAAAGGTGAGGTTAAGAGGTGAGAGAGTAGTGTGGTGAGGGGGAATGGGGAGAGACAATGGGGCGAACTGTCTCATGTAGAGGAGGCAGGGGAAGGTGGTTGCAGAGGAGGGGAGGAACAGGAAGGCAAAAAGGCAAAACCTTATTCTCATTGAATTTGGACCTGGGAGAGAATGACATGCATACTAAGTAGGGTGTCCCACCCTACAGGAGCATGGGGGGGAGGGGGATGGGGGAAGGTGGTGGGAGGGTGGGCTGGAGGAGAGGGAAGTTGGAAGCACCCACTTTTGAAAAGGGACAGAATCAACGTGGGGAGTGGACCAGATGGAAGGTAGGATGGAAGGGAGGGAAATATAGTCAGTCTTTTACAGTAAGTCTACTATGGTAATGTTTTGCATAGCTGCACATGTACAGTATATACTGAGTTTCTTATCTTCCTTTTAAAATCAATTTTTCAAAAAAAATATAAATACTATGATTAATACTGTTTTGCATATAATTGGGAGATGAGATGTGCAGGCAGTGGGGCATGGGAATTCATCTCACCCTACTAGAGAAGTCGAAGGGGGTATGGGAGAAGAGATGGGAGAGAGCAGATTCTTTGGGGGGATATCCTGTATGACTGTTATTCTAGGATCGTGGGTAGGGGAAAAATGGGGAAAAAATTGTAACTCAAAATCTGATGAATGATGTAAACCAGAAGTTAATAAAGCATTGGGGGGGGGGAGAAAGAAAGAACTCACTGATCACCTCTTGAAAAAGATCCCAAAAAGAAAACTCTTAGGAATATTATAGCCAAATTCCAGAGTTCCCAGGTCAAAGAAAAAATATTACAAGCAGCCAGGAAGAAACAATTTGAATATTGTGGAAACACAATCGGGATAACACAAGATCTAGCAGCTTCTTCATTAAGGGATAGAGAGGGCTTGGAGTATGATATGATAAAAAAACAGTTGAATAGAAAATTTGACTTTCAAATACAAGAAGCAAGAGAAGCATGAGAAGGTAATCAGGGAAAAGAAATCAAGAGGAACTTATCAAAGTTGAACTATTTACATTCCTACATGGAAAAACGATAATTATAACTCATTAGACTTTTCTCAGTAAGAGGATAGTTGAAGGGAATATAAATGTATAGATGTATACATACATATATATGTTTATATAAGGATGTATATGTGTATAAATACATATGTGAGTGTGTGTGTATGTGTGTACATGTATACATAGACAGAGGACATAGGATCAGTTGAATAGGAAGGGATGATATCTAAAAAATGAAATTAAGAGGTGAGAGTAATATAATGAGAGGAGATAAGGAGAGACAGAATAAGGTAAATTACCTCATATAAAAGAGGCAAGAGAAAACTGTTACAATGGAGGGAAATAACAGGAAGGCCAAAGGGAATGGGTCAACCTTACTCTCATTGTCTTTAGCTTAAAGGGGGAATAATATACACACCAAATTGGGTATCTTACCCTACAGGAAAGTAGGGAGGAAGGGGATGAGAGGGGGGATGATAGAAAAGAGGGCAGATTGGGGGAGGAGGGTAGTTAAAAGCACACACTTTTGAAAAGGGACAGGGTCAAAGAAGAAAACAGAATGTGGGGGGCGGGATAGGATGGAGGGAAAGTCATTCTTTCACAATATATCCACTATGGAAATGTTTTGCATAATTACACTTGTATAACCTATATTGAATCACTTTTCCTCCCAGTAGGGGTGGGTATTGAGGGAAGAAGGGAAAGAATCTGGAAATCAAAGTTTTAAAATCAAATGTTTAAAAATATCTATATATATACATATATAAATTTTTTACATGAAACTGGGAAATAAGATATACAGTCACTGGGGTATAGAATCTTGCCCTATTAGAAAGTCAGAGGCTGGGGAGGCTAGGTGGCGCAATGAGTAGAGAGCCAGCCCTGGAGTCAGGAGGACCCGATTTCAGATCCGGCCTCTGACACTTAACACACACAAACAAAAACCTAGCTGTGTGACCTTGGGCAAGTTACTTAACCCCAATTGCCCTCCAAAAAAAGCAAAAAAAAAAAAGTCAGAGGGGGATGGGGGAAGATGTAAGAGAGCAGATTGGGGGAAAAGGTATTCAGTAGGATCACTATTTTGGGGTGGGGGGCAAGGGGAAAGATGGGGAGAAAATTTGTAACTCAAAATCTTGTGGAAATGAATGTTGAAACTAAAAATAAACTAACAAAAAAGAAAGCTTTAGGGCCCCTTAGTCTGAGCCTAGGTATGAGGTACATTTTCTGTTTTCATAATTCAGACTGATATGGTCAAAACAGTCCTTCCCTGTTGCCCAGTACCATAGCAATCAATAGACCTCTTCGCTGTTAATTAGGCTTGTACCTAGACAAGACACAGATCTCACTTAAACCTTCCCAGAACTCATTGTGTTTCAGGGTCATCTCCATAAAATGATGAGGCCATCAGAAGTGTAGTTTTCTTCTACCAGCATGTCAGCCTTTCTCTTGTGTTTTTTGAAGAAACTTATTCATTCCAATGGGGAAGACAACACAGGAAGGGGAATAGTGGCTAGGGAAGTGTTTTGGTCTGGCACACCACAGGAATGAGTGGAGCCACTTGAATGAACATGCTTCCAGAAACACTGGTAGTATTGATTAAATTATTATTCCCTGAGTAAGAAATGAAAAGGGGAAGCTAGGTGGTACAATGAATAAGGTACTGGCCCTGGAGTCAGGAAGACCAGAGTTCAAATCCAGCCTCAAACGTCTGACACTGTGACCTTGGGCAAGTCACTTAATGATAATTGCCTCACCTCCCCCCCCAAAAAAAAAGAAAAAATGAAAAGCAGGGGACAAGGGACTTGGCAGGGAGAAGTGTGGTAGGGAGTCTGGGCCTGGTTGGAGAAGACTCTCTGCAATCAGGACAGCCCAGACCTAGGGTGGAGCTCCAAAGCTGAGTGGCTTGGTAGCTCTAGGGGATGTTCTTAGACATTCCACAGAAAAGGGGATAGCTACAGCACCCTTTTCCTGAATGTTCTCCTTTGTAGCTGAATGAAGCCTATAGATCCCTTCTTAGAATGTTTTTCAAGGCATAAAATACATAGTACAAGAAAGGAAATCAATTGTATTCAAATGGTTCTCAACTCCATGGACCCCATACACTTAGCACAGTCTTCCCCCCATCTTCCATCAGCTACTCTGCCTTTGGACTTCTTTGGAATTCCACTCCCATAGTATATGGTCTTCTCTGAGTAAACTGTTAAGTTCCTTGAGGAGAAAATCTGCATTTTTATTTTTATCTACGGCACATAGCACAGCCTAGCTCATAGCTGATTCTTAATGTCTGTTGATCCTCTACCAAATTGTTTAGAAGTGGATATCTTTGTTGGTTTTAAGAAATTAATCAAAATAACAAAATCATGGATCCTTAAAATAAATCTTAAGTGTTTTGTAAACCTTAAAAGTATATTAGAAACTAAAGGTAGGATTTTTCTTTTTTAGGAGGCACTTATAGGAGGGATGATTTTCCTGTTATTTTCAAAAACCAAAATCTCTGTTTAACTTTCCACCACAGTCAGATCTCTCAGCTCTAGAACAGAACAGAGACTACCAGGATCATCTTTTACCAAATATTTTAAAATAAGAAGCCAGATACTTCTTTACAAAGTAATGAATAATGAATTTTTCAGTTCTCTGAAATGGGAGTTTTTTTCTATCTTCAGTATGGAGTAGTGACCTTGAAGTAATATAAAGTTTGGTTCTTTACTTTCTTTCAAAAAACAAAAATCTCAAAATGTCAGCTTCTTTATCATCAAAATGGGGATAATAGTATTTGCACTACATACCTCAAAGAATTCTTGAAAGGGAAATACTTCTAAAATCTTAACTTTTTACAGAAACATGAAACATGCAGACCAGAATTTCTTGCAGGGTAAATTCATTAGGTAACTCAGATATGATACACCTTGCAAACAGTAGGGGTGTGGTAAATGTCTGTTGAATTCATGCAGTAGGTTTTTATGCCAAGACAGACCACTATGAACTTTAAAACCTCCCTCTTCTGCTTTATTGACAAGTAAATTGTTCAAAAATGTTCTCACAGTTCAATAATTACAAAGACTCAGACTTACATTAAAAAAGTAAAAACCAGATTCCCCCCCACCCCCCAAAGCAGTAGTGTTCAGCTCCAAAGGAGCCCCTTTATGGAGAATCTGAGGAGAGAGCCAGTACTGTCTGTCAGACACTTAATGTTACAGGACTAAATGTGGACTAGAACACTCAGTTTCAAATAAAAACAAGTGCACATCATAACAGAGTTTTGGGGGGGAATAAACCATTGATGTTGCATTATTATCCCATTAAAATAAAATCTTCAATAAGTGACATCCAATTGTCATACTGGGGCAAAAGGCACACTAATGGGTCAATGAAAAACTGGACATGCCAGCCGTGGGATTAATTACAAGCTTTTAATGAGATGAGGTCACAAATATGGTCACTAAATGGAGAATATAAGAAGTGTGAGATTAAATAGCCACACAAAACACCACTGCACATGGGCCATAGGAAGTCTTTAGGAGGGTGCTGTGTGTTTTTCTACATGATCAATACTGGTTCAGTAATCATGGGGTCTCCATGCAAGTGAAAGATGATGAATGAGAAGAGTTGCTCTCTCATGTGACCCTTGTGAGGAATCAAGAACACAGATGTTTCATCTGTGGTAGTCATACACACACATTCACATATATGCATGTGTGCGAGAGAGTGCTACTCTTCCTCCAAAAAAAAAAGAGGAAATGAGAAATAAAGGACAAAATTTTCACAACAGTATTTCTGATGTCTTCAAAGTCCTGATCAGTGCCATAACTGAGGATGAAATAAAAAGCAGTTAGTGGGGTAAAAAGGGGAAGGGGGAGATGTTACTGGTAACAGTCCTATATACATGACTAAAAAGTTGGTAGAAAGATGTTTCTGCAGCTGAATACATAATGGCTAAGTGAGTCGAAAGGCCACAAATTAACCTCAGCTTTCTTTTGACTTCATGACTCTAGTGATGCTGGGAACAATGTACAGTTTCCTATTATTTTCCTAAAGTTTTAGGAAGAGTTACAGGAAAAAGGGAATAGTATATTCATCTGAGGATGGAACACGTCCTTTGTGTGTATTTCCTATGCAAAGGTCCATATTTTGCCTAAAAGGATTTCCAGCTAATGAGACATTACATCATTCTATAGAAAAATAATATTGTCAATACTGTTTAGCATCCACACTACCAGTATTTTCCCCTCTATTTCTTTCTTGGCAGAAGAGATTATTTATTGGTTTTCTTTAATGCTTATATGTAACAGATTTATATCACAGCTGTGCAGAAATGAATACATCTTAACTATCGCAACTGCCCAACGTTGCAAAAAAAAAAAAAGTGATTATTATTGTAATAATAATTTGTTTTCATTTCCATTTTCTTATCTACAATCTGGATATTTATTTTCTTGTGCAACACTAGAGACTGAGTATCAGTCTTGGCATTCATGTGACACGCTTGCTCCGTCTGTTTCTGAATATGCGCTGCAGTGCTGGGAATGGGAAGCTGAAGCACTGGAGTGTTAGGCATCACAGGTTGATTGATCTAGTCCATCTAGTGTAAGCTGATTTCTGTGTGGAGAATTGGGGCTGGGGGGACCACTTGGATTGGAGCTGTTCGATGGAGTAGAGTGTTTGGTGGAATCAGAATCCGGCTGTTAGAAAAAATAAGAAATGATGATGAATATTCCCAAAGGCAACCTTCCATGTTCTTATATATACAATGCCTTTTACCAAAGAATTTCAAACTTTAGATCTCCAATTTTAGGTTAAATGGTGAACTCTGAACTTATCTAGCAGATGAGCATGGGAGCTCAAAGCTGTCACATTATGTGAACAGGACCCCAAAAGCTGAAAAGGCAGACAGTTTAAATTCTGGCCCTGCTGCTCCAGCAGTGGGGAGAACTTGAGGTCCTGAGGTCACCTGTGTCCTTGTAGGTCCGTGGGCATGGCCTTTTGACTGAGTCCAGGTTCTACAGAACAAATCCTTTTATGAGGGGGATTTGTCCTGTGAGGAGTCAAAGGGCCACACTTGAGGACCTAGAAGGCCATATGTGGCCCTGGGCCACAGGTTCCTCACCCCTGGCTTAGACTGTGTGGAACGTGATTGTGGGGACATTATTTCATAGGGGATTGCAGGATTATGAGTTGGGGAAAAGTCCTGGAGATCATCTAATCCAAACCCTTCATTTTATGGGTGTGGAAATTGCTTTGGGGAGCTAGAGTGAAGTCTAGTTTCATCCTTTCAAAACCAATGCTTTTTCTTGAGCTTACTTGGCTTTGGGGAGCTTGTACCAAGCTGGAGGCATGTTGAGAACTACTGGGGAGTAAGGGAATGAATCACAGGGGAATAAGATGCCTGAGGGCGACCTTATGCAGTAAAGTGGAGCGTGCTGGGTATGGCGTCAGACCCGGGTCCCTGAGCTGCTGCCAAAGACCTCTGTGGCCTGGAGATGACTTAATCTTTCTGGGTCCCCTGTAAAATGAAGGGTTGGATTGGATGCTACTTAAGGTCCATTCAGTTTAAAATTCATGGCTTTATGATCTCTAACTAGCCCTACGAACACATAACAACCAGTCACAGAAAAATATGGCTGAGTTCACACCCTACTAGCTGTAACGGGAATGGGAATCTGAAGATCTTCCCTGCCCCTTAACAGACCTGGGGGGAGTTTGAAGACTTTCCCTGCTTTGAAAGTAAACTCTGCCCCCTGACAGGCTGAATGTAGTCACATGGAGCCTGTGGTGAGAAGAGTTTACTGAAGGAAGCAGAGCCCCCAGGAAGCTGGTCAGAGCTAGAGAGACAGTGGGAGAGATAGGATGCTCAGGCAAGGAGCTAGAAAGGTTTGTAGGAAGGCTGAAGGATGCTGTGGCTCTGAATGCTTTGGTATGCAATACGCTCTGTATTTGGTATGCTTCTGAATATCTTTGATACTATGATGGAATTGGCTGACTGGCTTTGGGATTCAATTTTCTGGTATCTAAATAAATGCTTCAGTTCTGTCCTCTATCTGTAGAGCTTGGTATATTTGGCAATCAAACATCATGTGATGCTTATAGTCACGGTCTTTATTGTGATCATGGGTGCTGTAAATATTGCACTGGTGCTATACTAGCCATGACAATTCAATGACTGAAAGGGTGGAAGAGGGGGGAAGTCTGCTTATAGCTATTTTAAAGGAAAAAAATCACTATTTTGTTATTATTTTGTATAAAATTTTTCCCACTGTGAAGGCAGGCAGGATTCATGGCCATAGAGTCCATCCTTCTCTCTCAACAATCAGAAACCCAGAAAATACTGAGAAATTTACTCCATAACTACTTGCGACAAGCAACCCAGGCAGAATGAATGAGGTGCTTTTTATTCTCATCAGTTTAGTAAACTCACTTTTTTAAGGCTCATACCCATTTCTCTTCAAAAGAGACACTGAATCTGAGCAGCAATGGACCCCAACAAATCTAAGAACAAGCCTTTGTATTAACATCAGCTTCTGCTTGGAGACCTGACTTTACCTCCCAGTGCCCTAAGCAACTCTCTAAGGCTGAAAGTTATAGGACAGTTGCCAATTTACATTGGTAGAAGGGATTTCTTCCCTGGAAATTCCCTGTACCAATGAATGCACAGGTCTAGAATGTTATAGACTATTAATGCCCTGTAAAAAGTGGGGAGGTTTATATGAAGTGATCAAAAACGAAGAGTAGAAACAAAAGAATATACATATTTGCTACACCCATGTAAATAAAGACAAACATTAAACAGAAACACAATCTATATTAAAACACATATGACAACTTTGTTTCTGTTGTTAAAAATTAATATGCACAGCTTTTATTTTTAGTCAGTAAATAATAAGAATATGGTTACACATACAAAAAGTTACATTCTCTTTCTATAATGTTTTGTTGAATCATTTTGTCACGTTTTTGTTTCTGCTTTTATCTGTTATTGTTCATATTTGAATGAAAATAGCTGAAAATTAAAACAAAACTGATAAGCTTAAGCTCCCTTCCAACATCTTCACTACTACTTTGGGAAGGAGGTAGGTGTAGGTGAGTAACCTCCTACTTATGACCCAAGTGTCTTTCTTCTTAAGGAGTAACTCTTAGTATTTATGTAGTAAGGAAAAGCTTTGGTTTGACAAGCAAGTTTTACCTCTTTGTCAAAATCCTGATCAGGATCAGACATACTTCTTAGAGGTATGGACACTCCCAGTTCACCTCCACCTATAGGAAAAGGAAAGTTTATAACTCAAGTAAAAATTTAAACCTTACATTAAGCCCTTTGTATTTTCCTTGCCCCTTTTCTGCCATGGTACTCATAGATATCATAGGTAATGCACAATTAATGTTTATTCATACCACCCACATTTATCAAGTGCCTTACTAAGTCTGAAGACGTGACTTACAACCTCTCAGCTTGAAGCATTTTCTCTGGCTGTTGCTCATGCCTGGAATCATCTTTGCATCCTGACTTCCTTCAAATCCCAACTAAAATCTCGCCTTCCACAGGAAGCCTTTCCTGGACCCCTCTTGATTCTAGTACTTTCCCTCTATTAATATTTCCTACTTGTCTGGTTTATGGCATATATTTATTTGTTTGTTGTTTTCCCCATTACACTAAGCTCCTTGAGGGTAGGGACTGTCTTTTGCCCCTCTTTGTATTCTCAGGGCTTAGCATAATGCCTGGCACATAGTAAACACTTAATAAATTCTTATTGACTGACTGACTACTGTGCAATGCACTGCTGGAGATACAAAGGTAATAGATGGTTTTTGCCCTCAAGGAATCAAGTCTAATAGATAATTCCTAAAATTATCTGGATTGCAATTTGTACCTGAAGAGGGCCATGATACGTAGGTCTTACTTCTTGACTGTGGTTGCCGGGAGAGGTTGGCTGGGGAAGGGCCAGCCTTTTCTTCTTGTGAGGAAGGCAACACGCTCTGTATTTGAAAACGCAACATTAAAATAGATGTACAACCAAATGCCCACACCATAGTCATTATGGCCTGTTAAATGAAATAAGTATTGTGGGTCAGGGACAACAAATGACATAAAGGCCAATCTGGGAAAATGTTTAAGATTGTCTTTTTGCTAGGCAACCAAATAATTTCTAAGCTCAAAAAAAAAATCAGAAGATGATTTTTGCAGCAGAAGAAGCTAAAGTAAACTATAAAACACTGGGTAAATATAGTTATCACCACCAGTGGCATCACATCTGGATACTACCTAAATCCTCAGGGTTTTGTGGTTAGTCACTTCCAAGACTGGTCACAAGGAAAGAATTTTATAAATCACAAAGCACCGCAAGAAAGCTAGTCATTTATACCCAAGTCTACATGTCTCTTGCTCATGTCCTCCCATTAATCTTCCACAAGGGGTTCATGTAGAATGATGGAGCGCTTCCTATGCCTCCTGATAGTGTATGGATAGCAATGGGACACGGTGGTTAGCTCTTGATCTCACTAGGTTGATAACTGATGGACACAGCATATAACTAGTATTTTAATTACAGAAAATGCATGTGCTTTTATTAAAAGAAGGTAGTAAAAGGATACATCACTATCCCCTCCTGTTATTTTGGACTTGATATTTGGCACAAATTTTATTTTGCAAGTAAAAGTCAAGAGCTAACAATCTAATAGTACAGACGTCCTGACCAAACTGGTTCACAACAGCGTAATGCTGTCCAGACTAGCTTCCACTTCCTCAACTACAAAGCAGCTCTCCATCACTTTCATTCTGGCTTCTAAGCTCATCTCTTAATTGCTGGTTATATCTTTCTCAGTCCTCATCCTTCTTGATATCCCTTATAGGTTTTGGTTATTTCCCCTCTGAAGCAAGTAAACTCCTTGCAAGGCCAAATGGTTTCATTTTTTAATCTTTATGTTCCTGGCACCAAGTTATAATTTTGATAATTTTGAACTCCCCCTCCTTCCTTTAAGATACTCCTTTCCCGTGAGTAGAGCGCCGGCCCTGGAGTCAGAAGGACCTGAGTTCGGAGCCGGCCTCAGACACTTAACCCACACAAACAAAAACCTAGCCGTGTAACCTTGGGCAAGTTACTTAACCCCAACTGCCCTAAAAGGGGCGGCTAGGTGGCGCAGTGAGTAAGAGCACCAGCCTCGGAGTTGGGATGACCCGAGATCAAATCCAGCCTCAGAAAATGAGCACCCACACACAAATAATGACTAGTCGTGTAACCTTGAGCAAGTTACTTAACCCCAGTTGCTTTAAAAAAAAAAAAGATACTCCTTTCCCTTTGGCTTTTGTAATGCTGCTTTCCCCTAGTTTTCTCTCTGCCCTTCTAGCCACTTCCCAGGTTCTTTTTCTGGATCCTTGAATCATCTAATACCTACTTATCTATTTATATGCTGTATGCTGCAGGGCAGTAAGCTCCTTGAAGGCTAGAATGCTCTAATTTGAGCTCAGTCTCTCTGGTATCTACATAGCAGAGCGGTATGCTGGCACAGCCAGTCTCAGAATCAATAAGGCCAAGAATCAAATGCACCCTCTGCCCCATCCTGGCTTTGGGACCTGCGCAAATCACTTAGCCTCACTTCTCAATTCTCCTAAGAATTTAAGATCTAGAGCAGCTGTTCCTCTGCAGTGGTAGAAGGAGTTTGCTCACCAGGAGTTCCCTACACCAATGAAATCACAGGTTTAGATGCCCCCACCATCCCTTACCCTCCAAAACCCCCAATAACAGCGCCTGGCCAAGCACCACACACACAGAAGGTATTTAGTAAACACTCGGGTTGAATGGTTTTCTTCCTCAATATTACTGAGACATACACCTACATATTTTAAGGCTTTGCATTTTTCACAGTGCTTTCCTCTGAACAATGCTGGGAGTAGGCAGTTTGAGTATTATTCTCTCAGCTCTAAAGGGGCTGGGCCTGGGAGGCAGTGGGTCTCACGGCTATTGAGGAAGAAGATCAGAATTTGCAGGCAGGTCCTAGCCCATGACCCGCCCCCTCTCATATAGCTCCAAGCCTGAAAAAGAGCCCAGGGTGTATCAGCTCAATTCTTAAGTGTTAATGTGTTAATGATTGTGCCTACTCTGGCCAGGGAAATATAAGAGAAGCAGGAAAAAGGAAGCAGAGGGATGCCTTAAGCTAAAAAACAGTGATAATTCTGGAGAAAGATTTTGGCAGAGAAAGTTTATGTGATAGGGCATGCTTAAAGTTTGTCAGAGGTGGTACTGGAACAGACTGCCACAAAGAGGAGGGGGAGGGAAATTTAATTCTGCTATCTTCATCATATAAGAAAAGATGTTTAGAAAGACAAGTATTTGCAAAATGCTTGTAAGGCAGCTAGCAGTGTGGACTGGACTATCTTTGCAGATTGTAGCCTTTCATTTTTCAGCCAGGTCCCCTTTTCCTTGAAGGAAAGGCTTCCTCAGAAGCCTCATATGTAGGTTCCTCTGGCAAATGCTGGTCAGAAAATCAGACACTGCAAGTGCAGAGAGATGAAATTTTGTGGATGTAAGCTCCATTCCCAGGCCTCACTCCCTGCTTATTGGGTAAATCTATTTAATTTACCAGAGGGAGATCCATGAGCACTTGCATTCCATCTCCTGGCCCCATATGAGCAACGTGGTTGAAATTGGTTGGATTTGATATCATCTTTGATCTCAGTTCTGGGTCTCTAAGCATCTCTCTGGGGAAAAGAAAACATTTGGAAATTCATTCATATGCAAAAATACTCTTGGCTATTACTATTAACCTAACCAGGCTCTGAGTGATTAAACTCTTACCGCCTCTGCTGTAATCTCTCTTCCTCAGGAACCTTAAAGACAAACCGCTTTTTACTTCTAGTTCGAAGCATTTGTTTTTTGCTGTTATCAGAAGTTTCTGGAACACTGAGTACAGCTCCTACATGAATAACAAATAACACCGAGTAATTATGGCTGTAGCCTATGTATTTGAAATATCACTTATTCTCAGATACAGCAGCACACCATAGGTACACAGCACAACTTTGAAGCACATGGATTTGCTGAATCTAGGTGAATGAAGACTGTTTGCTTATGACATTTAATATATTTATCAAATGGAAAAATATTCTAAGCTAACAACCTTTTCTGCCTACCTGAAAACTTGTTCTTGAAGTATATTAACCGTGGAGGTTCCCAGTTAAGGAGATTAAGTGTTCCTTCCATGTTAAGTGGTCTGATCTGGTTTGGAACAAAAAAGCAATTTTGATTATAATGTATAATTTGTAGAGCTCCTATGTTACAACAAAACGACAAGGCATGGATTCCCTTACCTTCCTCAGGCCAATGGTCTGAACCCATTCCATAGTATGAACATCAAAAACATCAACTCCATATTCACTGTATACCGTGATGTAAGAAGAGTTACAGCCTGGTATAAGCAGAACAAAAAACAAAACAAGCGAAAGATTTAGATATTGTTAAAGCCTGACAAACTTTATAAAAGTGAATGGTGAAGGGCTGAGTGTGTGAACTATGAAGCTTTCAAAAGTTATTGGGATGACAGCTCTACATTCAATTTGGAAAGCGTCACTGCTGTTCTTCAATTTTAAATGACTAAAATGCAAAACTGGCTCCATCTGACTAGGCTAAAAAACATATTCCAAATTCCTATTCTAGATCTTTCCTTTCAAGTTCAAAAAAGTATGTGCTGCAAATGCTTAAAATGCTCAGTTTCTTTGTAACTAAAAAAAAGTTGAACACATTTAAGGAAACATGATATCCTTTTTTTCCCCAGAAATATTAATACAAAAGGCCCGTGGCATTTTAAAGTCACAATATGGAATCTGGATAGGTTCTGAAAAGCATAATTTTGTTAACAATATAGAAAATTAACTGGCAACAGTAAGATGATTCGGGAGGGGCAATGGTGTAATATGTAAGAGAATCAACTATTTTCAATCACTTCAGAAGCAACTACTTTAATTAAACATTCTCTCCTTTATCCTGTAAACAGGTCTCTGAAGGCAACCTTACTAGTTTAATGTGAATATATTTGAAAAGAACAAAAGTGACTTTCACTAAACACAGATCTCATATATCAAGAGAGATCTTTCCTCTGGTACAAAAGGGTAGAGGAAAAACAGTAAACGAGGAGTCAGAAGTCCAGGGTTCTAAGCGTTGGCTCTGCCACTAAATAGCTTTGTGACCTTGAGCAAGTCCTTTCCCCTTTCTTGAGTCTCAGTTTCCACCTTTATAAAATAAAGGAAGACAGACTAGATCTCTAAGGTTTGACATTCTGTGACTCTAAGACACCAAATGGTTACTATTTCACTGTGTAATACTGCAGAAGAGCTACACAGGAGTACAAAGATAATGCTACCAAGTATTTAAGCCAGACCTAGTCTGCATGTGAGAAAGGTCTCACACACACACACACACACACACACACACACACACACACACACACACACACCCTATTAGGATCAAGCCTTTTCTAAAAAAGTAGTGGAAAAAGCATTACATTAGAAGTCAGAAAGGAAGGGTCTTGTCTCTGCCACGAGCTATCTGGAACTAGTTTTTCTCTCTCTGACCTCAAGGTTCCTTTACTGTAAAATACCTAGAACTTTATGCCACTTTTAGGTTTGAATTGAAAAGTGCTTGACAAATATTATTTCATAATTTCTAAGTCCTCTTCCAATTCTTAAGAATGACCCATTACTTTATGGTAATTTCGAAAGGTAATTTCTTTTTTTTTTTTTTGCCTGGAAAATGTTTTATTGTAGGTGGAATGGGACACAACTGGACACAGTAAGTTAGAGAATTCCAATTTCATTGGCAACATCTAAAGCATTGTAGTCTGGAAGACAGACATAGGCCTTCTCTTCATCAGGCCATATCAGTGTGTAGACCCTGGCCATGTCAATGTTATACAGCTTCTTTACGGCCTGCTTGATCTGATGCTTGTTGGACCTGACTTCCACAACGAAGACTAGGGTGTTGTCCTCAATCTTCTTCATAGAAGACTCTGTGGTCAAAGGAAACTTAATCATGGCATAGTGATCGAGCTTGTTTCTCCAAGGGGCACTTCACCTAGGGTATTTGGGCTGCCTTCGAAGTCTTAGTGTCTTGGATCGCCGGAAGGTGGAGGATGTTCGCCTCTTCTTCTTTTTGTGGCACCCTTCAGCACCGCCATCTTGGCCTTCAAAGCCTTGGACTTGGCTTCTGTCAGGGTTGGGGAAGGGAGGAGGGGGTGTATAATACACAACAGCTTCCTTTTTCTCTGGTGCCATCTTGGGGGAAAACTCGAAAGGCAATTTCCAATGTCTTTCTAATCATCAATACCAAAGGTGAGGTGCAGTTTATTGGTAGATATACTTAGAACTGGTGTTAGCATTACTTTGAAAATATTTGGTGCTGGGGAATGCTGCAACTAGTTGTGAATGTTGTATAGTTTTAACTTTAACTCAGTCATTCTTTATCTTGAATTTAAAATTCACTTCTGTTATATTGCAAGGGGAGATAGGTACCACTATCTTTTGTACAATCTGAAGCAACTGTAGGAACAAAATCCTTTTCATTGAATATTAAAAAAAAAAATCAAAATGTAATGTATTTAAGTATAGGACTCTCTTTAGAAAGATGGCTTAGGTCAGCTGCAAAAGTTCAAGAGTAACATTACGGGGCAGCTAGGTAGCACAGTGAATAGAGCACTGGCCCCTGAAGTCAGGAGGACCTGAGTTCAAATCTGGCCCCAGACACCTGACACACTTACTAGCAGTGTGGCCTTGGACAAGTCACTAAACCTCAATTACCTTCCCTTCCCCCCTCCAAAAAAAACCAAAACATTACTGGTAAGGGGATGACAGAATTTTAGAGTTAGAAGCCCATATCTAAAAAGTACTCTTAACTACAACACACCTGGTAAGAGAGTCTTTGCCTGCATCCTCCAATGAGGTGAATATGCACCAAAACTCCTGAAGCTGTCCATTCCACTTTGTACAGTTCTCTAATTGTTAGGGATTTTCCTTTATATCAAACCTAAAATTGCATCAACTTGGCATTGGCCCCAGAGTACAGAAATAGGAGCAAATAGAACGTGTCTCAATTTTTTGCTATATTAATATTACCCTTTCAAATGTCTGAAAGCAGCTAGTATGCCAGTCTCTTGCCCCACCACGCCACCCGTCAACAAAAAACCCAAACCAAATAAAACATTTCTCTCCTCAAGGTTAAATATCCTTAGTTCCTTCAACAGATCTTCATATGATATGGACTCAAGGCAACTCACCATCCTGGTTACCTTTACCTGAATGCTCTCCAGATGATCAACATCCTTTGTAAATTGTGGTGTCAAGGACTACACACAATATTCTAGCTATGGTCTAGTAGAGTAAATGATCAGCTTCTTATTACTGGAAACTCTGCCTTTAAATGGAGTCCAGGACTTCGTTAGCTTTCTGGGGGGCCATCATATGGCACTGGCTGGCTTTTATTTATACACTAAAACCCTTGTTTTTTCCAGACTAACTTGTTTAACCTTGCCTCTCTAATCTGGGTCTTCTTGTTCCCAAACTGAAGACTTACATTTGTTCTCTATTAAATTTCATCTTTTTGGATCCATCCCAATCTAGATCTCTTCAGATCCTGACTTTCTCATCTAATAAGTTGGCTATGGCCCTCCTAGCTTAGTGGCATTTGCCAAGGGTTTTGTTGAAATTACTGCAAAAAACATTAAAGAAAACAGGACCAAGCATAGATCTCTGGGGCACTGCACTGAAAATCTTTCAAGCTAACATCAAACCATTTTAACCTGCTCTAAAATTCAACTAGTAGTACGGTCAGCTAGCCCATATCTCTCCATCTTTTCTACCAGAATGGTACATGGCACTTTAAAATACTGCATTCTCCAATCTCCTATTTTAGCATCCTTGTCAAAAAGGGAAGTTAATTTAGACCCAGCATGCAGGACTTGTTCTTAAGTACCACTTTTCATTTCTAGATGTTCACTAACCATCTCCTAAACAATTTAGTCTAGATTTACCAAGAATCAAAAATAAGTTCGTTGCCTTTTACAGACTCCATTCTCTTCCCTTTTTTGAAAACTGGGAAATTTTTCCTTCCTTCAAACATGTAATAACTTTCCCATTCTTTACAATCTTTCAAATATTACTAGTTCAGCAATCATATTAATTCCTTGAAAGGGTAAGATAGGGAACCAAGATGCTGAGGAAGAGGAAGCACTATAGCTAGGCTCTCCCAACCATTTTAAATTAATTCCTCAAATCAAATTCTACAAGCCCAGCCTAAGACAGGAGATCAGAAGGAGAGGTCGGTGACAGTAGAGTAGGGTGGGGACTGGAGTACATGTGGTGGCAATAAAAGCTGTAGGCCTTGGAAGCAGGGTCAGGAGTTCTTGGCCCTAACACAGTAAGGGATTAGACAACTGATAAGAAAGAGATTACAAGAAAACCCTGTGCTAGCACTAATCACAGGATTGGGCTATGCCTGGCAATTCCACTGCCCCCAAACACACACTTCTAGGTCACAGTTCCAGAGCAAGAAGAGTGGTTTCAGTCACAAAAGATCAGGGGCCTTTCCTGAGTAAGGACCAAAGCACAGATCAGGAAAGCATCTCCCTAGATCACCACCTTAAAAACACTGAAAAAACTTCCAACTCCCAGAACTAGTTCTGAAATTAGCAGTGCAAAAAAGTCTGAAGATCAGGACATTGTGCTGCACCCCCAAACTCACACTGGGAATGTTGTCCAATTTTAACATAAAATTCAAAGTCAAGAAATAGGCTGAATAAAATAAGCAAACAAAAAGAACCTGACCATAAAAAGCTACTATGGTGAGAGGGGAGATCAAGAACTAGAAGATGATAAAAGAGTTTAAAAATCAAGAGTGGCAGAAGAAAAGCTGTGAAGCAAAATTAGAGCAACAAAAGAAAACTATGAGAAGATGATTAATACCTTGATTAAAAAGAGGCACCAGAAAATAACACCTTAAAAAAACAGAATTGGGCAAATGGTAAAAGAGGCACAAAATCTCACCAAAGAAAAGAATTCCTTAAAAATTATTTATCAGTCAAGTGGAATGGTAATCACTCCATGAGACATCAAGAGTCAGTCAAAAGAATAGAAGTGTAAAATATTGGAAAGATAAGTTAAGAATTATTGGATTACCTAAAAGCCACTACCAAAGAAAGAGCCAAGATATCATATTTCAAGAAATTATAAAAGAAAACTGTCCAGATATCCTAGAACCAGAGGGTAAAACAGAAATAGCGAGAATTTGCTGACCATCTCCTGAAAGAGATCCCAAAATGAAAACTCCCAGGAATATCACAGCCAAATTCCAGAGCTCCCAGGTTGGAGAGAAAATACCTCAAGCAGCCAGAAAGAAACCATTCAAATACCAGGGAGCCACAGTCTGGATCACAGAAGATTTAGCAGCTTCCACATTAAAGGAGCAGAGGGCTTGCAATAGGATATTCTGGAAGGCAAAGGAGCTAGGATTACAACCAAGAATAACTTACCCAGGAAAACTGAGTATAATCATTCAGGGGGGGAAATGGACATTTAATGAAATAGAGGATGTTCAAGCATTCCTGAAGAAAAGTTCAGAGATGAAGAGAAAATCTGACTTTCAAATACAAGACTCAAGTGAAGCATAAAAAAGAGAGATCATGTGGGATTCAATATAGTTAAACTGCTTACATTCCTATATGTGAAGGCAATACTTCTAATTCCTAAGAACTTTATCATTATTAGAGCAGTTAGAAGTATTTGACATAGAGAAAGGACACATGAGTGAATTATGGATGGGTAAGAAATGGGGAAAATTATCTCACATGAAAGAGACACTCAAGGAAGAACTTTTACACTGGAGGGGAAAATGGCAGGGAGGTGAGCAATACTTGAACCTCATTTTCCTCTAAATTGGTTGAAAGAGAAAAGAAAAAAATTATGTCTAAGGGTGTGTGTACTCTCTTTCTCTCTCTCTCTCTCTCAAATCTATCGTACTTGACAGGGAAGTAGGAAGGTAACGAGACAAGGTGGGGGTGGGGGAGGAAACGGGAGAGTTAAGAGAGAAGCTGGATTAAGAGATGCAGTGATAAGAAGCAAAACAGAATTTTGAGAAGGGACTGAGTAAAATGAAAGGATAAGCAGAAGAAAATAGGATGGAGAGAAATGCACAGTTAATAATCATAAATATGAATGGGATAGCAGGATGGATTAGAAAGCTGAACCCAACAATACATTGTTTCTAAGAAACACATCTGAAACAGAGAGATACACACAGAGGAGCTAGAGCAGAATCTATTATGCTTCATCAGAAACTTTTAAAAAGGCAAGTGTAGCAATTATGAATTTCAGAAAAGCAGAACTAAAAATAAACCTAATGAAAAGAGACAACCAGGAAAACTACATCTTACTTAAAGTACCATAGACAATGAAATAATATCATTATTTAACATATATCCACCAAAAGGCACAGCATCCAAATTTTTAAAGGAAAAATTAGTTACAGTAGGAGGAAATAGTAAAACTCTACTAATAGGGGATCTCATCTTTCTCCCTCTCAGAGATAAGATAAATCTAACCATAAAATAAATAAGAAATACTTTAAGGAGTTGAATAGAATTTTAGAAAAGTTAGATATGAGACATTTGGAGAAAACTAAATGGGAACAGAAAGGAATTTAATTTTTTCTCAGTTGTATATAGCACTTTCACAAAAACTGACTATGTATTAGGGCATAAAAACCTCACAACTAAATGTATAAAAAGGATAAAATAAACAAACCCTTTTCAGACCATAATGCAGTTACTGCGTTCAATAAAGGGCTGTGAAAGCATAGATTAAAAATTAATTGGAAACTAAATAATCCTAAAAAAAATTAATGGGCCAAAGAACAAATCAGAGAAACAAATCAATAATTCCATCAAAGATGAGACAACAAAGCAAAATCTGTGGATGCAGTCAAAACAGAATTTAGGGGAAAATTTATATCTCTAAATGCACTCATCAATAAAAAAAAAAAAACAGATCAAGGAAGTGGACATATAGCTAAAAATAAACCCCTAGAAAATGAATAAATTAAAAATCCCCAATTAAAAACTAAAATGGAAATTCCGAAAAATCAAAGCAGATTAATAAAATCTAACATTAAAAAAACAAACACTGAACTAAATAAATAAAAAAAACCAATGAAATAAAAGTAGGAACTGGTTTTATGAAGGAAAAAAACAATAGATATAACCGCTGGTTGGTTTGTTTAAAAAAAACTAAATTACTAGTATTGAAAATGAAAAGGGTGAACATTATTACCAATGAAGATTAAAGCGATTATTAGACAAACCTAATTATATACCAATAAATCTGACAATCTAAGTGAAATAGACAAATATTTACAGAAGATGAAAAAGAATATTTAAATAAACCCTATCTTAGAAAAAGAAATTGAATAAGCCATCAATGAGCTTCCTAAGAAAAAAATCCCCAGGACCAGATGGATTTAGAGGTAGATTCTATCAAATTTTTAAGAATCAATTAATCCGAGTATGATGTAAACTATTTGAAAAAATAGGCAAAGAAGAAGTCCTACCAAATTCCTTTTATGATACAAATATGGTTTTGATACCTAAACCAAGAATACCAAAAACAGAGAAAGAAAACCGTAGATCAATTTTCCTAATGAATATTGATGTAAAAATTTTAAATACAATACTAACAGGCTATTATAGCAACATATCACAAAGGCATACCACATAACTAGGTGGGATTTATACCAGGAATGCAAGGTTAGTTTAATATTAGGAAAACCATATGCATAACTGATCACACTAGTAATAAAAGCAACAAAAATAACATTGTTGTTATTATCAACAGATGCAGAAAAAGCTTGTGGCTAGGGGCGGCTAGGTGGCAGTGAATAGAGCGCCGGCCCTGGAGTCAGAAGGACCCGAGTTCGGAGCCGGCCTCAGACAATCCACACAAACAAAAACCTAGCCGTGTAACCTTGGGCAAGTTACTTAACCCCAATTGCTTTAAAAAAAAAAAAAAAATATATATATATATATATAAAAAGTTTGTGGCTAAATACAACACACCCATTCCTAATGAAAACAGTAGAAAGGATAGGAACCACTGGATCTATCTAAAATTAAGAGCAGGCATTATCTGTAATAGGAATAAACTAAAAGCCTTCTCAATTAGATCAGGGATGAAACGAAGACGCCCATTTTTAACCACTATTATTTAATAATTGATTAGAAATGTTGGGTATAGAAATAATAGAAGAAAAGAAATTAAAGGAATTAAAAACAGACAACAAGGAAACAAAACAAATTACTCTTTGCAGATGATATGATGGTATACTTAGAGAATCCTAGAAAATCAACTAAAAAGTAGATTAACAAATTTAGCTAAGCTGCAGAATATAAAATAAACCCACAAAAATAATCAGCATTTCCACAGATTACCAATAAAGTCCAGTAGGAAAAGAAAGAAAGAAAAATTCCATTTAAAAATAACTGCAGAAAATATAAAATATTTTGGGAGTCAAGACAAACTCAGGAACTGTATGAACATAATTACAAAACAAAAACCAACAAAGATCTAAATGACTGGAGAAATATTTAATTGTTCGTAAATCGGCTGAGTCAATAGAATAATAGTAACAATTCTATCTAAATGTATTTACTTATTCAGTGTCAAACTGCCAAAAAATTATTTTGTAAGAGGTAAAAAAAAAATTCCATCTGGAAAAACAAGAAGTCAAGTTATATCAAGGAAATCAATGAAAAGAAAATATGAAGGAAAACAAACTAGCAATGCCAGATTTCAAACAAAATGACAAAGTGGTAACCATAAGAACAATCTAGTACTGGCTAAGAAGCAGAGTGGTGGATCAGTGGAATAGATTAGATACATAATACACAGTAGTAAATAACCATAGTAATCTAGTATTTAATAAAAATCAAAGGTCCAAGATTTGGGGGCAAGAATTAATTGCTGGACAAAAATTGCTAAGAAAACTGGAAGGCAGTTTGATAGAAACTAGGCATAGAACAACATACCCAAATTAGGTCAAAATGGGGAAATGATTTAGACAGAAAGGGTGAGATTGTAAGTAAATCAGGAAAGCATGGAAAATGTACTTGTCAGATCTATGGCTAGGGGAGGAGAGTATGACCAAATAAGAGGCAAAATCATAGGAAGCAAAACTGGTAATTTTGATTATATGAAATTAAAAAGGTTTCATATAAACAAAACAAATGCAGCCAAAATTAGAATAGTTTTTACTTTACACGTAAGCAGCAGACAGAAAGGATAAAGTGACTTACTCAGAATCTCTTAGGTCATAAATGAAATCAAGGTTACAAATTCCTTTCCTTCCTAAACTCCTGATATGTAGAAAGCACAGTAGTAAACTCATGGACTACTTCTCAAGTACTGAACTTTGCTAGATGTGCCATTTAAAGCTCTCCAAAATCCAACGATTCATTCATTTTTTATCCTTCCCCTACACACATAACATTCTAAAGAAACTGTCCTCATAGTTGTGTGCTCACCTTATATATGATTTCCCATGTCTTTCTAAGCCTGAAATACATGTTACTCCCTCCTTACTTATAAACTCTAAGAATACTTAGCCTCCTTCAAGGCTAAATTCAAGTATCATTTCTTATGTGGAGCCTTTCCAGATGCCCTCAGATACTAGTTCTTTCTTTTTTCTAAAGTTATTTCACATACACTTAATTGTATCAATGTTATGAAAATTAGTATGGAAGAGTGGATAGGAAACTGACCTGAGAGTTAAGAAGACCTAGGGTCAAACCCTATCTCTGACATATACTAGCTATGTGACGCTGGGCATGTCACTTTAACCTCTAAAATAGCCCCAAGAGGCTCTCTAAAACTAATTAAAGATCTGGTCAAAGAAAAATGTACATGCTACGACCCCAAGCAGACTGTGAATTCTATGAGGGCAAGGACTGTTTGGTTTCTGTCTCTATAGCTCCAGACCTGAGGCTGAACCCAAGTCTTCTCAGCTCTGAAATTGGCTTTCCATCTATCGTGCCACAGCACTTTCAAGGGCGCTGCAAATACTGCATTGGTGCCACAGTACAGAGAAGTAATTACAAAATAATTTTAGGAAAAAGATGCACTATGAAGGGATCAGGAAAAGTCTGTATGTAGAAAGTGATATTTGAGTTTAGCCTTGAAGAAAGCTGAGCATTCTCAGGGGCAGAACCGGGGGCGGGGGTACTACATATTCTAGCAGAGTGCCCTCTACATAGCAGGTGTTTAAAACATGTGCTGAACTGAAATGAATGAAAATCCACATCTGCAAAGTCAATGGAGAAGGACAGTGAAGAGAGAATACATGAGAAAATTGAGACAGTTCCATGTTTATGTGTAATTCTGCAGCTTCAAACTTTTTTGGAAACAAGAATATATATAAATCATAATGATTTTTTAAAATTGGGCCTTTGATTTCATTGGTATAGAGGACTTCTGATGAAGAAATTCCTTGTACCAATGCAGACTGGCACTTGATCTGGTAATTATCTTAGAATTGTCTAGGGCACCGAGAGGTTAAATAGTTTGCTGGGGGTAACACGTTTCAGGACACTTGAATTCAGTTTTCCCTGACTTCAAGTTTGCCTCTCTATCCGCTACATTATCTCTTAATGAATGTAAAATAAAACATCTAATTTCTTTATTTAATTACCTCTGTCATGGAGAACACTAACCTTTATAACATTAGATATATGATAACATCAGACATTAGATAACATTGATATCTGGGAAACCTTACTATCGGGGTCATGGGTCAACAATGCTTCTATCAGAGGTAAGGAAAAGGTTCTGGCCTGCACTTGGATTATCGTCATAATCCATGAAGGAAATAACAAATATATAGTTGTTTATGAGGTAATAAAGAACATCCCACCAGATTGCAGCTTAATGGCAACATGCAAAAAACAAAAAACAAAAAACAAAAAACGAAAGTTAATTACATCTGCCTTTTGTTGGAAGTATCTCATCTTTTGGTACTGTACAGTATTTTATTAATATTAATATTTTATCAGTATTTTGCCAATAAAACTAACAAAACAGATCAGAGGTTCCATTGCTAAGCAATTAAAAGAAATTAATAATGCCATTCAATTCTAATAACTATGTCCTCTATCAGTAGGTATCAATCTGCACTGACAGAGGAAGTCCCTTACTAGGAGTTACCAATACCATTTAAATCACCAAAATAAATTTTAATAAAGGTGCCTTGTAGTTAAATATAATTGAATGTCTATGGGCAGAGCTTTGACTTTCTATTTACTTAGATGCTCTGAAATTTAAATTAAACTAAATTTTAAATTTAACATCAGAATGTTCCTACATCCTCAATTATCTACAATTATCCATCTTCACTTCTGGCTTGAACTCACACTCTGGAACTGTCCACTTTATCACAAGTCATTCTGCCTCAGTCTGTACTCTCCCAATCTCTGCTTTTGTGTTCCCCTTTAGGTATTATCTCCCCGCAATGGAATCTAAGCTTCTTCAGGGTAGAGATTGCTTTACTTGATTCTGTCTCCCTAGCACTTAGCATGGCACTTGGCACATAGCACCTAATAAATATCCTAATCATTAAACTAGTGGAGGCTTATTATAAACAGAGAAGCGTGACAAGGAAGTTTCACCAAAGTAATTCTGTTATTATCAATTCTACCATTAGTTTTTACTGGTTCTAAGTTTGTAAAAGTTTCTCAGATGCTGTACTCTCCATCAAACCTGTTATTTCTGCATATTTAGCCATCTGAAATGGTTGATTTTTTAAACATTTTTTTCCTAAACTGAAATCCAGTTTTTTCTGAACATCAAAAAAGACAATAGCCTTAAAGTGGCTTTCTAAATATTAGAAGAGGGTGGCTAGGTGGCGCAGTGAGTAGAGTGTCGGCCCTGGAGTCAGAAGGACCTGAGTTCGGTTCTAGCCTCACTTTACTCACACACAAACAAAAACCTAGCCGTGTGACCTTGGGCAAGTTACTTAACCCCAATAGCCCTCCAAAAAGCAAAGCAAAACAAAACAAAACCAAAAAGCTAAATATTAGAAGAAAACTATAACCTTTCTAAGGGTACAAAGGGCTTTTCTTTTGACTATCAAAAGTACTTGGACTATTTTTTTACTATCATATTTCACAGAATTTGGGGACTGGAGGAGGTCTCAGTGGCTATTTGGTTCAACCCATACTTGAAAGGAAACCTACTCTAACAAATCTGACAAATTCAGTCTCTGCTTGAAGACCACCACTGCTGAATGCAGCCCATTCCACTTTTGGCCATCAAGCTTAAACTAGCCTGTCTGCAACTTCCACCAATTGCTCCTAGTTGTACCTTTGGGCGATACAGAAGACAGTGTCATTCCTCTTGTGCAGCCCTTCAAACATTTGAAGATAACTATCATGTCCTTCCTGAATCTTTTCTTCAGGCTAAACATCCCTAGAACATGAATCAAGATTTTTACCAAGCTGGTTGCTTTCATCTGGACAGTCTGCAGCTGACCAAGTTTTTCTCAAACTAAATATAAGACTCCGGAAGACTCATCTAAATCATCAGTAATTCTTTTTCCCAGGTACAAAACACCAGGTATTTCATGGGATGTGATGCAATGAAAAGAACATGGTACTTGAAGGAAGAAGCCCTGTGTCTGAATCCTCATATCCTAGGCAAAGTTTGAGCTTGTCTCCTCATCTGTAAAATCAGATGTTAAGATGATTTCTAACAGTCCCTTTTAAACTTAAGTCCTATAAGCCTTTTAAATTTTAAGTCAGTTCTTTTGTCTAATGCCACAAATGAAGTTACCAGGTTCTTTGCTTCAAATGCCACTTTCTACCAGGAGGAACTTCCTGGACCCCTCTAAATAACCTCACATCCACTCTGTATGTATCGTATATACACCTATTTATGCTGTCTTGACCAACAGAACAGGGACTATTTTTGTTCTTTCTTTGTATCTCCATTCCTCAGCACAGTACCTGGCACAGAGTAAGTACTTAATAAATGCCTATTTGTTAACTGAGTTGGCAGAAGAGATATAATGATGGGAGTCCTATTAGTGTAGCAGAATATATGAGGAGCACTGTAAATAACATAAGTATGAGCTATTATTATGAATACTGATATTGTTCTCTAAATGTCTTTCTGAAAAAGCTGTTTTTACAGATAAGAAGGCTGAGCATATAGACTTGTTCCAAGTTGGGCAGAACTTCTGGGACCAACTTTTAGTAGGTTAATTTAAGCAATAAATAACAGGTCAGGTTGTGACTACCTGTGCTATTTAGTGTCTCAGAAACTATTTGACAACACTAAGAAATTAACTGACTTGCCTAGGGTCCCCAAAACAGCAGATATTAGAGGCAAGACTTGAGGCTAGGCCTCCCTGGTTCCAAGCTTAACTCTTCATTCACATTCATAAGGCCACACTGCTGTGCTCTGAGTTCCAGACTTCATCACTGTTGCCTCATCTACAATCTCATTCTTTCTCCCACTGGTGACGTCTTTTGGGGGGAGGGTTGTATGTGCAAGAAGGGTCTCCATTTTGTTGAGGGGCAAAGGCTGACCAACATTTCTCCTTTTGAATTTTTGGAATTCAATACCAGACACTAGCACCAAAATTTCCTTCCCATCTGCCATCCCCACCCCCACCACCTCTCACTACTTTCCTTTTGCTTTTGTGTTGACTTCTTACATTAGACTGTAAACTCCTTGAGGCCAGGGTCTCTTTCTTTTCACTTGTATTCATAAAGCTTAATACAGTGCCTGGAATATTGTAAATGCTTAAAAAATTCCTCTGCACCACACTTTTATCACCTGATTCTTCTACTATGGGAAAATGGGATTAGGTCTATTGTAAATTCTTAGCTACCTTAACTGTGAAAATTGGAAGATAAATCAAAGCAAAAGAGAACACACGCTGATTTTTGATGAGAAAAGCAGCAACAGGGATATGGCAACATAAAAACATATACATACTACAGGCAACAGGAGTTGCAGGCCACATTAGCTCCTGCATGCGAGACCTCCGACCTTGTGAATCCACGTATAATCCCATATGGCTGAAGCAAAGCAGGTATTCCTCATTACTGAGTTCCACAGCACAAAGGGCATCAAAAGACTGCTGTGAGAGGAACATAAGCGAGGGATCATTAGGATTTACCAGGTTTAGAGACTGTCCATCTCCCTGGATGTTCAACAGAGAGAACCCAGAAGGGTAGCCAACACAGAGCCTGTCCTTGAACATTGTCATCCATTGTACATTTCCTGGAGCCACAATTTCACTGAATTTTTTGTGGAAAGGTTTAGTTCTATGAATTTCATAACAAAGAATCAGTCGTTTCACAGCCACAAACAAACAAGTTGAAGAGCTCTTCTTCAGTGTGGCAACTACTATAAGCTGGCAGCCTTTAGTTTCTGGAAGTTTGATGTCAAAATTGCCTTCTGAACCATCAAGACAGGACCATGGATACAGATGAACATGGTGGTTCCTGCCACAGATAAGGATGATGATTTTCTCTTTGGGAGCAAGTTCAATCTGGTACACTTTCTTACAATCAGCAGCTCGAACAATCACTACAAAGAGGACACAAGAGAGAAATCTCAGTGAATACAGGACTATGAAAATTTAAAGAATCCTCTGTAAAAAAAAGGTAATTTTCTGTCAACTTTGCAGGTGATGTAATGGGATAAATTCCAGCCTTTCTGAGTGGAGAGTGTGAGGAAGTAGAAAGAACAATGGATTTGGAGTAAGGGACTAGCCATGAGCTCACATCTTCACTCTGCTGCTGCTCACTTCTGTGACTCTGGGCAAGTCACTGCTCCTTTCTAGGCTCTTTATTCATTGTGAAATGAAGGACAGGAGTGGAGGAAGCACGGTTGGGCTTTAAAACATCATATAAAATTCAGTCTATTCACAGCTTGATTTCCTGTGATGTACGATCCACAAAGTAACATACAAGACTGAAAATGCAACTCTACATCTACTAGTTTACAAGAACGGGTGTCTGCTTTTTAAACTGCCGTCATGAGTGCAGCAATTGTATATGCTGCCCTTTTATTTCTGCTTTGTTCACTCTACACCACTTCATAAAGGACTTGCGGTATTTTATCAACTATTCCTGAATCACTGAGCACATGGTTTCCATTTTTATTTTTGGAGGGAGGAGGCAGGGCAATTGGGGTTAAGTGACTTGCCCAAGGTCACACAGCTAGTATGTATTACGTTGTCTGAGGCTGGATTTGAACGCAGGTTCTCCTGACTCCAGGGCTGGTCCTCTATTCACAGGTGCCACCTAGCCACCCCTATGGTATCTTATTTTTTTCCAGTTATGAATAGTATTGCTACAAACATTTATCTACAGATACATCTCTTATTGTCAATAGCCTCCTTGATGTATAAACTTAATAAAAGGATCACAGGGTCAAAGACTATGAAGAATTTGCAACTTTTCTTGCATAATTCCAAACCTTTTTTTTTTAAACCTGATTTTTAAAAATTAGGTTTCAGGGCTGACTAGGTGGCACAGTGAATAGAGCACCGGCCCTGGAGTCAGGAGGATGTAAATTCAAATCCGGCCTCAGACACCTGAAATACTTATTAGCCATGTGACCTTGGGCAAGTCGCTTAACCCCAACTGCCCTCTAAAAATGCAAAAAAAAATTTAAGAATGGTGGCCATATTCAGGGCGGCTTAACACAACACTTAACACAAAAAACTAGCCGTGTGACCTTGGGCAAGTCACTTAACCCCAACTACCCTACCTTCCCCCCTCCAAAAAGAAAGAAAGAAAAAAAAAGAAAAGAAAAAAGAATTCATCTTCTATATACCAAACTATCAGGGGAATACTTCAGAGAGTTAGAAAATTCATCTGAAGGAACAAACTTTAAGAATATCAATGAAAAAGTTAGGGGATCTGGCTATACCAGATCTTGAGCTATACTACAAGGTAGTAATTATCACAACTATTTGGAACTGGCTAGAAAAATGAAAAGTTGAAACAGATCAGGCTGATTAAACAGAAGCAAAGAAACACAGTAACAAAGTGTTCAAAAAAACCCAACTACACCAAAGACTGGAATAAAGGCTCACTACTTGACAAAAAAATGCAGGTGAAACTGGAAAATCTGGGAGAAATCAGGTTTTGGCCAAGATCTAAATTATTTTGTACATAATTGGACATTTTCCTTTTTTCTGCTATCTATGGAAAATAGGCTTTGAATCAAAGGGCAGGCACAGTTTAGTGACTTTTTGGAAGCACTGGACAAAGTCATAGATGGATCAAGAGTGAGTCTTGCAGGATTCTGATACTGAAGCTTGGGAACTTAGTGCTTATATTTCTAAGTCAGTTAACATTTGGTTGACATCTCATGAATTCTATTTATTTGTACTGATACTTCTGGGAATTTTCTTTAAATACTGTATTCAGACTATTTCTTTCTATCTGTCTTGGAGACCAGTAATTTTCAGATAATCATACTTAGTTCTGTTGTTTTGCTTTGTATAATTCTGAGCTTTTCTTTCAGTTCTGACTTTAAAAAAAATGTTCTGTTGCTTGCTTTTCTATGGCTGCATTTTCCCTTCTACCTGAGTTGTTCTCTACATCTCTGCCTTTCAATTCTCATGTCAGCCTCCTCGAATTCTTCCTTTAGCCATCTTATTTCTAAGAAAAGAGATGCCATATCTTGATTATCTCATTGTAATGTTAAACGACTCTGAAAGTCCTTAGTGGTATGGCCTATTCTCCATTCCAAAGGCATAGTTTGTTGCAGTTTGGTTCTTCTCGGTGGAGGTTTCTCCTCCCTTTCTTTTACTCCACAGTATTTATTTATTTTATTAAGGCTTCTTTGGCGTGGTTTCCTGTGAGGTTTTTTTTTCCCTTTCCCCACCTTTGGGGTTCTTTTAGCACCTTTATCATTGTTGTGAGATAGTTTGGGGAACTGAGCTTAATCAAATTTAGCCATTTCTTGGGAACATCTGAGAATCTATAAACTTTTAAAAAATGGACAAGATGATTTCTAGAGTACCTATGCTTAGTAGAACAACATACTTGTTTTATATTTCCTTGGTTCTCCCTTATTATGGTGAAAGAACAGACTGCTATTAGGAGGTCTTCTAATTGGCTCAGAAAGCTGAAAAGAATGAATCAATCAACTTATAACCAGGTGAGCCTAGTGGAGGCAGACTCTGGAAAAGAAGGGCATATTCATGCAATTTCCAACCACTTGCCCAAAGGATGCAAATCTACTATCAAGTGAGCTTGTAAATCCCATTTCTAGTAACTCCATAATTAAAAAAAAATTCATCAGTAGAGTGTCTGTTCTAAATAAGGACACTAGCCACCAGGAGGGCAAATTAAAACACAAGAGTTTAATCTCTGAAACAACTCAGTGCCCTGGTAGTTCTAGAGTTGGGTCACCACCCAAAGTCACTCTAGGCAAGAGAATACCCACCAATATGCTGACAAACAATCTGGGACTAACCAATTATCAACTTGACAGCTGTTAGGAATAAAAGATGGAGGTTCATGCTACCTAACCATACTAATAAATTATCAGCCCTGAAAAAAAAATTCTATTTTCTTTCTAGCCCTGTGACTACAGATGATCCTGTCATGCCTAGAGATAACATCTTTTTATTTAATTGTTTGCTGCCGCCCCACCACCCCCCCTCAAAGTACACAACAAGGAAAGAAAGAAAATGTATTTTGAGAAAGTCTCCAGGAGATTATGGTATTGAATATGACAGTGCCATATAACAAGCAACTGCATAATTCTGGTAAGTGGGGTTTTTGCCTTGGCTTGCTGAGAACCAAGCCTCCATGCCACTCTCTACTGTTTTCCAGTACCTTTTTTCATGGGCTGTCTCTTCCCATTAGAATACTTGCTTATATTTGTACCACATTGGAAGCACAGTGCTTGGCAAAATGCTTAAAAGCTCTTCTATCTATGGAGGCCATTTCTAAATCACGTGTGTGTGTGTGTGTGTGTGTGTGTGTGTGTGTGTGTGTGTGTGTGTATTTAGTTTTCATGTTGGTACATTTTGGGGGGCACATTTCAAGTTGGGGTTAAAAAGAATCTCAGTCTGTGGCTAGTAGGATAACCAGGTGGACTTGATATAATACACAAGTCTTCACACAGAGTTAGGATAAACTTCACCGTCTTCCTCTTCTGATTTTATTTGTAATTTACTTTTAGGTAATCAGTTGGAATGATGGTGTATTTTACACTGAAGTATCTAGATTGGAGATATATTACCATGGTACCCAAACCCAAATCACAGTAACTTACCATCACGAGTTAACTCTATTACATATAGTCCTTCTTCTAAACCAATGGCTATCCTATCCCGATCTGTATACAAAAGAAGGGTAAAATATGAATAGTTAATACTAGTATTTTATTACAATAAGTCCTACATTCTAGCAACATTTACAGTCAAATTCCTTATAGAACGTATAATCTTAAGAGCTAAAGGGGACCTTAAAAATCATCTAATCTTCTAATCATATAGGTAAATGATCAAACATGTCCATTGACAAGAAACCCACTATGTAATGATTCAATCTGTTTCATATTTGGGACAGTGTATTTTTCATAAATTTTTTCTTATACTGAACTGCAATCTGCCTCCCTGTAACTTTCATCTATTTTTTCCAGTTCTACTCTTTGAAGTCAAGCAGAATGAACCTAATCCATCTTTAAATAATAGCTCTACATATCTGAAGACAACTAAGTTGACTCTCATCCCACAGAAATGCTTCTTTTCTAGGCTACATATCCCCAGTTCAGTCAACCATTTCTCACATGACAGTCCAATTATATCCTCACCATGGTTTGTCACTTCCTAAGCATACTGACAATGTCCCTATCAAAATAAAATACCCATAAATGAACATATAGTGCCAGAGGTGGTCTTACCAGGGGCAGAGCGTTATCATTTTCCTTGCAGATAAATACTCCTTTAGATATTTTGGCATTCTTATTGTTTTCTCATGCTGTGCTTACAGTTCACCTAAACACCCAAGTCTTTCTCATATAGACTACCACATAGCTACAATGCAATTTACTAAGTTTGAACTTGTTAGAATCGATCCATTATGTTAAAACTGCTTAAATCTTTTTGGAATCATCTGTCATAAATTGTGTTAAGTATCTTCTCTCATATTACTCATGAACTTGATGCCATTTCAGATTGATAACCAAGGCACTAATAAAAATTTTGAACTGCAACACCAGAAGCCTCTTTCCAGAGTAACATCAATTCAATACTCAGCACATTTAAGTATAATAATACTTAATAATTAATTAATTAATACTTAATAATACCCTGCCACATTTTTCTACTTTGTCCACAATGATACTTTTGGAGACAAAATGCCTAGCTGAAATCTCCAAATACTACGTCTACAATTCAAGTCCTGTTTAAGAGAATCATTTTCCTAGGTCATTCCCCCTTATAGCCATCAATTGAGGGGAAAATCATTGTGGAAAAGGGGCTTACCTTCCTCATCACCACCACTAACTGCTAACCAACTACCACCAATAGGCAGATAAGCTCAAGAGCTAAGGGAATGGCAGAACCTCTCAGATCACAGGTTCTGTTTTCAGTCAAGCTCTAAGAGCCATCATCTGGGCAAATAATTCCTGTGCAGAAAGGGTCACCATCCCCACCAACTTTGTGATCAAGATGCCAGGTAAGTCGGTCAAGTCAAACCACTACTCACTACCACCATCGCCACAGTGACTACTATCTCTCCCAATGGAAAGGGAGATTATTCTTCCCTCTTCTCTCCATATCACAGCCTAGTGGAGACAACCCAGGGCCCTGAATCTATAAACCTGGGTAACATCAATGCTTGGTAGCTATCATCCTAGAAAGCAATCCTTGTGGAGATGCAGCAAGATAAATACCTCTGTAGGTGCTATATTCACAGCTAATGAAGACCCAGAAAAGAAAATTTCTTACCACTAAAGTCCTAGGCACTGTCAAAGGATTCTCCATCAGAAACTGACATGATTTCATCAGTAGAAATGACAATAAAGAAGAACTGCCATCTGCTTTGCTTCTGTACCCTAAGGACCACGGGACATTTCTATTTAACTTATAGCTGAAACCTTCCATATGTGTTGTTTCCCCTTTTAGAATGTGAGCTCCTAAAGAGCAGGAATTGTATTTGTATCCAAATAGCACCTAGCATAGTAAAATCACTTAATATATATTTTTATCATTTATTCATTCATTCACCTCTCTGTGATTCTTTCCTTGTGTGTAAAATAGGAGAGTTAAACTATATTATAATCACATTTACAGTGCGCTCTCTCTCTCTGTACATATAGATAGATAGATAGGTATCTATAGATATGTCTATAGATATGTTTTCTTGTTTAAGCCTCACAACAATCCTGTAAAGTAGTTATGAGGCAGAATGGTGCAATGGATTTATAAGAAGAGGCTCTGGGTAAAAATCCCAGGCCTGTAAGTTACTGTGTGACCCTGAGAAAATAATGCCCTCTTTAGGCTTCAGTTTCTTCATTTGGAAAATGTGAAGATGAGACAAGATGTCACCTAAGATCTCTTCGAATCCTGATCTAAATACAGATAGAGACTACTAATCCCATTTTACAAATAAGAAAAATGATGTCCAGGGAAGTTACATGACTTGTTCATGGTCCCATAGCTAGTAAGTATCAGAAGCGGGACTTGAATATAGGGACCCAGTATCCTATACATGATGTCATGCTATTCTTTCCAGAAATCCCATAATGCATGTATCAATATAAATCTGGCACTCAAATATTTATCAATCTAGAAAAGATGAAAATGGCATTTAAATCAGTCTAACAAACATATCAGAAGGTTTGAACAATGAAGTTTTAACCTTAAATGACTTCAACTTGCAAGCATGCAGTTTTTGTATTTGTGGAAGAAGCATTTTAAGTATATGAGCACTGTTTAGAACATGTGCTTTTCTAATGATGGGGAGAATGCACTTCAAACTGCGGCTTCCAAGGTACATACCTACTATTGCAGCTGTTAACATGGTTTTAATAAGAGGCAGTGTGCTGTCATAGGCTTCCTGTGGAATATGTACAACTTGGTTTTTAAGTCTGTTTTTGTGCAGAATAGACTGTAGTCCTTCTAGGATCCCAACCCATTTCCTCTTCTCATTTTCATTCTCTGTCAGAATTAGCAGTGAACTGGTCTTAGCAGGTGTGCCTAAGAGAGAAGCTGTCACCTTAATAATATAAAATAAACAAAACACAAACATAAGACAAACAAAATGGACAAAGTACACATAGCTATAACCCCAATAATCCAAAGCAATTTAACTATTTAGAGGAATAAATATAGTACATGTATTTAGAAGCAGAAAACGGAATTCTTTTCAGGGGTGCTTTCTGAAGAATGCTGTAGTCTAATCTTGGGGCTAAATTTTATTTTCAATTCGGTTTTCTCTCCTCTAATTGCCAAGCAGTTTTAGGTCACATGCTCAACTTTTAAAGCTTCTTGTTCCACAAGCTTTCTTGCTCAGTTCTATTAAATACTAAATGGGAGACACAGTAATAAAAAGGGTTGTATGTAGTCCTGTTAGTTTATAACATGTAAATTTCCAGGTAGTTTAGTTCTTGCCAAAACCATAACTTCCTAAAGGTATATTTTGGAAATGTTTACTTCGGTTATTAAAGTAGTAATTAGTAGCAATTAAAGCAGTATCTGGGGGGAATAATTTCTCAAATATAACCATTTAATTTTAATACAGATTACATTAGAAATGCTATGAGATTCTCCCTAAATCCTCATTAATGAAGCCTGAAAAACTATTTGCTGTAACTTTTTACTCATGTACAATTGCAATTCTCTGTCTACTGTATACACTAGGAGATCTCTGAATAGAGAAATAATGTTTTGTCCAAATACTGCTGAAAAGCTTGTTAGTTTCCTGTTCAAAACAGCATTTCACTGTGGTATTTCTCAGTGTTATATTTAAAAAAAAGGCATGACACTAAAGAAAAAGCTAAATGTGGAATGTGTGACATCATCATTTAATATTTCTGCTCTAACTTAAAGATTATTGTAAACACCAAAATAAAAAGAAACTGAAGCCACATACTGTCATATGACATGCTCCCTTATAAATAACATCAAGTTTTTCTTTTAAATACACTGCTAAACCAAATTTTTAAAAAGTAGTATAGCGGAGATGCAGACAAAGGAGAGAAGAAGTTTTAGGTACACTAAGAAGAGGAGCAGAACCAATAAAGAAGAGAAAAAGAAGAGGGATGTTTCAGATGAAGGAGACGGAGAGAAGGGCTATGTGAAGGCACTCCTACGGGAAGGGAGAATGATGATGCTGCCAGGTGGCAAGGATGCTGGAAAATGGGAAGAACACACTGAAGGAATGTGGAATAAGACAGGAACATATAAAAGATTAGATTACTTTTATCCCCATAGCACATCACTATTAACAATAAAAGGCTTAAATAGCTAAAACATAAATGAAACAAATCATCAGATTTCTAAATCTGAAATTTCAGATATATGTTGAAACCTCTTTTGAATATAGTTCTGGAAAAGCTTAAAATTTTATATTTAACTCTAAATAATGATCATTTTAACATAAACATTTTATCATTTTTAAAACTATGAAAGCAGAAGCTTTAAAAGGCTCTCTTAAATACAGAGTAAGAAAAACCATACCCTAAATATACAAGGAATATCTCGGCGAGTAGCATGTATAACATCCGATGCTAAGACACAGCTCACAGAAAACTCTTCATCTCTGGTAAGAAACAAAACAATTGGACGATCAAACTTGGCAGGGAAAATGGAGGGAAACAGCATTCTAGTATGCTTTTATTTTCCTTTACATTTCTAGCTGTAAATGATTTGTTCATTTTATGAGCATGTTTTCTAAAAAACAAAATGTATCTTTTATTTCCTTCCTTTTTTCTGATCTGGACCTCTGATTTCACTGTATAACAGAGCTTTTGGTAAGGAAACTCTCTTTACCAATGCAGACCAGCAAGTACAATCCAATTTACAGTATTAGTCAGGACTCAAATTTTTTGGTTTTGGGACCTCTTTAACTCTTAAAAATTTCTGAGGATCCTACCATGAAGAGTTTTTATTTATGTGAGTTATATCTATTAATATTTACTATATTTAAAAGTAAATATCTTAGTAATATTATGAAAACAGTTTCGATCTTGCAGATGCTTTCAGTGTCTCAGGATCTCTGGACCATGGCTTTGAAAACGGCTGTATTAGAAAGTTGCCCAGATCACTAAGAGGTTAAGGGCACACAGCCTATTAGAGGGAGGACTTCAACACTTTTATCTTTGTCCACTGATATTCTCTAGCCTCCAAGGTTAAGCTCAGATACTTTCACCTACATGAAGCCTTTTCTGATCCACCCAGCTAACAGTAGGGAGACAGGGTTTCCTTCCTGAACCCTGTAAACCCCACCCTTTAATATCTCCCATATATTTAATCATATTTGAATTTTCATTATACCATTGATACATATGGCTTATAATGCAATGACAATATAAGCTCCTTAAGGTCAGGAGCAGAATTCTTCCCTGAATGCCAAACCCACAATTGCTTACTACTACTTACTACTTACTTACTACTGAAGAAGGTAGATACTAAGTTTCCTCTCTGTGCTTAATTCCAGGAAAACTGAAAAATACTAGGCCAGAGCAAGATAATGGATATTTTGGGGTCAGATTTTACATTTCCCTAACTTTTAAGTACATGACCGGTTTTTACAACTTTATTACTTTGCAAGAAAGGTAACTAGAGTCAAATGTTCTATATGCAGACACACATTTTTTGGACATTTCTTGTTTTGAGACAGTTAAGTACTTTTACTTTAAATGTCTACTTGTCCAATATTTTCAAAGCAGAAAAATTAACACTTTATGTGTTAGCTAAATTTAACTGCCTTCTAGAATACAATGATTAAGGTATAACTAAGGCCACAGTAGTAATGGCATAAAATAACACACTTTCATGAATAAAAAAGAAAACAAAATTAATAAACCAAGTCAACATTTGTCACAAACCAACCTGAGATCTAAGACCTGACTTGCAACAACACCAGGCTGGGTGGATTTTCCTTCAGGCAAATCATATAAGAAGAGTTTACAGTCACAGACAATTGCATATGCTCTCTGCCATCCTTTCTTCACCCCTGTAGGCTTTGGAATCTGCAAAGATATTTCAAAACTGAAATTAGTTTAAAATTAATCAGAAAAAATAATACACTTGACTTCTCATATCTAAACCTGGAGTTAGTGAACTATGCATTGTGAATAACTAGGAAAAAGTATGGTATTCTATCCCTTATCCCATGTTTTCTAGTTACAGATACTTGGGCTACTTCTTTCTATGATTTTTTTCCCAGAACTTTGTGATGAGAAGTGCTGGCCTAGAGGAGGTTCAATTCAGGTTTGAGAAAATATGTCCTGATTACCTCACCAACATATCAGGGCTGTTGTCTGTTCTTTGCTCTTGAGGACCATGACATCAGGAAAGTGATGCCATGACTTGCAAGTGAACTGGATTTAAGTGAGGGAGGGCTGTGCAAAGTCTCCAGCCTCATTTTCTCCTCCAGAGCCATTTGGGTCCAGTGGCAAAACATAGGTCAGGATGATGGGAGATGACCCCCATTAGGGAAGTGCCATGCAAAATGGATAAACTTAAATGGAAATCTCAAATGTATTTAGCTTCTTATCTCATTTTATTATTTATTAAAGAAATTCAGAACCAATTTGACTATAAATAACTGTAACCATTTTCCATTAAAGCTTTAGTCTAATGTCTCATTTTGGCACTGAGGTAACTTGGATCCTAAAAGACACTTGTAGGGGAACAAAAATTCTATTAAGCTGGAAAGACTACAAATATGGGCCTGGTAACAGACCATATGACTGGTATTTAAGAATGACTGTCTGGTAATCAATCAACTGATGAGAAGGCTCAGTACCATGTAAATATTTTTTTGGCCACAGGAAGTAAAAAATGACTGTCTATGAAGATTTGGAAGCACTGGAATTTCTAGTGGTAGTGATAGTACCCACATTGTGAAGTCAAAATATTCTCAAACACATTTTTGCAGATTAGATAGACTAATGATAGTTCACATTTATATAATCCTTTGTAGCTATAAAGTACTAAATGTATGTTACCTTATTTAATCTTCCCAACAACCCTGAGACAGATAATGTATTATTATCTTTCTTTTAAAGATGAAGATTCTAAGTGCCCAAAAGGCTTATAGTGACATAATCAAGATCAGAAAGCTGTTAAGTGGAAGAACTTAGATTAGAATCCAAATCCATGATATTTCTGGAGCCCAGGGATTTTTTGTCTCTACTGCTGCCCCAGTCTTACCTTGACATAACCTTTGTAAGCAGTACCAATCCCTCTCTGTACATCTACTCCAAGAGGCCTTTTTGATTGCTCAGGAGGAATTGGACAAACCTGAGGAGCACTGTCTTTGCATGAAACATGGCATGAGAAGGAACACACTGGAAAAATGAAAGTCATCAATTACATTCTAAAAAGAAGTCGCTATGTATAATTATATGGAAGACAATTTAAAAGCAAATAGCTAACACTAGGAAAGAGCAGCAAAGTTTAATATTCACTAGAAGATGTTGTACATGAAAGTTCAGAAGCAGATGTTACAATTTCTGCAATCACACTCTCACCTATGCTTACAATGATAATATTGAACTGTTAGGTGCCTTAAGTTACTGTCAATATATGCATTTAAAGCAGAGGTCATTTTTATACCCCTCTGAACACTCTCTCAAGGAGGGATAGAGACTCAGGTACATAGCAATAAAGGGCTACAAAGAGATAAAAGGTGGCACCAAGTAGAAAGTAGACAGCAAATATTACAATGATTCTATTGATGCTGGGGAGTTTGGAGAGTCTTTTCTTGAAACAAAGGTTGGCTTGGTTGACCTTAAAAATTCTTACAGTAAATACTTTTCACTGAATTGACTAATGCTTCAAGTACAGAGATTTCAATAATTTAATCTCAAAAACAACTTATATTTGAATTACTCACCCTCACAAGCATAGCCTTGTCGAATTAATCCAACCATAAGGGAAGTGCAGTGGCTACACTGTGTAGGACTTGAAAAGGATTTGACACTGAACTGGTGAGCTTTAGGCTGAAGGAGAAATATATAACAGTGAAAAAAAAAGAAGACTGATCAGTTTCCTAACAAAATTAAAACTTAAGACATTACTGACACGAACCAGGCAGAGACCAAGATAAGGTCAAAATAGGCACATACCTCACACCTATCGGATTGGCTAATGTGACAGAAAATGAAAATGACAAATGCTAGGGATACTAATGCATTGTTGGTGGAGTTGTATACTGAGTTAACCATTCTGGAGTACAATTTGGAACTATGCCCAAGGGCAATAAAACAGTACATAGCTTCTGACCCAGCAATAGCACTATACTAAGTCTGTATCTCAAAAGGATCACAGAAAAAGTAAAGGGATCTATGTGTACAAAAATATTTAAAGCAGCTCTTTTTGTGGTAGCAAAGAACTGGAAATCAAGGGAATGGCTACCCATTGGGGAATGGCTGAACATGTGCTATAGGATTGTGATGGCATACTATTGTGCTGTAAGAAATGACAAGAAGGGGGCATCTAGGTGGTACAGTGAATAGAGCACTGGCCCTGGAGTCAGGAGGACCTGCGTTCAAATCCGGGCCTCAGACACTTAACACTTACTAGCCATGTGACCTTGGGCAAGTCACTTAACTCTAACTGCCCTCTCTTCCCCCCCTCTGAAAAGCAAAAAACCAAAACAAAACAAAGCAAAAAGAAATGACAAGCAGGAAAATGGCGGAGTTAAGATAGGCACTTGCCCGAACTCTTCCCCAAACTCCTCCAAATACCTGTAAAAAGTGACTTTAAACAAATTCTAGAGCAGTAGAACCCATAAAAAGACAGATTAAAGCAAATTTCCAGCCCAAGAAAACAAGGTCAGCAGGAAAGGTCCTTTGCCCCAGGCTATGAGAGGAACACAGTCCAACACAAACCACACTAGCAGAGATGGCCCCGGAGAGCCCAGAGCAGGCCTCGGGGGACTGAATCAGAGGCAACTGTGACTGTTTCCAGACTTCCCAACCCACAGATGCCAGAGACAGCTTAGAAGGTCAATAGGAAAGGACTCCTGAACCTTGAACCTAGATGAGAGAGGAGCCCAGTCCAGCACTGGTCCCATCACAGCCCTGGGGTGGCAGCAGTAGTAGTAGCAGTGGCAATGCCTACTTTTGGAGATCTCAGCCCATAGATGGTAAGGGGATCAAACAACTGATCAGAAGGAGATTACAGGGGTCTCTTTACTAGCATGGAGGCAGGATTCTGTTGCTTTGCCCATATTTAGATCTGGCTGGCAGTCCTAGGGCAAGGAAGAATAGTAGTATAGCAGACCAGTGGAGAGGGAACCCTCTCCACAGTTCAAGGGCAGAAGAGTGCTTGTTGTCATTCACAGGCCAGGAGAGGAGTAAACACCTCTCCTTAGATCACACCACCTTGGAAGAACTGAAAACTGACAGATTCCTAGAAGTGTATCTGAAAACAGCTGCACAAAACTCCTGAAGTTTAGGACAGTACTCCCTCCACACTAGAAGCAGAACCCAACCTAAACAAAGAGTCAAAAAGTCAAATAATTGGTTGGGAAAATGAACAACCAGTGGAAAAAAACCCTCAAAACTATAGAAACTTACTTTGGGAATAAGGAAGATAAAAACATACACTCAGAAGAAGACAACAAAGTCAAAGTTCCTACAACAAAAGCCTCCAAGAAAACTATGAATTGGTTGTAGGCCACAGAAGAGCACAAAAAGAGAAGTAGAGGAAAAACTGGGAAGAGAAATGAGAATGATGTAAGAAAATGACGAAAAATGGGAAAAAAAAAAGCTTGCAAAAGGAGACCCCAAAAAATAACACCTTAAAAAACTGACTAGAGGGGCGGCTAGGTGGCGCAGTGAATAGAGCGCCGGCCCTGGAATCAGAAGGACCTGAGTTCGGAGCCGGCCTCCGACACTTAATCCACACAAACAAAAACCTAGCCGTGTAACCTTGGGCAAGTTACTTAACCCCAATTGCCCTAAAGGGGCGGCTAGGTGGCGCAGTGAGTAAGAGCGCCCGGCCTCGGAGTTGGGATGACCCGAGATCAGATCCGGCCTCAGAAAATGAGCACCCACGCATAAATAATGACTAGCCGTGTAACCTTGAGCAAGTTACTTAACCCCAATTGCTTTAAAAAAAAAAAAAACTGACTAGAACAAATGGCAAAAGAGATCCAAAAAGTCAATGAGAAAAATGCCTTAAAAAGTTGAACTGGCCAAATGGAAAAGGAGGTCCCAAAAGCTCAATGAAGAAAATAATTCCTTAAAAATTTGAATAAAGCAAACAAGAAACTAATGGCTCTGAGAAATCAAGAAATTATAAAACAAAACCAAAAGAAGGAAAAATAGAAGACAATATGGAATATCTCATTGGAAAAACAAATGACCTGGAAAAGAGAGAATTTAAAAATTATTATACTACCTGAAAACCATGATCAGAAAGAGCCTAGAAATTCAAAAAATTATCGAGGAAAACTGCCCTATATTCTAGAATGAGAGAATAAAATAGAAGTTGAAAGAATCCACTGATCACCTCCTGAAAGAGATCCCAAAAGAAAAACTCCTAGGAATATTATAGCCAAATTCCAAAGTTCCCAGGTCAAGAAGAAAATACTGCAAGCAGTCAGGAACAATTCAAGTATTGTGTAAACATAATCAGGATAACACAAGATTTAGCAGCTTCTACATTAAGGGATTGGGGGGCTTGGAATATAATATTCTGGAGGTCAAAGGAGTTAGGATTAAAACCAAGAATCACCTACCCAGCAAAATTGAGTACAATCAATGAGGAGAGAAATTGACATTCAATGACATAGAGGAATTTAATGGGCTCTTTGGGAAAAATGAGAGCTATAAAGAAAAACTGACTTTCAAATACAAGACTCATGAGATGTATGAAAAGGTAAACAAGAAAGAGAAATCTAATTAAAGTTGAGCTGTTTACATTCTGACATGGAAAGATCAGATTTGTAACTCGTGAGATCTTTCTCCGTATTATGGTATTTGGAGAGAATATATATAGACAGAGTACTGGGTGAATAGAATATGAAGGGAAGATATCTAAAAAAATAAAATTAAGGAGAGAGGAATAAACTGGGAGAAGGAGAATGGGAGAAATTAGAATAAGGTAAATTATCTCACATAAAAGAGGCAAGAAAAAGTTTGGGGTTTTGGTTTTTGTTGGGTTTTTTTTGCTTTTTGGAGGGCAATTGGGGTGAAATAACTTGCCCAAGGTCACACGGCTAGGTTTATTTTATTTTATTTGTTTGTGTGTGTTAAGTGTCTGAGGCGAGATGCGAACTCAGGTCCTTCTGACTGCAGGGCCAGCGCTCTACTCACTGTGCCACCTAGCCGCCCCCAAGAAAAAGTTTTTACAGTGGAGGGGAAGAGGAGGGAATGAATGAACCTTATTCTCATTAGATTTGGCTTGAGAAGGGAATAACATACATACTTAATTGGGTATGAAAATCTATCTTACCCTACAGCAAAGTAGAGGAGAAGAGGATGGGGGAGGTAGTGATAGAAGGGAGGGCAGAATGGGGGAGGGATAATCAGAAGCAAACACTTTTGAGGAAGGCCAGGGTCAAAGGAGAGAACAGGATAACGGGGCAGGATAGTTTGGAGGAAAATAGAGTTAGTCTTCCACAACATGACTATTATGGAAGTGTTTTGTATGACTATACAGGTATAACCTATATTGAATCGCTTGCCTTCTCAAAGAGGGTGGGTGGGGAGAGAAGAAGGGAGAGAATCTGGAACTCAAAGTTTTAAAAACGAATGTTTAAAATTGTTTTTATATGTAATTGGGAAATAAGATACAGAGGTAATGGGGCATAGAAATCTACCTTACCCTACAGGAAAATAGAAAGAGAAGGGGATAAGGGAAGGGGGTGGGGGGCAGTGAGCAGAGAGATAGAAGGGAGGACAGATTGGGGGAAGGGTTAATCTGAATGCATGCAGTCTGGTGTGGGGAGAGGGGGGAGATGGGAAGAAATTTTGGAATTCAAAATTTTGTGGACATGAATGTTGAAAGCAAAAAATGCTTAATGAAGTGAGCACAACCAGGAGAAAACTGTACTTGGTACCAACTATACTATAATGATGATCAACTGCGAAAGACTTAGCTACTTTAATACAGAGAAGCCACAGTACCTCCAAAGGACCAATGATGAAAATGTTATCCACCTCCAGAGAGAGAACTGGTGAACTCTGAACACATAATAAAGCATGTTTTCCCCCATTTTTATTTCTCCTGTCCTCTCCATCCCCTCTTTTTTGCAACATAGCTAATAAGGAAATGTTTTGCACAACTTCATGTGTATAATGAATGTCATACTGCCTTGCTTGCCTTCTCAAAGGGTGGGAGAGGGGCTACTTTTAAATGAATGTTAAAAATAGATAAAGAAAAGTGTAAAGAAAAGCTTGATAGAATAAAAATAAAAATCAAGAGTTGAGATATAGTTCTCCAGGGTAACCTTGATTCCAGTTCCAAACCCCTAAATAATCTGACAAAGAAAGCAGTTTCTTCTCTTCCTATCTTAATTAACTTAATTAATGATAAGGTATCCTTAAAAATTATCTAAATTGTAATAATAACAGTTACATATACCACTTTAAGGTTTGCAAAGCACTTTCATGACTGTTATCTTGCTTGCTGTCATGACAGGACTACATTTATTATCCCTATTTTATAGGCCAGGAAGGGAGCTGAGGCTCCACGAAGTTCAGTGATGTATTCACAGAAGTACGAGGCCTCTCCTGACTCCCTGTCTAGCGTGCTTTTGGTTGCACTTCTTAGCATATCTGCCATAAAGAATGACACCCCTATTAAGCGAAACTAAGGGGAGTGGCAAAAATGGAATGTTCACCACCTATTCGGTGACTGGTATTTTATTATAGAATAAGGCCTGATGAAGGCTTTTGGCAGTAATGGGGAGAGCACTGACCCTGACCCCCAGACTAGTCACTGAGGATTTCTTTAATCAGGTCACACTTAGATACAGTAGGGATGGTGGCAGTCCCTCTATCTCTGCTGCCAACATTTCCTTAATTTTTCTAAGCTTCCCTGGTTTAGGTGAGGATTAAAGTTTTCAATGGCATTTGATTTAGGGGAGGAGGGGAGTTGGAAGGAAGGGAAAGTGATTCAGGGTTCAGCTCTCTCCTATCTGCCTGCCTTCACTGTATGTTTCTTTACAAGAATCCACATTCCTTCTAATTACACGCTCGGTTTTGCTGTTTTGGAGGGGGAGTATGTATCAATACCAACAAGAGCACTTATCTTACAGATACTCTAGACCAACGATGTCAAATTCAAACAGAAATGTATCCCTGTGGGATGCACACTGAGTTAGTAAACCTCAAACGAATATTATTTCTGTTGCATTATGTTTTTATTTATTTTGTTAAACATTTCCCAATTATATTTCAATCTGGTTGCCTGGCACCAAGTTTGACACCTGTGATCTAATAATAATAGCCAAATTTTATTTGGTGTTTACTCTGTGTCAGGGCACTGTGCCAAGCCCTTTACAATTACTATCTTATTTGAGCCTTATAACAACCCTGGGAGGTAGGGGTTATTATCATTCCCATTTTGTAGCTGAGGAAACTGAGGCAAAATAGAGATTAAGCAATTCGCCCAAGACCACACAACCGGTAAGTGTCTTGGGTCACATTGAACTCAGCTCTACCAACCCCAGGCCCATGACTCACCCACTGTGCCACCTTCCTTACTTCACAAATGGGGAAACTGGGGAAGTTCTCTCTGCTTCTTTAGATTTTCCCAGAGCATTTTTTTTTGGATTTCTCCTTTGCTCTTACATGTATACATGTCATACACTCCCCGGTAAAAAAGCCAACATCTCCAATTACTTTTTAAAATGAAGATTTAAAATAAGATGTCCTACCTTTGGTACAGCTAGAGAAAGAGACTGGATGGTGGGAGAAGAAACAGCAGGTGCCCTCTGCTGAGGACGAGTTGTTTCCTACAATATAAAAAGATACAATTGCTTTTTCAATATTTTCTTTAATTTTCTATATTGAATAATATATTCTTTTTAAAATTTATTATTTTTTTACAATCACAATTCTGATTTACTATCTTAATAAAAGTACTCAAAGCAAGTTCACTAACAATTAAAGTAAAAATAAAGTAAATTAACATACTTGCTAAATGGCCTAAAAAGAGGTTCTACAAACTGTCTATAATGCAAAGAACCAAAGCTACAAAGAAGTACACTAAATACTAGAATGTGCTTCCTTTCATGATGGACAGGATCTACAAATAAACACTAATAGATTATTATTAATCATTAATAATAATTAATATTAATAACATTATGTCCTAATGGAGGGTAAAAAGGACGCAGGTGAATCTCTTAGCAGAATAAAGTCAGTAAACTTACTTCTTGCTGTTCTGTGTTAATGGAAACTGAAGTGGATGGTGAAACTTCTGGTTTGGGAACGTGTGTTTCTTGATCACTAGTTGAGCTAGTCTATGGAAAATGAAAAAGAAGCAGAAACGATAATGAGGAATTTTTGAACTGATTCCTAAATTATATGCTGTTAAACAACCTGGGTACTGATGAAGCTTTGAAAAGGCCTCAAAACCATATTTCTTTTAAAGTTCTAACCAACCTCTTTTTACTCCTCTCAGTAGGCATAACACTAAAAGTCTGGTTTTCTTAAACCAACTACAAACCCCTCAGCTGTGGTAAATTAATTATATTTCATAGTCTCTGAAACAATGTGATGATGTGCTTACAAGTAATACTAAAAAAATGACTGGACATGGTACATTTCTATAGTTCTTGTTAAAGAACAGGCAGAGGTTGGTAGCACACTTGAGTTTGGGAGTTCTGGGCTACAGTGAGACTAAAACTGATCTGATAGCTACACTAAGTTAAACACTGACATGGTGAGCTGCTGGGAGAGAAGTTAAATCATCCAAGTCAGAAACAGAACAGGTTAAGCCTGTGTGATATTCAGCAGTAGGTCAGGCCTGTGAATTGCTACTAGGCATAATACAGGCAAATCTAATCTTAAACAAAACAAAGTAACAGAAAATATGAAGATAAATATTTTAAATATACAAAATTCTTTGTAGTCCCCTGTTCCTATAACCTGCCTTCTGCAGGAGACACCCCTCCCCCACAAGCTGTGAATTCCTTCCCTCTGGGATTACCTTCCATTTACACTATACCCTATCCTATTATATCCCCTGTATGAGAAACAGGCAGTGAAAAGTGAAAAGGCAGAGTTGGAAGATGGGAGTGTCAAGGCCAGTGTCAATGGATCATATTACACAGCAGTGAGTAAAATGCAGGAGGAGTAGGAAGGGAAACGTGTGTGTGTGTGTGTGTGTGTTTATTTTTATAACTAAAAAAATGCAATGTATCTGACCTGCTTTATCATCATGCTCCCTGGTCTTTTCATTCTGGGTTGTAATTTTACTAGGTTCCTCATAGAACCAGAATTCTGCCCTGAAAAATGAGGCTGTTTTATCTTAAGAGAAAGCCTACTCAGAGGCTTATGAATATTTTTACATTGTAGAGGAGCTATTTAGTTTCTTATCCAATTTAAGAAACTCTCTAAATGAATTAAACGAGATTAATTGTAATTGTGTAAAGATCCCAATCATTTCAAACTTACTTTAATAAGTATTACTAATGTTAAGCTACCATTACTAAAACATTAATATTTACTCAAATTAGTGTCTATTATTAGCATGAGAATAGTATACTAGTTTCAAAACTACAGTACAAAAACCTGAGGTGGGATATCTACAGCAATACATGGCTGGACTCTGTGAAATACAAGAGGAATGTGGTGACTGTTGAATCTAACATTATTAAAAAGATGAATGTTACTGACTTGTTATAATTAATTAGGCTACTGGTATAAGGAACCAAATTCAGAAAGGAAGCAAGATCATACAACCAACACTCAAGCACAATTATTTATTTATATCTATCTACAAATCTATAACAGTATTTTAAAATGTTTAAAAATTTAGAAAATAACTGCCAGATTGTTGCTAATTGCAAAAGCTAAAAACAGTAATTTTTGTCCTATAAAACATGACAAATGAATTTGAGAACTTTATCTTCAGATCCCTGCATCTCCAAAGTAAACTAATTTTATTTTAAAGTTTTTTATGAAACCCTAATAAAAGTAGTTTTCTTTAGCTGGTTAAATTACAATTTTCAGTTTTTGTGGAAAGTATTTACCAAGGTGGCCAGCAAATTTAAAAGCTTGCTTAAACTTCTGGGAATGTTTCAAATATAAAAGCTTTGTTTAAAAAAAAAAAAAAAGAATTTTCCTTCTACTGAGATCTTTGAACTAGATATGTACAAAAAGTAGGAAAAGAAAATATGAGAAGGTAGATCCATCTAAATACAAAGAAAGGCAAAAACATAGTCCTTGCCTTAAAGATCTCATATTTTAATGGGGGAGACAACATGCAAACCACTATACATAAATGACATATGAGTACATTCAAAAGTCTCCAACTTGGCCTTTGCTGGCAGTCCTACAAACTCAGAATGCTCTTCCTCCTCACTTCTGTTTCCTGACTTCCCTGACTTCCTTCAACGCTTGGCTACGACTCATCCTTTGAAGGAGACACCCCTCCTCCACAAGCTGTCAGCTCTGTGCTTCAAGAAAATCACTTTGATAGATAAGTGGAGGATAGACTAGAGCAGAGCAGAGAGACCAACCAGAAACCTACTGTAATAGAATAGGTAAAGAATAAGAAGAGCTTGAATAAGGGCTCTGGCTATATGAGTGAAGGGAAGGTGATGGGCATGTTGTGAAGATAAGAATGACAACACTTGGCAAGAAGCTGGACATGTGGGGTGACTACAGGTGTGGAGTCAAGGAGCCTGGATGACGAGAGGGATGCCCTAGCATTACGGACTTTCAGAAGAGAGGAGGGCTGGGGAGGGCTCTGCAGGTCAGGAGAGAGGATATATAGATCTGGGAATCATCTAGGAGATGACAGCTGATCCTACGGTAACTGCAAAGTCACAAAGTGAGAGAATAGAAAAGGACAAGAGAAATGGGCCCAAGACATAAACGTGGGATTCTAACTACAGCAGAGATTCAGATCCACCAAAAACACTCAAGAGTAGAGAGACATGTAGGGAAAGAATCTGGAGAAAGGGCTGTTATGATAACTTGAGAGACTGTTAATGTATTCTCTATCAATTCTGAAGGAAAGCTGCCTTTCTTTCTATCTACCACTAATATAACTAAACAAACTGTTCATTTGAAAAGCTTCAGTGCTGGCAATTCTCTTTTCTGTTCCTCTATCAAAGGAGTGTTTGTGATTGGTGAAATGAATGGAAAACACATACAATTTACTAAGCAGTAAGGTTTATAACAGAACTAGTAGTTATTGGTTACTCTGTTTCACAATAAGCTGTACGTTTTTTTCCAGGGATATGGATGGGAAAGAACTACTATCATTTGGAAAATGTTAAATGAAAGGGATTTGGAAAACAGAGTTAGCTAGATGTGTAAACAGAATGATACTGAACATTAAAAAAAAAGCTACTTAAAGACACTCTCCCACGCCAGCAATGAAATTTATTTCCATCCCTAAACTTCTGAGATTGTTCAAAGCCATGTGTTCTTTTGTTTTGATTTTGTGAGGCAATCGGGGTGAAGTAACCTGCCCAGAGTCACACAGTTAGCAAGTGTCAAGTGATTGAGGTCACATTTGAACTCAGATCCTCCTTACTCCAGGGCCTGTGCTCTATCCACTTCAACACCTAGTTATTGGGGGTGGAGCCAAGAATGGCAGAGTAGAAACAGCACTTCCAAGGTGCTCTGCCCCACACAACTTCCAAACAATGTAAAAGGGGAATGTGAACAACTTCTGGAGCCCCAACACCCACAGAACGACACAGAGAAGCTAACCTCCTGCTGAGGACAGCCCAGCAGTCCTGCAGGGAGTGGCCAGCACAGCGTTCTGAGAGCAGGCAGCACATTGCACTGGGAACCGACAGCACAGCTTTGTGGGAGCTGAGCCTAGGCCCGCGTGGGCCACGGTTTTAGACCTAGGGCAGCTAGAGGGACCCCAGAACACCAGCAGCTGTGGCGATTCCAGAATTATCAGCACAGATATGCCTAGGATAAAGTGAGAGGTTAGTGCCCTATAGACTTTGGGACCAGTATTTGGGGAACGCACTGGCTTCCTCCCCTGGGGGCGAAAAGCTGCTGAAGAAATGCGGCACAGAAGCCATTTTGCAGTGTCACTGGCGCCTCTAGCTCCTGGTCTGCGAACTGTAGGGAGATCCAGCAATCAGTCTGGGGGTTAATCACTCTTGCGTTAAACTGCCTGGATCTGGATTGTGGTCTGGGGGGGAAGTTTGGGGTGGGTATCCAATTTGCCAGAGTGGGTGGAGGCTTTACAGAGGCCACCCAACTGGCAGAAGTTGTGGAGACCCCACATTTGGGACTGAAGCTCTCCTGTCTGGTGGCAGAGTCCTACTGTGACAACAAGCCCCAAAATCAAGTAATTAAATGGCAACATGCCTAGGCAAAAGAAACAAAATAAACAGAAAAATTCAACATTGGACTCCTATTTTAGGGGCAAAGAGGATCAAAGCATGGAGGAGGACTGTGAGGTCAGAACTCTTGCACCAAAAGCCCCAAATGAAAATACAAGCTGGCTACAGGCCACAGAGGACCTTAAGAAGCAGATAAGAGAAGTGGGGGAAAAAATTGGGAAGAGAAATGAGAAAGATGCAAGAAAAGTATGAAATGACAGTCAACAGCATGACTGAGGAAAATAACACCTTAAAAAATAGACTAACTCAAACGGCAAAAGAAGCTCAGAAAGGCAATGAGGAGAAGAATGCCTTAAAAAGCCGAAATTGCCAGATGGAAAAAGAATCTCAAAAGCTCACTGAGGAGATTCATTCCTTCAGAGTTAGACTGGAACAAATGGAAGCTAGTGATTTTATGAGAAATCAACATGCTGTTAAACAGATCCAACAAATGAAAGAATAGAAGGCAATATGAAATATCTCATGGGAAAAACCACTGATCTGGAAAATAGATCCAGGAGAGAGAATTTAAAAATTATTGGACTACCTGAAAGCCACAATCAAAGAAAAAACCTAGAAATCATCCTTAAAGAAATTCTCAAGGAAAATTGCCCTGATGTTTTAGACCCAGAGGGGGTAATAGAGGTTGAAAGAATCCACCCATCACCTCCTGAAAAAGATCCCAAAAAGAAAACAGGAATATTATAGCCAGGTTCCAGAATCCCCAGATCAAGGAGAAAATACTACAAGCAGCCAGGAAGAAACAATTTCAATATTGTGGAAACACAATCAGAATAGCCCAGGACCTGGCAGCTTCTACACTGAGGGATTGAAGGGCATGGAATATGATATTCCAGAGGGCAAAAGAGCTGGGATTGAACCCAAGGGTCACCTACCCAGCAAAACTGAGTATCTTGTTTCAGGGGAAAATATGGTCATTCAGTGGAATAGAGGACTTTCAAGCATTCTTGCAGAAAAAACCAGGGTTGAATAGAAAATTTGACATTCAGACACAAGAAGCAAGAGATGCTTGAGAAGGTAATCAAGGAAAAGAAATCAAAAGGAACTTATCAAAGTTGAACTATTTACATTCCTACATGGAAAAACAATAACTGTGTCTGATGAAACCTTTCTCATTATGAAAATAATTGGAGAAGGGTATATGGGCATATGCTTACAGATTTACATGGATAGAGGGTACAGGTTGAATTTGATGGGAAGGGATGATACTTAAGGGGTGAAGTTAAGAGGTGAGAGAGGAAAGTGGCAAGAGGAGATGGGGAGAGGCAGGGTAGGGTAAACTATCTCATGTAGAAGAGGCAAGGGGAAGTAGTTGCAGGGGAGGGGAAGAACAGGAAGGCAAAAAGGCAAAAGCATATTCTCATTTAAGTTGGCTCAAGGAGAGAATCACATACATACTAAGTAGGATATCTCACCCTCCAAGAAAGTAGGGGAAAGGGGGATGAGGGGGTGATGGAGGGGAGGTTGGAAGTACCCACATTCCAAGAGGGACAGGATCAAAGTAGGGAATGGACCAGGTGGGAGGTGAGATGGGTGGGAGGGAAATATAAGCAGTCTTTTACAATGTATCTACTATGGTAATGTTCTGCATAGCTATACATGTACAACACATACTGAATTATCTTCTCAGAGGGAGTGGGTGACAAGGGAGGAAGGGAATGGATCTGAAAATTGAAGTTTTAAAATTAAATGTTTCATAAGATGTCCAGGCACTGGGGCTCAGAGATGCACCTTGCCCTAATGGCAAAGTCGAAGGGGATATAGGAGAAAATATGGAAGAGAGCAGATTGGATGAGGGGATATCTAGTGGGACTGCTATTCTGGGGTGGTGGGTAGGGAAAAAACGGGGGAAAAAATTGTAACTCATAATCTGGTGGAAATTAATGATGTAAACCAGAAGTTAATAAAGCATTTGTTTAATAGATTAAAAAAAAAACCACCTAGTTATCCCATAGCTACTTATTCTTAAGAGTCCATTTTGATTGTTTTAGATAAAGACTGACTAAAAAAATGTGCACAACCCATTTAGAATTTACAGCATATAAAGTAAGGAAGCATGATTCATGTCAGCATTTAACAGATGCTTCCTCTGAATTTATGTAGTTCAGTAACCCTGGAAAGTCTTGTTCTGAACTCCTCATATTATAAATAAATTTACTGAAAAAGTTGTCTGGAGGGAGGAGAGGTTTCTCAATGAGAGACTTATAATGGTGAAGCAATTTTACAATATCAATAAGGAAAGTCTAGCTAGAACTTATTTTCTTACCTTCCCTCTGCTATCTCAACCTTAATTACATTACCACCCACAATGTTTTGATCTTAATTTTATCAATGAAACCTGAATGTGGTCATATGGAAACAGAGCTGTTTTCTGGGTCTTGGGAAGTCTAGTGCATAGTGCTAGTAGTGCTATATATATATATATATATATACTGCACTGCTATATATATATACTGCACTTGGGAAGTCTAGTGCATAGTGCATAATGCTATATATATACACTGCACTAGAATCATGGTGCGGTATATATATAGGCAGTTGGTGCTTAAAAAATGTTTGCCGAATAAACTAGAAGGGCATGATAGCTCAGTGAGGCAGAATGATGCTAGCCTGGAAGCATAAAACCAAGTTCATAGATAGTCAGCCTCTGACACAAGCAAGCATTCTTTTAATCTGTTATTGTTTACCTTGGGAGAGTTAATCTCTGGAAAGATTTCAACTATTTTTGAAAGAAATTTTATAAACATACCACCATAAGTTAATTCCAAGCTCATAATACACTTGTGATACTTCATCAGATGCGGATTTATTATATTTTTTCCATGGATAGCTTCTGAGCATTTGATCATATGAAATCATATGATCACTTATTAAAAATGAAAAACCCACATTTCTCTGCAATCAAATCATTTGGCTTATATACTTACTCTAAATGTCAGATCATGTGCAAGAGGTGAAGTGTTAAAATACTCAAAAATTGATTCTTGAAAATCTGGAAGTTTTAGGCCTGAAAGGAAAATGCAATTAATAAATTTAAAGTTAATAAAATACATTATTTGAAAGTCATTTATTAGAAACCTCTATTCATCATTTACCTGTGTCTGCCTTAAATTTTTCTTCCATCTTTTTCCTCAGATTCTCCATTTCTTCTAATAATTCTCTATTTCTTGCTTCAGATTCCTTTAGTTTACTAAAATATTAAATGTAATTAATTTAGTGTTATGGAAAAAAGACATTTTACATTTTATATAGAGATTTAGTTGATGGGTCAGTAGATTTAGGATCATGGTATAATACTAATTAATATCTATTTAATAAAGGAACTCAAACATGTTTTAAAATTATAAACATTTACACAGAACTTACATTAGAGTCATTATAATTCCCAAGCTGTTTATTACTATGAAACTTTCTATCACAGAATTCTATGTAATCATTTTAGTATTATTAGTCTCTTTTTTCAGTTGAGGAAAAAGACAGTGTACACCCAAATTAAGAGATTTCGCAGCAAGGTTATAATTTGGTAATTTCAAGTTAATTCTCAGCTTTTTATACCAATACATACTATATCATCTTAAATTAAACATTAAGACTTCAACCAGTAAGACTCTTAACGGTACACTTTGTCAAAGTAGACAACTTCATCCTTTTCCCAAGAAGCAGCGATCCGGCAATCATACAAGAGTTTCAATTCCTTCAGGGACTTGTAGTAAAAGTTTGTGGAAAGTACAGAAATATCCTTTTCCTCCCTGGGTCAGGATTACAAATGTTAGCAAGCACATAAAAAACAACTATCCAAAAGTTAGCTAGTGTTGGAACTCAAGACAGAGAGAGAAGTCAGTATCTTTTGTTAAGGAAATTGCTTTGGGGAACAAGCTAGAAGAATGCTCCTCTGCAGGAGGTGAAGAAAAGCAGTTTTCTGAAAAAAAAATTTTTTCTAATCACTGGCTGTTAAGAAAATTTTAGATGAAAGTGATAAGGCAGTAAGTCAGGAATGCTCACTAGCTGCAGTGTTGTTGTATTAAGTCCCATGGAGATTCAAAACAAGTAAAAAAGAGGGTCTTGGTTAAGTCAGGGTCACAGTAATCTCAGGGCTAGAAGGGAACTTTAAAGATCATCTAATCCAATTCACACATGAACAAGAATCCCCTCTCTACCTACCCAACCACTGGTCCCCCTGCCTTTGCATTATGGCATCCACTCAGTAAGCACTGGTTAAGCAACTTCTATGTGACAGACACTGGGCTAATTGCTGGGAGTACAAAGTGAGGAGAGAGCTTCCTGCCCCCAAGCAGCTGCTCACAGCTTAATAAGGCAGCCCACTCCTGCCTGGCAGGCTGGTCATAAAGACCTTTTTAAAAAAAAAAGTGTATGCTAGAACAATGATGCCGTCTGATCACCATAATAACTAATACAAATGTATAAAAGATATATTTATAATTATTTACATTTCTAAACAGACCAATAATTTTAAATCTCTATTTTAAGTTGTATAGCAAAATTATAAACAGATAAAAGGTATAAAAAAGCTAGATATAAAAGAAATGGGAATGATGTGGATTTCTACAGTGATTTGTGAATAACTTCACAGAAAAAATATTATAGCTGCCTTTACCTTAAATTATACTATATAGAAAATGAGTGTAATCTGCTGCACAAATGAAGAAAACTTAGTATCTTTCAACATGGGTAACAAATTTTTCATTACTTCTTTAAAATGTAAAGACTACCAAAAGTTTTAAAATTGAAATAAAGTGCAGAAAAATGGGGAAATCAGTGTTAAAACTTTAAGTACCTTTCAAACGCTAGATTTGTTTCCTTGACTTTCCTTAGCTCTTCCTGAATTAGCTGTTTGGCACGTATTTCTGCATCAAGGGCAGATTGCAACTCCAATCGGGCAGACATATCTAATTTTTGACTACGACGAACTTTCCAAAGTGGATCCTGTAGAAATGAGTTATTTAGTATAAGATATTAACTGAAAAAGTAGCTTTTTATTTGATGAACATATTAACACTAATGTGGCTTGTATTTTCAATTTTATTATTTAATTTTATATGTATTCCAATATTCAAAGGTAGGAAAGGAAACCTTTATTTATTTATTTAAAATCTTAATTAAATAAAAATGTTTAGAGAATATACATTAGCCTTCATGGAAATACAAGAGAATTCATTAATAATAAGGGTAACAACAATAACTAGCATTTATGTAGAACTTTAAGGTTTGCAAAGCACTTATTATCTTATTTTACCCTCACAACAAATAAGGGAGGTAGTGTTATTGTTATGTCTTTACCTTTCAAATGGTAAAAATTTATATTCATATGATCCATATTACTTTGCAAAATGGTTGGATCACTTCACAGCCCCACCAATAGCACATTAAAGTATCTGCTTTCTTATGGTCCCTCCAGGACTTGTCATTTTCTCTTTCTGTCAATTTAGCTAATCTGATGAATGTGAGGTGACAGAGTATTCTAATTTGCATTTCTCTTAATTATTAGGGACTTATGATTCATACAGCTATGGATTTCTCCCTTTGAAAACTGCCTTGAACAGGTAATATTTTAAAAAGGAATAAAAGTTATCAGTAGTCATATAAAAAAAAAAAGAATTAAGAATTGAAAATTAAAGCAACTCTGGGGAATGGTCAGGAAAGGTTGATTCATAGAGGAAGTAAGGATTTCAGTCAGGTTTTAAAAGATGGATAAAGTTCAGAAGTAAAGTTCAACTTTGTCAGAATGACAAAAATGCAGCCAGTACTGGAATTAATAATAGCTAGCATTTAAATAGCACTTAATTATAATCAGTCCTGATATAATAGTTGTTTTGAAAATACCAATTTGATATATTAGGGAATGTTTTGTGCACAGTTCAAATTTTGACTTGTCTTTGTCAAGGTGAAGTGCCATATTTATGGTCTATATTCTGGGGCAGGAGGAGTTATAGTCAGAGGAGGGCTGTTCTGCACTGCCCTGATCCCTATCTCCTAGCTGGGGTCCAACCCTTAGCTGGGACTTGACCCAACTTCTGCCATGGCCTTTGGTACTCCTCCCTCTCAGGGCCTGTCCAATTTGCTCCAGACTCTGCTAATTCCAGGCTCCTCGGAACCCAGACACAGGCCCAGCAGCAGACTAAGACTGCACTATTTATGTATGTATTAGCCATTTAACATGTATAAAACTGTGCTAACATTTTTTATTTGGTCCCTATCTTTTCTGGATATGTCACTGATGAAGTTTTTGAGCATCGTGCTGCCAGTCTCATTTTCCCCATAAACCCTGTAGTTTTCATTGTGCAATTTTGCTTTCTGGGAACTCATATGATGAGTTCTAACAGAAATGACTACTCATTTCAACCTCAGAAGTACCCAAAGAGGTAGGTGATGTTATGGATCTCCATTTTATAGATGAGGAAAATGAAACAGGAAGAGATTCCATGACTTGTTCAGGGTCCTAGGGCAAGTAATTGCCCGAGGCTAGATTTCCAAGTACAGAGTTCTATCCATGTGCCACCTAGCTGTCTCAACAGTAAAGGAAGACAATTAACAATAATGAACTAATAGCTTACCAGTGTCCTTGATCCTAAACTAGAGCTTCTTAATGATTCAAGTTCTTCTGTCATCTTGGAAGCTAAAGCCTGAAGATATCCACGGGCATCCTTTTCATCACTTACCCTGATAGGACAGTAGAACACAGATTTAACTATTTTATAACAGTACACATATCACTAATATTGATAGTCAAACAATTGTTAAAAAAGAATACCTCTTCCCTCTAATATTTGGGACAAAGTCACCTCAACTTTTACAGTTACAGTAACTTGGCCAAAACATATTAGCAAGTGAGTATAACAAATGTTCATTGACTAATGTAGTGGAAATTTCTGAGAAGTTTATAAAGTTTAACAGTCCTCCATTAATCAATCCTATATGCAAAATATCAGATATATGCTAACTCTATTTTTCATATAGAAACTCAAAATAAAAGTTAGGACTAGAATACTAAAAATAATTTTATTCAAGACTATAACTTAAGTAGGGCAGCTAGGTGGCACAGTCCTGGAGTCAGGAAGTCTCCCTTTCCTGAGTTCAAAAATGGCCTCACACATTTATTAGCTATGTGACCTGCAGCAAGTCCTGTCTGCCTCAGTTTCATCTGTAAAATGAGGTGGAGAAGAAAATGGCAAACTACTCCAGTATCTTTGCCAAGAAAACCCCAAATGGGGGTCACAGAGTCAGACATGACTGAAATAACTGAACAAATATGTAGCTAGAGAAAATATGCTTTGGCCTTTAAAAAAAAAAAATCAAACCCTTGGTGTTATGAAAGATGGAATTAAATACACTAGATGTAAAAGCTAAAGTAAATCAGAACATGAGAGGTAATGAGAAATGGTAGAAAAAGTTCTGAATTTGGAATCAAAGGATCAGTGTTCAAATTTTAGCTTCTTACTTGCTGCTTGTTTTGACTGTGGACAAGTAGCCATCTCTCTCAAGTCTCCTCATTTATAAAATAAAGCAGATAATTTATTAGGTCCCTTCTAATTCTTAAATGCTATACTTCTTATAACAGCATAACTTTTCTGACAACAACTCTCCTATACTCTGTGGAAACTACTCTAGCCTGAAAAAAAAACCCCAAAACCCTATGATCCTGAACATTATGTATGTTCATTCCCTTGCCCTTACTCTCAGGAGTAAGGAAGAAATATTGTTATACAATTTGTTCCATGTCTCTGCTTCCACATTAATTCTTAACAGAACTGAGGGGATTAGGAGGCAAGTAGTTAATTGAGTAAACCACTCTGACTCCACCTTGTGACTCAATTCTGGAGCTAGCTCAGTTCCCCTTCTATTCAATTATGGGTCTAATCCAACTTCTGTCTGGTGAGAAAATTTTATTCAATTGTGAGAAAACCTTATTGCACTGGTTGAACCTAGCTCTGCATGGCTGGGAAACTGGACCACCCCTGCTGTTTAGAGACCTTTAACCAAGCACTTAAGTTATGCTGACCAGAAACTCAGTCAGATCCAAAGACTGATGCATGGAGTTTTCAAACAATTTTACATCTCAAGCAACCTGTGTATCTTATCTGAAAACTGGACCCATACTAATAAACCACTTATTAGTTCCATGTTCCTCTGATTATTTACAGACACTTAGGAGAAGTAGGGCATCTTTTTTCCCCCTGAATTCAGGAAATTGCACCTGTTCACTTTCCCCCTCCCAACCAAGAAAGTCTCTATAATCTTTCTTCCAAATAGAAATCAGATTATCTAATGTTGTATTGTTTCCTTTTAACTAACCATCCTTATTTGATTGTTTTTAATGTACAAAAAAATCTGTCTTCTCTTGTACTCGGGGTCTAGGCCTAAGCTGGATGTCTGGTCCCACTTCGTTAACCAATTGACATGCATTGTTTAATAATGTGTTTAATATGCTCAGAAGATCGAACCTCTGGGTCCTTAGTCATTTCATCTTTCACCTATCACATCCTTTAACACTATTTCTCAGTAACCTTTGTTTCTTTGAAGTACATGCAAACTACTCACACCACTTTTTCCTTATCTTTGTTGACATATATCCCAACTTTCTTTACTTATTATCTGATACACAGTATTTTTCTTTACCCCAACTTGTGCTATCAACCTCAAAGTCTTCGGACAGTTCCTTCTCTATTTTGTTGCACTGTCATGTTCACACATAAGCTCATAGATTTTTAGCACTTGTATGGTTCTGAAATTTGAAACTTCATTATCTTGTTATATCTCCCACCCCATCGTTTACATTAACCTCCTGTTTGTCCTCAAAATGATCTCTCTAGTCCTTCTCTCCCATTTGTCTCTATTCCCAGCCTTGGATTTATGACTTTCCACTTTAATGATTCACTGGTTACAACTCTGAAATCTGTTGTTCCTTTTACTTTCTTCCTCTTGTCTATTCCCAGACTACTCATCTCCAATGAAGAATCACAAAACTGAGGTGATTTCACCAACTATAACTTTATGTTGCCTAACTTCAGTGGAACCAATGCTGGTGCCTGGCAATCTTAAGCTATTCTTATTGATTCTATTACCCAGTGACTTTGAGGAATCTTTTCTTCACTGCTCTAGAGACCAACTACAGTTCTACCTCCAATACTTATAATAGCTTTCTACTTCACTTTGGATCAGTCAGACCTGAGTTCAAATTTGGCCTTAGGCACTTACTAGCAGTGTAACTTTAAGCAAATCACTCAATCTTTTTCAGTTTCCTCAACTGAAAATGGAGATAATAACTACATTACAGGGCTATTATGAGGATTAAATAATATAAAATTTGTAAAGCATTTAGCACAATGGCCAGTACATTAGATGCTATATAAATGTCTATTCTCTTTCCTACCTGCCTCCCTCAGTACCTTAAACTCAAAAGATAGGATCTTATGTTTTCACCCAAATTTTCAGTTCCTTCTGACTTCACTATTTCAGTGGTTCTAATCATTTATCTCATCTTTCTCATATACTTTTGTGCAACCTTTGACCCTTCTATCTTCTTCATATCGGAATATCTAATTCATTATTAAGAACTGTTGTTCTTACACTCCTAATGTTCTTCCCATCCATTCCTGTCTCACTAGCCTAACTACCTAGCACAAGACCCTCATTACCACCTACCAGATTATCACAGGTTCTAAAAAGGATCCTGATCCCTTCACCATCACTCTCTCCCTCCTTGTTACAGAATCTTTCACATAATTGCCTGACTAATCACATGTATCTAATCATGTCAAAATACTCCTCAATATCACACCACCTATTGGATAAAATTCATTCCTTTGAATTACATTCAAGAACTTAAACAATCCAGTACCATTTTACCTCTCTATCTTTTCCCATATGGTTTCCTACATATAGAACTTCCCTCTGCCTACAGAATTCCAATTCAATTTAATTCAACAAGCACTTATTAAGCAACCATTATGTTCTAAGTATTGTATTAACCACTTGGGATACAATGAAAAACAAAAACAAAAAGTCTACCCTAAGCAAGGCTCAAATACCACTTCTATAAAGACACCTTCCCTAATATTTCCAATCAATAATGATCTTTTCATCCCTGGACTTACATAGCACTTAGTCTGTACCTCCTTTATACACCTACTATGTGTTAGTCTATAATAAATACTTTCTATGTACAAGATAAAAGGCAATGTAGGATAAGTGGATAAAGCATCAGCCTTGAATCCACAAAGATCTGAGTAGTCCTACCTCTGTCACATCCTGAGTTCCCTATAAACAAAGAAATCACAGCTTTATCCCTATATACTGAGTACTGAAGACATAAAGACAAAAGTCTGTTCTTAAGGAACCTACATTCTACAAAAAGACAACATGTACACATAGAAAAATATACAAAATAAATTAAAGGTAATTTTGATGATAAAGCAGCAGAAGGAATAAAAAAGCTTTATGTAGAAAGTAGAACTTAAACTAAAGAGAATTAGGAAATCTAAAAGGGGAAAGTGAAGAGGGCCTGTATTCCAAGAATAGGGAAGAGTAAATCAAAGGCACAGAGTTAGGAGAAACAGTATTGTGTATGGGCAACAGGCAAACCCAATTTGTAATGCAAAATAAGCCTGGAAAAAAATGGGTTGGAACAAGGTTTTCAAATGCTAGTCTCTTACTCTAGGAGGGCAGGGACAATGTCTTCTCTAAATTTTCTATCACATCTACAATTTAGCATATCACTTTGCACAAAGTAGGCATTTAGAAGATCTTTCCTGAATTGAACCCTTTAGGGAAGGTTGTACAAGTACTACTACCCCTATTTTTCAGGAGGAAACCAAGCCCCCAAGAGGTAAAGCAACTTGCCCACTACCTTAAATTCTCTCTCTGCTTTGCTCCAGACTTCCTAGATTTCAAAGCCATGCCTGAACTGCTAACTTATTCTGGAACTCCCCCCCCCCAGTACCTGGGATCTCTTTACCTTGAAACATCCAACCATCCTGTGGTCTTCTCAACCTGAAGTATCTCTGTCAGTCTCTTTTCTTTACTCCAGGCAGGGGCCCAGAACAGCCAACCTTCACATCCCTCCAGGCTTTGTTCTTTATTAACTCGATTTCAAACTCTTCAAACCTTCTCCCTTCTCTCTACCTTGCAGCTTCCTTTTATATGCTGTTTATCTCTATTTGAATGTAAGCTCCATGAGGGCAGCCTATCTTTCTGCTTCTATTTGTATCCCTAGAGCTTAGCACCTATGATATAGTCCACCATCACATGGCTAGTAAGGGTTAGAAATGAGACTGAAACACAGAACTTGTGACTCCAAGTCTAGTGCTCATATTCATCTTATTTTTAAAAATATTTGCACATTGTTTAGATCTCTTGGGGATCTTGAATTAGCACATACCACTGAATAATTTCTGCAATCTGAGCTTCCCAGTGGGCAACTGAATCCTTCTTAGCTGCCAAATCTTGAAGTTCATCTTCTAGTTGCCTGTTTTGAGCTGTTAGTTTATCCACAAATGAACAAAGCTGAAATGAAATTATTTTCACTATAAAATTAATCAAATTGACGTGATTTAAGCATAGGCTCAGTACTAACAAGATGGCTTTTTCTACAACAACTGAACTAAAATTTAAAATAATTCTTTCCTTAATTTTCATTATTAAAATTTCCCAAATAATGACAAACCATGTATATTTTCTAATTCAAGGTTAAATGTTTTGATTGGCTGAATTCTTTTTACATTAAACCAGAACAGTTCCTCATTGACTGAAAATGTCCCCTTTAAAGGCTAATAAATCAGATGCTCACTTAATTCTAAAAATTAATACCATTAAAACAATAACAAGCTTCCAAGATATTAGAAGACTAAAACATTCATGAAAAGTAATCATCATAAAACTTTTAATTACCCTTTCAGTTTCAGTTGTTAATTTCTTATTCTCTTCAAACAGCATTGCTCTTTCTCGCTCATATTTATCCTTTACTGTCCCTACTGCCTCCTCCATCTCATTATGTCTAAGAAGGCAAAGGACAGAAAATACGAAAAAGCTTAGAACATCAATGTCAATTAATGTATCCCTCTTTTTTAGCAAACCACAGCACTTTCCACATGAAAAAAGTCAATTATTATTCAGGGTCAGCACAGTGCATTGTAGGCACATTTCTTGAACTAGAAACTTACCTTTCCCGTTTTGACTTTTCCAATTTGTCTTTTAACATTAAGATCTCTTTCTGAAGCGCTAACTGATGGCTTTCTGAATCATGCACCTCCTTTTTCACATTTTTAACTTCTAGGACATGGGAGGCCTCTCGCCTGACCAGTTCCTCTTCATAAAACAAAACTTTCTTCTCAAGCTCAGATTTTATTTTGGAAATTTCCTGCTGATGTTCTAAAGTAACACCTGATCCACGGACTCCTTGCTTTACCTGAAAACAATGGTTAAAGTCAGAAAATATAAAAGAGGCTGCATGTTGTAGTAGAAAGAGTATTAGAATTAGGTAATACATAGTTTCAAGTTCCATTTCTGACACTTACTAGTTATGTAACATACAAGTGAACACAGTTAAGTCTCAAACTCTCTAAGACTCATTTTCTTTTGTGAGATTTTGCAAAATGGTGATAATAAATGCAGTGACTATTGCTCCCCTCACCATCTGCTAGCCAGCTCCAGTTTGCTATTCCAAATACCAAATTCATTTAAAGATTTTTTCATTTTCTAAACTGAAATATTTCTCCTGGGCTACCATTCTCCTATGTGTATTTTCTTCCCCATTAGAATATAATGTCTTTGGGGACAGGGACTATCTCACTTTTGATAGCTGTATCCCTAATGTTCAGCACAATGCCAAGTATAAAGTAAGTACTTAAATGCTTTTCTATTTATTTAAATGAGATAATATATACTTTAAAACATGATATAAACGTCAGTTATTATGATATAAATTTAAGTGTCAGTCCTTGTGCACAATTTTATAAAGGTGTTCTCTGTACCCTTTTTTCCACAAGAGAAAAATTTTTCATATTTTAGTGGACTCTGAAGCACTCTTAGTCCTATGCTGTGTTATATGACCACTGGGATCCTGAATTATCATACTACAGCATGGGTTCTAAACTGTTTTTCCAAGTGTCTTTGCACTGAACTGATCATTCCTTCTCATGTGGTCCTCCAGTGGCATACAGCTAGGAGTAAATTCATACCTCAGGTAAGGTATTATATTAGATGACATATGGGATCATTTTAAACTCTAAGATTCAATAAGTTTAAGGGTAAAGTCTGTGGCTATGTAACTGTTTTTCCTGAAAGTACAACTAAAATGGCTCTTGAAGATATACTCTTTCCCCCTGGCCTCAGTCCCAGACTCTTACCAATTAAACTATCTAGTGCACATAGTCTAATAGCAGATCGCTTTTTCCTAGCCCTCCACCAAAGCAATGATCAGGCTAGCCTCTCCATTGTTTCCAAGTGCTGTGTATATAGGTAACTGCATTCATTTTAAATTTAATGCAGTTTAATATAAACTAAATTAAAATGTTCTGATAGCAAATTAAAACAGCAATTATAAAATACAATCTTGTATAAAAAATCAATGAAAAGCATTACAAACAGATGGGCTGACTATTTATATACTATGTAACAAGAGTAAATTAAGTGAAGGCAAGGACCCATCCTTTCTATTTCTTCATATCTTCCAAAGTATCTATCTAGCATAAATGCCTTGTGGATCCCTGAAAATGCATTAATATGTCCCTGACTTTTACACAACCTACAATGGCAGATCCAGTTATTGATCTCATTCTATTCCTATTTCTATTTAAAAACAACCACCATCACCTTAAGGGCCTCCAGTTCACTTTCCACTTGCTTAGAGAAGCTCTCACTATGTTCACGAAGCTTGCGTTCCTTTGATGCTTCCGCAATTGCATCTTCAAGTCGAGATTCCAACTAACAAAGAAAAAAAGCAGCTTGATATTTATTTATTGTAAAATAATGTTTATTACACCAATTCGTTCTTTCTCCCAAGAGAAACCAAAGACACTAAAATCCTGAAGACCATTCTACCTCCCACCCTAACCAAAAGACTGAGAAATACACTTTGTGGCCTACAAAGAATGACTTATCTGAAGTAAAACAAATATTCTAATTTAAGTCAGTGATCTATATCTGAAGAATAAGTTTCTACGGAAAAATGACAAATAAGGAAAACAATTTTCCCTACAGAACACTTGATTCTTAACTGAAGGTCAAAGGTACAAGGCAGATGATTCTCCAAATTTCATTAGATTACAATAAAAATGTATGAATGTGAAGCAAACAACAGCTTTTGAGGTAAAGAATAAGAGATTTTGAGGTAAATATTGACACATAAAAGCATTTAAAAGAAAGTAAGTGAATTTCACAAATAGATTACAATGTTTGTTTGGGAAAGACACTAAACATAAACATTAAAATTGCTCACAAATGTGTTACAATTAAGCATGACAAAGACAAAATAATTCACTTTGAACCTTAAGACTTATCTTAAGGAAATAGATAAGCACCAACTGTTTTCTTCATATTTACAGCAAGGCAGAATATAGTAACCAAATGGCAGAAACATAAATTTCTTATTTCTTATTTTTTCCATCTTCCTTTTTATACAACTTTGGCATACTTTACTGGCAAGTAAGTATTTTTGCTAAATACTAAAGTACGTTCCACTTACTTGAAAAAAATTTTAAAGGCATTATGGTAAATACTAGACAGGAAACAAGAAATATGAAGTCTAGCCTTGGCTCTACCATGAATTTACTATGCGATTTGGGGCAAGTTATTTTCCCTTCTCTGGACCTAAATTTCTCCAACTAAGCAGCATTGTGGTACATGGAAAGAACATTATGAACTTGGAATCCAAAGAGTTGGGTTTGAATTCTGCTTCTGCAACAAACTGGCTATGGGACCACAGAGCTGGTCAGCTCACCCCTCTATTTCTTCATCAAAGGGCTGAGCTAGAAATGATCTTTAAAGTTCTTTCTAAGTTGAACTTCCTGGGCTTCTGTGAAAGCTATAAATTTGAAATAAATAAACTCTAAAGTTCCTTTCTAATTCTAATCTCCCTGATTCTATACCTAAATGTTTTTTTTTTATTTAATATATAGGAACTACTGTAATAAGAGCTTCAAGACAGAAAATGTTAATGAAATATATAATATATGTGTGTGTTATATATGTACATGTATGTGTACATATACACATATATACATTTTTTACTTTGGTAAACCAAGGTATTTGGTTTCAAATAAAATTTAAGATACTATTTAAAAACCATGTTTAAAGTGCATTTTTTTTGTGCCATTTTTTGGAGGGCAATTGGGGGTTAAGTAACTTGCCCAAGGCCACATGGCTAGGTTTTTGTTTGTGTGTGTTAAGTGTCTGAGGCCAGATCTGAACTCAGGTCCTTGTGACTCCAGGGCTGACGCTCTACTCACTGCACCACTTAGCCGCCCCATACATTGCATTTTTTAAAAAGAATGTTCTGAGAATACACTGATTTACCAAGGCTGATTAGAGACAATATATTATATTTAAACATATGCCATGCTACCTCCTTTCTGGCTTTCTCAGATTTTCGGATTTCTTGTCTCATTGAATCAATTTTCTGCATGATTACTTCCATTTCCTCTTCTTTGTCACGAAGTTGTCGAGATATCTTCTGCTTTTGTGACCGGAGGTCTGCCATCCGCTCATTGAGCTCTGAAAACTCCTGCATAGCCAACTTTCTTTGCTGATGGGCATCTTTGAGTTCTTTGGTTTGAGATTTTAATCTTTCTGAAGCTTCAACCAGTTGCTAAAAAAGCAATAATAAACAATATTCATTTACAAAATCTCTCTAAATTGCAGAAAGGTGCCAACCTGCTCCACCTCCTCTTCACTCATACCACCAGCCTAACTCAACTCTTCATCACCTCTCAATTAGAATGCTACAATAGTTTCCATAATCTGTCCTCCACTAAACTGCTCAACTGATATATTTTTTTTAATTGCATAAATTAACCCATTTATTTTTGGACTATGGACTACAGATATTTGATATCTGTATTTGACATTGATATTTGATTTTACTGGTCTTTCAATTCCTTCAGTCTTCTGATGGCAGATTTGACTGTGACTGCAGAGGTGATATTGTAGGTCCATGCACCACCAGCTACTGTTTTCATACAGGATCCACAATGCCAGATACCCAAAGCCCATCTCTTCATTTTGGTCTTGCCAGAGAATGAGCAGGTATACTTGGAATGCTGGTTAATTTCAATTTTCTTCACCATTTTTCTGAGGGATGCACCATAACGTGTTCCATATTTACCAACAATTCCGACCTTCTTGGTACGTTTAGCCATGTTACCCATTCCAGGGCTGGAGCTTGGAGAGGGTTCAAGTAATATTTCTAAAGCACATATCTGAATTGGTCATTTCCCTGCTCAAAAAGCTCCAGTGCTTAATAATGGTTCTAGGATAAAATACACTTGACACTTAAAGGCCCTTCCCTCTCTTGATCCAGACAATCTTTTCAGAATTACTACAAATTATTCCCATTTGTGCACTCTACAATCTAGCCAAACAGCTTACTTGCTGCTATTCTGAACATATGACATTTCATCTCTTGTCTCTGTGTTTTTGTACAGGGAGTCCTTACTGATGTGCCTGGAATACACATCGTCCTCCCTTCTATCTCTCAGAATTCCTAATCTTCTTTTAAGGATCAACTTAAGTGTCACCTACAATATGAGACCTTCCTTGAGCCTCACAGCTAGTAATGCCTCTTCCGCCAAATTACCATGTATTTATATTGCATAAAGTCACACATGTACATGCTGTATCCCACATTGGAATAAAAATTTCCTATGTGTAAAAACTGTTTATTTGTTATCTTTATACTTCTAAGTACCTAGTACAGTGCCTGACACATAGTAGTCACTTAATAAATCCTTGACTAACTGATAAGGAAGCAAGTCACAAGACCATCACAGGGTGACTAGGAAAATCATAAGGAAATAAAAGGATCAAGGGTCAATGAAATGTCATGTGCTTTAGACTTTTAACTGAACAAGCAAAATTTATAACATCAAATATGAACATTACTTCAAAATTAAATTTGATTAGAATTTTATGGGTAAAAGAATATTTACCTTCTATGTTTCAAAGGGGGAAAAAAGATTAATTTTTTTCTTTTTCATAAGAAACTTCAACAACTAAAATTTCTATGAAAGTCTGCCAAAGCATTCAACATTTATCATACTTTGAAATAATTTAAAATGAATGATGCAATTAGATGATCAACTGGTCTAAATCAACAAGCTCATATAGAAACAGATCCCTGCAACCCACATATTACTTTAGAAAACCACAAACTAACATTATTTATACTGCACTGTATTATTATTTATTTTGTTAAACATTTCCCAATTATATTTTAATCTGGTTTCCTCTGCGGGTATTGTGGTTGAAGCCTAAGGACCATGAGTTTGACACATCTGACCTATAGGGTACATAATCTATCATAATTACTATGGCAAAACAATTGAATAATGTAGTTGAAGTAAAAACAAATTGAGTAGATGACTTGTGTAAGCTTACTTCTACAACGAAGACAAATTCAAAAGAACAGGTGAAGACAGTCAGCCTTTGTGTAACAAATGTGGACAAAACCAAGTTGTAGCTCTGCATAAACCCTGAAGTTCTAATATAGCCACAGGAGAAACGTTGAACACTAAAGAACATTTTCTTTTTCTCTAGTAGGACTTACAAATGAAGCCTAACTGCAGTAACAACATGTCACTTTAAAATAACTACTAAGCTAAAAGACAGCATGATATAGAGAGATACAAAGAGAGAGCACAGCATCCTACCTCTGACATTTGCTATGTGATCCTAAGAAAGTCAATCTTTATGTGCCTTGAGCAACTCTATAGAATTTAACTACAGTCATAGCTAAATCTTTGAATTGGCAGAAAACACTACTAATTCTGGAACTGTCCATATTGATGAAAGCATAGGTCCTTTGCATAGCCACACATCAAGCTTATTTGGCTGTGTAAGATTTATAGATTTCTCATCACTATTAGAAAATGAATTTTTTTTTTTTGTGATAGAATTAAGTGAACTCAAATGGAGAACTGCTTCTTTAGGTGAGCGGCTATGCTGAGAATAACTTGAAAGTAGTGGTCAAATACTTATAGATTATGATGGAAAACATTTTTGCCATGAAGTAGGGATGCAAATCAATCACTTTTCAAAGGGGTTTAGCATGGGTCTGTGAGAGCTAGAAGCCTGGCTACCTTTTGCACATCCTCCTTTTCTTGCCGCAGCACTCGAAGCTGCTTTTCTAGGGCCTTCAGTCTGTGTGCAGAATCTTCATGCTCCTGGCGAAGTGTCACCGCATCCTCAAGTCGGCGCTCCAGCCTATTGGAATCTGGACAAAAGTTAAAATCAATTTTGTGTTCCTTTATATAAATTGAACAATGTATATGTACTCACTCACAAATACACATGAGTATCTACAGAGAAAAGCACGTGTAAATCTACATTCAAATGTGCTATTTGCAGTAAATTTTATGATCTTATTAGTTCCCTATTCCCAATCATCTTTATTGGACTTAGTAACTCAAAATCTTGCTCTTAGCCGAAAATTTTCAGTCAAGTAAGGTTGCTAGCAGATTAGTCATGTTCTAAATAAATAGAAAGGTGTGGGGCCACTTCCAGTTGTCCTTATCTGTATCTTGCAACTGGACCCAGATGGCTCTGGAGGAAAAAATGAGGGAGGGCTATACAAAGTCCTCCCTCACTTAAATCACTTCCAAGTCATGGCATCATCTCCCTGATGTCCTGGTCCTCTTTGAGAATGAAAGAGGACAAACAACAACAACAAAATAGAAAGGTATATAAATGAAAATAAGCAAACTTATCTGAAAGTACTGATTAAAATGGAGACTTCTTATATCAGAATAACCATGTCTGGCCTAATAAGTAAAGATATTTAAAATATATGCAAAGGGGGTGGCTAGGTGGCGCAGTGAGTAGAGCGTGGGCCCTGGAGTCAGAAGGACCTGAGTTCGGATCTGACCTCAGACACTTAATGCACACACAGACAAAAACCTAGCCGTGTGACCTTGGGCAAGTTACTTAACCCCAAATTGCCCTCCAAAAAGAAAAAAATAAAATAAAATATATGTAAAGTACTCTTTGCCCTGTTTGAATTACATCAATCAGAATATTTGCTGAGTTCCTATTATCTATATGCGCTCAAAATGGAAGAACAATTTGACAAAGGCTAATGAGGAAAAAAAAACAGCTTGCAGAAAACTGATTTAGACTAACATTTTATTATCATGATAAATTTCAAATGGATATGAAATCAAAATATAAAAAGTTACACCATAAAAAATTAGAAGAGAATGTTAGTCCACATCTTTTATGACTGTGATCAAGGAAGAAATTCAAGTTTGAACAAAGAACAGAAGAGATTTTAAAAGAAACAATTTTGATTTTAAAGCTTCTAGACAATGAATGCAGCTAAAAGAAAAAAGACACGATTAATGGGGAAAAAAAGCATTGTCATATAACTCTGAGAAAAGTCTGACATCCAAAATCTATAGATAACTGATAAAATTTTATAAGCTAGACAACTCATTGTCTAATAGACATATGGTCAAAAAGGCAGGAACATGTTTCAAAATTAATAATTAGGGAAATGTAAATTAATACTCATCCCCATCAAAACAACAAAGATTGTGAAAGATGGAAAAAGTCAATGCTGAAAAGGCTATAGGGAGATAAACATGAAAATGTACTGCTGGTAAAGCTGTGAATTGGTCCAAATGTTCTAGAAAACAAACTGGAATTATGTAAGAAAAGTCACTAAACTGCCCATAATTTTAGATCCAGGAATTTTACTCCTTGGTTTACAGTCTAAGGAAGTAATTACAAACTATCAACAATTAAAGTGTCTGCCATGTGCCAGGCACTGTTCTAAATATTCAGGATACAAAGACAAAAATGGAACTGTACCAGCTATTAATGAATTTACAATTTAGTGGAGAAAGACAACATGCAGGTATACACAAAATACATACAAGGTAATGAGGCGAGAGGTAGGAGGGGAAGAAGATATTAGCATATAGGGGGATTTAGGAAAGGTCTGGGGGATAGTAACTGTCTACTGTCTGAATCTGGATAAGGTGATATGATAGGATGGAGTAAACCTCAAAAGAGGAGAGGGTCTATGAAGTGATGGGGGAGCTACTCCCCAATGGAACTGATACTATAGCAAGAAACCTGCCTACCCCTCCTCCTGTCCCAGTGTGTCTAGCAAAATGAGAAAAGATGTTACTTTCAGTAGTAGAAAAGATGGCCAGGAATTCAGTTATCCTAAGGGGGAAAGCAAATTTCCTGTTACTGTAATGAGAAAGATGGAATGTCAAAGATAGAAGTCCAAAAGGAAAGACAGTTTGTTAAAAACAGAATACGATGGAAGCAGGAAAACTCCCATGTGCTCCCCCCATAACCACCTCAAATACCTATAAAAAATGACTCTAAACAAACTTTAGGGCTACAGTACCCACAAAGTGACAGAGAGAAACAAACCTCCCACTGAGGGCAGCCTGGCAGGAGGACAAGAAGGGTGCATTGCAGCTCACTGGGAGCAGAGCCTAGCCCCACACGAGCCCACAGTTTTAGCCCCAGGGCACCCCAACCAGGAGTAGCTGGAGGGACTTGGGGAGAGTGGATCACCAGCAGCTGTGGTGGTTTCCAGAATTATCAACTCATAAATGCCAAAGACAAAGTGAAAGGTCAGTGTGGACTTTGGGAACAGGGGGTCTGGGAGTGAGGTCCAGCCTCTGCCCCCAGAAGGAGAAGCAGTTGAGGCATGGCAGCTGCCGAGGCATGACTACTTCAGAGCTCCTGGTCTGCAGATTGTAGGGGGACCAAGTGACAATTCTGAGGTAATCACTCTTGTTTTAACCTGCTTGGATCTGGATTGCTGTCTAGGGTAGAGGTCCTGGGGTGTGTCACCAGGCGCCAGAGCCAGGGGAGGCTTCAAAGAAGGCAGGCACCCAACTAATAGCTCCAGCAGCTGCAAAAATCCCAGCAATTTGGGACAAAGCTCTCCCCTCTGGAAACAGAGTTCTACTGTGCCAAAAAGCTCAAAAGTCAAGTAATCGAGTGGCAACATGAGCAAGCAAAGGAAGCAAAGCAAGCACAGCAATCTGACTTTAGATTCCTATTTTGTGGACAAAAGGGATCAAAGCATGAAACAGGAGGAAGACAATGAAGTCAGAACTCCTGTACCAAAAGCTTTCAAGAAAAACATCAACTGGTTACATGCCATGGAGGAGTTCAAAAAGTATTTTGCAAACCAAGTAAGAGAAGTGGAGGGAAAACTGAGAAGAGAAATGAGAATGATGAAAAAAAATCATGAAAAGAGTCAACAAACTGACTGAAGAAAATAACCCCTTAAAAAATAGACTAACTCAAATGGCAAAAGAGGCTCAAAAAGCCAGTGAGAAGAATGCCTTAAAAAGCTAAATTTGCCAGATGGAAAAAGAATCTCAAAAGCTCATTCAAGAGAATCATTCCTCCAGAATTAGACTGGAGCAAATGGAAGCTAGTGCCTTTATGAGAAATCAAGATCCAAACAAATGAAAAAATAGAAGGCAATGTGAAATATCTCATTGGGAAAACCACTGACCTGGAAAATAGATCCAGGAGAGATAATTTTAAAATTATTGGACTACCTGAAAGCCATGATCAAAAAAAGAACCTAGAAATCATCTTCCAAGAAATTCTCAAGGAAAATGGCACTGATGTTTTAGAACCAGAGGGCAAAATAGAGGTTAAAAGAATCCCCAAAAAGAAAAAGATCCCAAAAAGAAAACTCCTAGGAATATTACAGTCAGGTTCCAGAGTTCCTAGATCAAGGAGAAAATATTACAAACAGCCAAGAAGGAACAATTTGAATATTGTGGAAACACAATCAGGATAGTGCAGGATCTGGCAGCTTCTACATTGAGAGACTAAAGGGCTTGGAATATGATATTCTGGAGGTCAAAGGAGCTGGAATTAAAACCAAGAATCACCTACCCAGCAAAACTGAGTATCTTGTTTCAGGGGAAAACATGGTCATTCAATGGAATAGAGGACTTTCAAGCATTCTCGACAAAAAAACCAGAGTTGAATAGAAAATCTGACATTTAGATATAAGAAGCAAGAAAAGCATGAAAAGGTAAACAGGGAAAAGTAATCATAAGAACTTATCAAAGTTGAACTCTTTACATTTCTACATGGAAAAATGATGATTTTAACTTATGAAACTTTTCTCTGTATGAGAATAGTTGAAGGGAATAGAAGTGTGTGTGTGTATGTAGATATAGTTGAAGGGAATATAAATAGTATACACACACATACAAATATGTCTATACAAGAGGGCATATAGGCATATGAATACATATGTGAGTGTGTGTACAGGTATACATAGACAGAGGGCACAGGACCAATTGAATAGGAAGGGATGATACTTAAAAAGGTGAAATTGAGAGGTGAGAGAGGAATATAATGAGAGGAGATGGGGAGAGACAGAATGGGGTAAATTATCTCATATAGAAGAGGGAAGGGAAAACTGTTACAATGGAGGGGAAGAACAGGAAGGCGAAAGGGAACGGGTCAACTTTACTCTCATTGAATTTGGCTTAGGGAGGGAATGATATACACACTAAATAAGGTATCTCACCCTACAGGAAAGTGTGGGGGAAGGGGATGAGATGGGGGATGATGGAGGGAGGGGAGGGCAGGTTACGGGAGAAGGAAGTTAGATGCACACACTTTCGAAAAGGGACAGGGTCACAGTAGAGAACAGAATAAGTGGAGGGCGGGACAGGATGGAGGAAAATATAGTCAGTCTTTCACAATATATCCACTATGGAAATATTTTGCGTAGCTGCACATGTACAACCTATACTGAACTGATCATCTTCCCAGTAAGAGTGGGTGATGAGGAAGGAAGGGAAAGAAGGAAAGAATCTGGAATTCAAAGTTTTAAAATCAAATGCTTTATTATTATTATTGTTTTTGTTGTTGTTGCTGCTGCTGTTTATTGCATGCAACTGGCAAATAAGATATACAGGCACTGGGGTATAAAGATTCATCTTGCACTACTGGAAAGTCGGAAGGGGAGGGAAGAGGACATAGGAAAGGGCAGATTGGGGGAGGGGAGATACAGTGGGATTACTGTTTTGGGGTGGTGAGTAGAGGAAAGACAGGGAAAAAATTTGTAACTCAAAATCTTGTGGAAATGAATGACGTAAGTTAAAAATAAACATAAAATTTAATTTCAGAAAACAGAATACAGCTTTTACAGATCACAAAGGAAGTGGAGGACAGAGTTGAATAGAGATCTGGAGAGTAATAGGGAAGATACAAATGCATATGAGGAAATAGAGACTGATCAAAAAATGTATGTTGTTTTTTATTTCAATAACTACATTTCAATAATTCAATAATTCTTTTTTGATCCTATATATTTTACTTTATGCATTTAAAAACATTATTATTGTGAGAAAGGGTCTGTAGGCTTCATTAGACTGTCAAAGTGATCCATGAAACAAAAAAGTTTAATACTTGGACTATATAATCATACTATTTTCAACAGCATTAGATAATTATTCCCTAAGAAAAAGTGAAGGTGGATAAGAGGGGAGGACAAATGGCAACATGCCTGTGCTGGCCAAGACAGAGTTCTAGTGTGACAACTGGTCAGGGTAAAGTCCTATCTAGGGCTGGCCAGATTAAGAGAAGATTATAGCGAAGCTTGAATCACTCACTCTCTAATCCGGGGTAACTGCCCCAGATGGAACATCAACATTGAGTAGATTAATTTCCTTTGGAGAAGAAAGAAGATGAGGGCTATGGGGGTCGAGAGGGTCTCTTGAGGAAACCTCCAGATCAAAAGAAGGATGATTTCTTGACTCCCATTTCAATGTGCCATTTGAAAGATAAAGTCAAATTTTAGAAACATAAAAAAAGTTGCTAATTTAGTCCAGGCTTATTTCAGTTAGGTATAGATAAAACTGACCTCTTCCCCTTCTGAACCCTTTTACACACTGCGAGTGGTCAATCTTTTTTTTCCCCCCTCCGTCACTACAAAGTAGGGAGGCTTCCAAATGGCCTTTCTTCAAAGTTTTAGCAACTAGGTAGCTTTTGGATTCTATTCTCTCTGTAGTTTAAATGCTACTACGTAAGACTTGAGTTGGGTCCAACACATTTTGCCCTAGATAAAAACAATGCAATGGTGTAGTGGGAGGAATACTGGATTTGGAATCAGAAGACCAAGATCTGAGTACTGGTCCTGGTTGTGGTCTCTTCCAGATCTAAATCTATAGTGCTATGATCACATATAAGTACATTTTCAATTTGTACAAAGACTACTACAATTAACATGATGAACACTGCACTGGTGGTTTTTAAAAAATTACTTAAAAGTCCAAGAGGCAAACAAGAAGCACCAGCTACAGTCAGTTGGTCAGCTAGCATTTATTAAGCACCTACTACATGCCAGACACTGTGCTAACTGCTGGGGATAGAAAGAAAGGCAAAAAACAAACAGTTCTTGCTCTCAATCTAATTAGGAAGACAATATGCCAACAATTATGTAGAAAAAAAAATAAAGACATTGAAAATGACAGTATCAGAGAAAAGGCACTAAGACTGAGGAGAATGGGGAACAGCTATTTGCAGAAGGTGGGGCTTGAGCTGACTTGAAAGAAACCAGGGAATGAAGGAGGTGGAAATGAGGAAGAACATTCCAGGCATGAGGGACAACTAGGAAAACGCTTGGGAGTAGATAGTGGAGTGATTTATTCAGAGGAACTTCAAGAAGGCCAATGTCGCTGCATCCTAGGGTATGTGGACAGAATAGGATGTAAGAAGACTAGAAAGGTCAGAATGAGAGCAAGGTTATGAAAACAAGGGGCTTTATATTTGATCCTGAAGGTAATAGGAAGCCACAGGAGTTTGCTGAATTGGAGGGAGGGGGAAATATATGTGTGATATGGTCACATCTGCACTGTAGGAAGATTATTTTGATAGCTGAGTGGGGAGAGATTTGAAGATGGAAGACTAATCAGCAGACTATCACAGCAGTCATGAAGTAATGAGAGCCTGAACTGGAGGCTAATACATAGGCAACACATAGGATCAAGGGCAGCTGGGAGGCACAATGGATAGAATGCCAAGACTGGAGTCGGGAAGACTCATTTTCCTGAGTTCAAGTTTGGCCTCAGTCATTTCCTTAGCAGTAATAGGGAACTTGGAAAAAGAGGAAGGTTTGGGGGAGAAAGTCAACAAGTTCAGTTTTAGTCACACTGAGTTTAAGATGTCTAACAGACAAGACTTGCTTAATAAGAAACAAGATTGGAGGTCAGAATTTATGGCTGGACAGGGAGATCCGAAAGTCATCTGCATAGAGATGATTAACTGAAACCATGGGAACTGATGAGATTATCAAATGAATTAGTACAGAGCGAGAAGAGAGAAAGCCCAGGATAGGTGTATATGGATGAAGGTGCAGCAAAGGAAACTGATAAAGAAAGGTCAAGTGGATAGGAGAGAACAAGGACAGAGTAGTCAAGACAGAGAGCCCAAGAAAAATAAGGACTGAGAAATGTTCCCAAATCTTCCTAATTTTCTCTGAAATCATATTCATCATTTCTTATGGTACAGTAAAGCCCCATTATGTTCATGTACTACAATTTGTTTAGCCATTCCCAAATGGATGGGGATCACTTTTGTTTTTAACTTTGTGATGGTAAAAAAAAGTGCTGCTGGGCGGCTAGGTGGCGCAGTGAGTAGAGTGCTGGCCCTGAAGTCAGAAGGACCTGAGTTCGGATCCAACCTCAGACACTTAACGCACACACAAACAAAAACCTAGCCGTGTGACCTTGGGCAAGTTACTTAACCCCAATAGCCCTCCAAAAAAAAAGCAAAAAAACAAAACAAAACAAAAAAAAAAAGTGCTGCTACAAATATTCTGGTTATCTATGAGACTTTTCTTTCTGACTTTAGTCTCCTTGAGGTATATGGCAGTGATTTTAGTCACTGTCTTAGCATCAATTCAAAATTTCTTTCCATAATGAGTGGGACAATTTATAGCTCCACTAACAATACATAAATACCTATCTTTCCAGAATTCCTTCAACTTTGTTTATTTCAACCTTCAGGTTTGTATTTCACATTTTATTAATGATTTGGAGCAATCTTTTATATGGCTGATGAGTTTCTGATTCTTCTTTTGAGAACTGTGTTCACATTCTTTGATCCCTTACCCATTGGTAAACAGTTCCTGGCCATTTGGGTTAGTTCTCTATATATCTTGAATATCAAGCCCTTATCAGAAGTATTTGATGTAAGGATTTTTTTTTCTGAACTGACAACATCTCTTACCCTCGATACACTGACTCTGCTCACGAAAAAGCTTTTCAATTTCATGTAACCATAATTATTTATTTTATCTGCTGTGTCCTGTTTTAATTTTTATGAAGTACTTCCTATGTCTGTGTGTAAATAAAAAACCTCATTGGGGTTGTTTCTGGTAAGTCAATTTTTCTTTCCCAAGCCTACAATAAACTGTATTTTATTGCAACCAAAGATAAGACTATTTCCATCTATTGATGAATACCATTTAAATTTAAATAACTGAAAATATTTTTAATTTATTTTTTAATTGAGAATTTGGCATGCAATTTTTTTTTAGTCTGGACAGAGTGTTGACTCTTAACACTCCAATACTGAAACTGAAGTGCTACACACTAAAACCAAAACACATACCTGCTATTTTATTCTTTAGCCGTTCAATTTCCTCGTTTAATTTTTTGATTTCTTTATCTCTGTTTGAGTTTCCTGTAGAGCGAGCTGAACTATGAAAGGACTGTACCGTTTGTGTAGATTCTTTAGAGAATGGGGATATAAGAAAACAATGTTAGAATGAACTTAAGTTTTGGCTAATTTGGAAATAAATCACAAAAGTTATTGTGCCAGAGTGTAGTGACTACAAATCATTTCCACAACTTACCTTGTAATTTTCTGCTCAATTCTAGCTTTTCTTGTTCTAGCCTTCGTATTCTTCTTTCATATGCTTCGATTTGCAAGCTGTTCTCTAGATCCCGTTGCACGTCCTCATCTTTGGTGATAGCATTAGACTGCATTACACTTTTCAGAGAGCCTCTATCAGAAAAACAGCTGCAAATCAAAAAGTTTTTTTTTAATCTAATAAATACAAAGTGCACTTTTTATTTTTGCATTTTAAGAGTTGTAAAATAATGACTTTCAAAAATATTTTAAAGGTTTTTTTATTGTCTGTGGAGCCAAAAACATACGATTGTTGCTGTAGTTGTTTTAAATTGTTGATTATTAGAAACCTAACAGTGGCAAGCAGTTGGTAAAATTTCATAGAATGAGATTTTAATAACCTGGGCATATATAATAACAAATGAATTTCATTTGTACTAATTTAGAATTGCAAAAATACCCCCCCCAGTTTAATTTAAATGGAAAAAAATTTCATGGCATTCACCATCTGGGTTATAGTATCTTGAAAGGCTAAATTTGATGGTTTATAAACACAGTTTAGATATGCTATGGTACCTGCTGCCCTCCAGGACCTAATAGTCTATCAATTAGAATGATAAGATAAGAACAATAAAATAAATACAAATAACTATAATCCTCTAACCTATTTTAGTAAATTCAATTTCACAAACCTCTCTTAAGCACCTATCATTTGCTCTTGTATTGTGCTAGGCACTGGGGATACAAAGACAAGAATAAAACAGTGCTGGCCTTTTTTGGAGCTTACATTCATTCCCCTGAAGGAAAAGAGCATAAGATAATAATTTGGGGAGGAGAGAGATCATTTAACTTTAGGGGGAGAGATGGGGCAGAGATTAGAGAAGGCAGATAAGGATTCTGAGATCTAGAGATGAGTAAGGAGTAAAATACAGGCATGAGGAAGGATCTATGAGAATACACAATGTAAAATATCTTAGCTGCTGTTTCCATTTTATCTTAGAAGTAATGGGTAGTATATTCTCATTGAATTTGGCTCAGGGAGAGAATCACATACATACTAAATGGGATATCTCACCCTGCAGAAGTGTAGGGGGAAGGGGATGAGAGGGGGGATAATGGAGGTGGGGAGGGGAGGTTGGAAGTACCCACTATCGAAGAGGGACAGGATCAAAGTAGGGAATGGACCAGGTGGGGGGGGGGAGGGAAATATAAGCAGTCTTTTACAATATTTCTACTATGGTAATGTTTTGCATAGATATACATGTACAACACAAACTGAATTGCATATCTTCCCAGAGGGAGTGGGTGACAATGGAGGAAGAGAATGGATCTGAAAATTGAAGTTTTAAAATTAAATGTTTCAAATGTATCCAAATACTATTATTAATACTATTTTGCATGTAATTGGGAGATAAGATATTCAGGCATTGGGGCACAGAGATTCATCTTGCCCTAATGGCAAAGTTGAAGGTGGTATGGGAGAAGATATGGGACAGAGCAGATTGGATGAGGGGATATCTTGTGGGACTGCTCTTCTGGGGTGGTGGGTAGGGGAAAAAATTGTAACTCAAAATCTGGCTGAAATGAATGATGTAAACTAGAAGTTAATAAAGCATTTGTTAAAATAAAAAAATTAAAATAATGGGTAGTCATTCAAAGTTTTTCACCAGGTAAGCCATCAGACCTATCCCTGAAAAGGTTTATTTTTTAGCAGCTGTGTGAAGAATAGATTAGAGAGGGGCAGCTAGGTGGTGCAGTAAATAGAGCACTGGCCCGGGAGTGAGGAGGACCTGAGTTCAAATCTAGCCTCAGACACTTGACACACTAGCTGTGTGACTTTGGGCAAGTCACTTAACCCCAACTGCCCTCCAAAAAAGCAAAAGAATGGATTAGAATGTGTACAGGAATTTTAAGAGACTTTTGGTAGTCTAGGTAAAAGGTGATGAGGCGATGAACTAGAATAGTAGTCCCTGTCAATGAATGCTGTAGATACAGAGAAAAATGGAAAAACTTGACAAGGATTTAGTGGTTATGAACTTGGGTGACAAGAATGAAAGTGGTACCCTGAATAGAAACACTTAAATTTGGAAAAAGGATGGACTCCAGTTTCATGTTATACTTGCTGAATCTGGATTTCTAAAGAAGATCCAGAAGAATATATACAGCAAGCAGATGATGATACAGAACAAGTTCAGATAAGAGACTATGGTTACAGACACAGACACAGACACAGACACACAGACACACACACACACACACACACACACACACACACACACACACACGGTAGTCATTTGTGTAAAGATAATACTTCAACCTAGCAGTCATTTGTGTAGAGATGATACTTTAACTTATGTGAGAAGATAAAATTACCAACAAGGTAAAGAAAGAAAACGGAGAAGAAATAAAGACTCTGGGACACACTGAGGCTAACATGATAGGAAATGAAGAATCCAAGGGAAGAAAGGATAATCAAGAGTATTAAAAGTTTCAGAAAATTCAAAGATTATGAAGCCTGAGAAAATTCACTTGATTTAGTAGTTGAGAGAGGGTAACCTTGGAGACAGCAAATTCAGTACAATTCTGGAAAGCAGAGTACAGAGTTGCAAAATAAAGTACTAGGGCAGCAGCACTGAAGTTGTGATTTAGAAAAGCAACAGAGGGCATCTGAGGCACAGGAAACAGCCTAAGTAAAGGCACAAAGATCTGAGAAACCCATATATGTTCAAGAGGCAGAAAGCTGTCCAATCTGGCTAGAGTGTAGAGTGTATGGAACAGAAGTACCTGATACATTGCTGGAAAGGTAGGAGAGCACCAGAATGTGGAAGGCCTTAAAAATGGAGAGAGATGCTCAAAATTGTTGAACAGAAGTGATGTGGTCAGATCAATGTGAAAGAAAGACCATCTTGGAAGTAGAATAAAGGCCAGGTCGATAGGAAAGAGCATAAAGATAAGACACTTGGATGGGGTGGCAAGATGGCTTAGTGAATACAGCACCGGTCCTGAAATCAGGAGGACCCAAGTTCAAATCCAGCCTTAGACATTTAACACTTACTAGCTGTGTGACCTTAGGCAAGTCACTTAACCCCAACTGCCTTGCCTTTCCCCTCCAAAAAGTTTAAAAAAAAAAAAACACACTTGGCTCAGAATCTGAGTTCTGCCTCTGCCACTAATTTTCTACAGAAATTTAGCAAAGGTACCACCCTCTTTGAGTTTTGAAAATGTGTTTGAATTAGATGACCTTGTAAGGGGCTCTTTTTGTTGTAAGATTCTGTGATAAACAGTTAATATGACCACTGACTATGTGACTTTTTAAGCTACACTGTACAGAAAGACATTATGAACTTCCTTGTTTTGTTAACTATCATGTTTCAGGAAGGGTACATATCTAAGGCAGACTCAGTATTTCTGAGTTTTTATACAATAGCTTAGAAAGGCTTGGCAAAGAATAGTACTATGTCTAGCCAATAATGCATGGAGATTAGAGCTCAAATGGAACTCTCCAAGGTATAAGAATCTCAGGACATCTACAAAGACTTAGCATACTCCAGTTCTAGTCAGCTTTCTCCAAGGAGCAAAGTGCTTTAACTTGAACATAAGTTCCCCCTCAAGAATCCTATCCCATAATAAAGCAGGTTTTCTACATCCCTTGATTGAAGATGTTTTCCTGGCAACAGTTTTCCCATAAACTTAAGGCATCAAGAGCTGCCTATCAGTGTCTTATGTGGCCTTTATGCACTGTGAGAAACTATTTTTGTTCCTAACATTCAACTTCTCTTTCAAGACACCTTTTTATTTTAAAATAAGAGAAAGAAGATCTTGGTGATCTTCACAATCAAAACAAGAATCACAAAACAAGAATCTTAGTGAAGATTCTCCTATTTGATGGTATCCAACAGAAATGAAATCTATAGTTCAATTTTTATAACTGGCTTTGTATCACAGACAAAACTTTTGAAGACCTCTGTTCTGATCGCTTTATTTTTTATTCTGGCACATGAAATCTAACAAATGACAGGTTTTAACAATATTACTAGAAAATAGGAATTTGAAGGACTAATTCTTACTGTAGAACATCTACAGGATTATCTCTTATGATCTAAAATATATTATTAACTGCTTATTACTGATTAACATTAATACTAGCACCTTACAATTCATGGCCATTCAAATACAATTATCACTTATTTAATTCCAAATTACTAACCTTTTATCTTTAAGTAATAAATCAAGACATACCTTTCAGTTGTAAATGTAAAACCAATGAATGGCAAATGTAATCCAGAGAAGCCAGTATGAGAGCCAGGAGGTACTATTTCCTACAAAAAAAATCACACACAACCACATATAAAAAAATAATGTTCAAACGAAAGAAGAAAGAAAACCAACACAATGTATTGGAGGGGCGGGGGTAAGATCTCTTATGTTCTTAGAGGCCTAGAGGGGCAAGTCATTTGCCCACAATCACAAGGATAATAAACATCACACTCTTTGATCAATAGTAGGCCATATGAAATAATATATAACAATCTGATAACTTCAAAAAGTAAATTTATGATGTAAAAAGATACGTTGTGAAACATATGCAACTAATTCTAAACACATGCTGTGTTTAGACATAAGCAGCTCTGAAAACTTGAGAGAGAGAGAGAGAGAGAGAGAGAGAGAGTGTGTGTGTGTGTGTGTGTGTGTGTGTGTGTGTGTGTGTGTGTGTGTTTGTATAGTATCATTCCTAGTTAAATACATGGCTCCAATACTTGGAGAGTGAGCCATTAAGAAAATGTCAACTAGTCAAGAGGCATCTAACTTATTATATAAGGGCTAAATAGAACTAAAATATACAATTAAAACGAGAAGAAAACAAATTTATATAAATGAAGAAAATGGGACTGAGCATTCTCACTAGATGGGGCAGATTTTTAGACAAATAACTGATCTTTTCACTGATCCACAGAAAGGGTGCTCTGTCACCTTTTTTCTAAAGAGTATCTGTCACTCCCTAAAGGCAGTGGAAGGTGGTGTTGAATTTGGAGTTAGAGGAACTGGGTTCAAATCTCAGTGTTATTTGCTCCCTATGTGACTTTGGGGTGTGCTGAGTAACCTGTTTCCTCATGTGTAAAACAGAGGTTGGACCTGACGACCTCTAAGGCTCCTTCTAGTTATAAATCGAAGATCTTATGATCTTAAATAAATAATAATAATAAGTGATAAAATATCACAAGAACAAAAAACAAACAGCACATTAATTACTTCAGGGAGTAAAATTACTTTTTAGAAGAATGACTTTGGGGAAGATGTTCATTTAACTAAACTTCAATTATTTTACTACTAAACTATGCTCTTTGTTTTGGGATGAGAATAGGGGTAATATGGAAGCAGAATAATTTGCTCTATCATGGAAAAAAATGCCATTGTATAAGCTGTAAAGTCCAATGAATCAAATTAAATATATAAAACAACATTTCTTATCAGACTTGAAAACAATCGATAGGAGATTATTTTACATTTCTTGGCTTTTTCTTATATACCCAAAACATATTCTATACACTGCAAATACAATAAATGCAGAAGTCTATAAGTTGCATTAGACCGTCCTATTTGCTGAATAAGAGAAAGAGGGTTAGACCAGAAATCAGAACCAGGCGCTATAATGGCTGATTTTATATAGAACTTACAGTTTATAAAGCATTTTCTATAGTTTAATCCTAATAAAAAAAAACTTGTGACATTGGTAGTTTTGAATCCTTGCCATCATTAACAGATCACTTAAGTTGTACCTCAGCATCCTTATCTACAAATCAGGGGAAAGTGTTCCCTGCCTCAAGGACTTCACCCAATTTAAAGAGTCAATCTCAGAATTTAGAAAGAGTCCCACGTTAACCTGAGCTCAGTCTGAAATTTAGTGTTCCTCACATCTGCATGTATCCATTTTCTTTACTGCCCTTATTTTCATTTCCTGTACCTGTCTTCTTTAAAATCTGGGTTTTGGGGGCGGCTAGGTGGCACAGTGAATAGAGCAGCAGCCCTGGAGTCAGGAGGACCTGAGTTCAAATCTGGGCTCAGACACTTAACACAAACTAGCCATGTGACCTTGGGCAAGTCACTTAACCCCAAGTGCCCTACCTTCCCCACCCCAAAAAGCAAAAAGAAAAATAGAAAATAACATTAACACAACATCTGGGTTTGCTGATGAGTTCCCTGAGCACTGCTCTATCAAGAATACACTTTTTTTCCTCATCATTTCCCTAACTTTTGGACTTCAAAACCATGCCTCTGCAACTGTCTAATCCTACAACATCCTTCAGTGTCTGGGGGCTCCTTGCCCAGCAATATCCTTCTGGCCCTTCTCCCTTTAGTGAATTTCTATAGCAACTGCCATTTTGTGGAGGGGCATAGACTGGTCCTGTTCGTAGTCTCTGAAGTTTAAAACTATACCCAAGTACTTTTATTCCCTCCTACCCTTCCAACTTAGCTTCCTCACTTTTCAGCTCCCTCTGGTGTGTTGTCTTCCCCCTTAGAACATAAGTAAGCTTCTTGAGGGCAGGGACTTCCCTTTTTAGTTTTATCTGTATCCCTGGGACTTAGCCAGTGCCTGGCATCTAGTTAAGCTTTTAATGAACACTTAATTTCATCCCTTCTTTCCTCCCCTCCTGGGGTGACTTTTACCTACAGAATTTTTAGTGCATGGGCTCCTACCAAAACTTTCTCTGAATTCTTTGAAATTTCTTCCCAAACCTAAGACCTATGATGGACCTATCCTCTCTCATAAATTCTAAGATAAAGTGTTTACTATCCCTCTCTAGTACTCCCAAAGCCATAATCATTTCCACCCCAACAATCAATTTTTACTTACACCTCCATTTTAAATAGCATTAGAGCTTGGCTTTAGCTCAGAGGCATAGCTCTACCAGAAGCTTGGACAAAAGACATGCCCTATCAAGCCTCTGTGTCAGGTATATGATGTTTCCCAGGTCCATTTATTTCCTTATCTTATTTCCAGGGGGTTTACAGTATGCTCCAAAGACAATATTACTTCTATGCTCACCATACTTCCCCACTCTGGTTCCTGGATTCCTTCAGATGAATATTTTTCTATCTTTAATACTAATAAGCTCATCATCTCCTATCTATCCTATCCTATCCTATTCCTTTGGAATAAGGTACATACTGCCAGAGTTATACTGAAATCATAAGTAGGTTCTGACAAGTCTCAGTGACACATAAGATGTCAAATTTGCCTTCTTGCATTAGGATTTAGCTCCCCTTAACTGTTGGCCACATACTGTGCACTTTCTGTGTAAACATTTGAGCCACTTATTTTTACTGCTGGCTTGTTTCTTAAAAACCTGTGAACTTCTGGTCATCTCTATTGCTATTGTCTCTACATTGTAGCTGCTCTCTACAGCATGTGGTATGGCTAAAATGTAGGCAAGTTTCTACCTCCCCCAAATACAATTTTACCAGCCCTTGCTGGCACATAACATGCATGGTCATTCCTATATTATAATTTGTGGTTCAAAAAAATCCAAACTCATTCCCAGTTCCCAACTTCTTAACCAACTGTTCATTTCTGAAAACTGCCTTCCTTTTTTGAATGCATTATGACCCCCCCTCACAATGAGTAAACAGAGAAAGACCAGTTTAAGTGATCTCTTTGTTGTAGATCTGATGACTTTTCTTAATTCCCATCTTCCTTAACTGCTCTTCTAACCACTTCTAACATGTCTTTCTCCTAGATGATTTTCCTTTCTTATCTTCTATGACATTTTTCTCTTTTGCTTTTCCTGATGACCATTCTCTTCTCAGTCTCTTTTGTTGGATCATCATCTATATACTACCACCTCATTACCATGAATGTTCCCTGGGGAACTGCGTTAGTCTCTTTCTCCCTTTTTTCTCTGCTCTCTCTCTGATTTTAAGTGTACTCATGGATTCAAGTATTATTTCTACAGAAATATGTGTTTGTGCATATATATATATGCATGTGTGTGTATGTGTACTGCGTTGTGTATGAATAAATATATAAGCCCTAATGTTTCTCCTATACTCCAGTCCTGCACCATCACTTTCCTGCCGTTATCACCTCCTGGATTTCCCCCCCAAATCTCAAACTCAACATGTTTTAAATAGAATTCAATTAGCCTTCCCACCAAAACTTATATTAACCCCAAAGCCAATATTTCTATGGAGTATACTAGCTCCTTCCCAAATTCATAACCTCAGAATCACTCTTGCCTTTTCCCTTCCCTTTATTCCCCACATCCCATCAGTTGTCAACCTTGTCAATTCTATCTATCCATCTCTCACATCAGTCCCCTTCTTTACCATAATGTGGCCTACACTCTTGTTTTAAGACCTAAATATCTTTCACCTAAATATCAGTAGCCTCTCAGTTGATCTCTATTTCCAGCCTCTCTTTTCTTTGACCCCTTTTCCATAAGGTTCCAATATATTTTGCTAAGGCATAGGTCTAACCGTGTTATTCCCTTGCTGAAAAACCCTGAACTCCCGTTAACTCTAGGATAAACAAACTTCTCAGCAAAATATTTAAGGTCTTCCACATTAACCTAGCTACTCTCCTATCCTTATTCCACAGAAATAACCTTCACCAATTTTCATGCCATCCAAAGGAAGGTATCTGCTCTTCTACAAACTTAACATTCCATTCCCTGTCTCTATGAATTTTCTTACGCTATCCTCATATCCAGAATGCAGTTTCTTCTCATGTCTACTACTAAAATTCTTGTTTTCCATTAATATTAGACTCAGGAGCTAACACTTTAGTTTAACACTATTCCTGATTGCCCTGTATTGAAGCTTTCTTCCTCCTCAATTTCCCTTTTACCATACTTAATTGTATACATGTTATATCCCTCACCAACACCCAAGTAAAATATGAGCTCCCTGAAAACAAGAACTTTGATGCTATCTCTGTATCCCCAGCTAATATAGTGCCTTGCACATAGTAGTCTCTTTATAAATAAGTTGCCAAATTGAACTGAAACTATTCTCAAAGGGCTATGTCACATTTGTGTAGTGACTGTTATCTATCCTTGATGATATCTTCTGTAACTTAAAAAAAAGTTCATCCATTAAGTTCATCTATAACATAACTTCTGATTAAAATTTAAAGACCTTCAGATTTATTAAGTGCTTTCCTCAAAAGAAGCCTGGGAAGTAAAATAGTCATCCACTATCTCATGATGAAGAAAGAGGACAAAAAGAGTTAAGTAGTTTGTGAAAAGTAACGTTCTCAAGTGGTGGAGCAGGAATACGTGTGTATATATATATACACACACATATACATAAAATTATTTTGAAAAGAAAAAAAGTATACAAATACAAAATACTATATTTGCATAGATAAGCAAACATAGAAGCATTTCAGGTTGGCTACAATGAAAAATACAATTGAGTCTTAGACCATGACATCAGAGAAAATACAAAGGACAAGTTGCCAAAATTTCAAAAGTCACAAATTTTATCTTTGGAAATCAATTGCTAAAAAAGAAACTGGGAATACAATGGCATGTATTTCTCATGTAAAGCTATACTAATAACCAATAAATCTGTATTCTTATGCTTACCGGATTTCTTAATACATCATCATCTACATCAAAATTTGATGTATCTGAAGGACTACTAACATCTGGAATATAAGGCGCTTCTAGATTTCGTATATCTTCCCAATTTATTCCTTCAAAAAATGCATGCCTTTTGAAATCTTCTATTCCATTCTGTCCTAGTCGGCGTTCTCTACTACAGATGAGTCTTTGAATGAGGTCTTTTGCCTCTTCAGATACATCTGTGACATGAGAAGGAAACTGAAATCGCTCCTACAAAAAAGATTAAGTTCAACATTTATTCAGATATATACAGATATATAGATATATATATATTGAAAAAGAATGCCAAATTTTATGAAAAATTAAGTAGTAGACAACAGTAATTAAAACAGAAGTTACAGTTCAAGAGTCCAAAAGTCATTTTGGAATGGTAACTAAACACCAGCCCAGACTAATAAAATTTTAAAACCAGGTGGACAAAGAATGGAATTTTCAGACTTATTTAGGTTTGGTCATCTAATTGGAAAAATGTAACCTGCTATATTCTGGGTCAGACAGAAAAGTATCACTTAAAATCAATATATATCCTTCTCTTTTTCATCTACTGAGTCACATTCTTATGTCTCTAAATTTTCTGTAAAATACCATATTGTAGGAAGTTAAGTCATTTTAGGAAGAGGACAGGGATAGCCTATAACACTTCATTTGGCTTTTATTTGTGGGAGATAGACGAATATTGTTGTCATAAGATGATGTTGATATTTGAAAAGTATGGGCTTTCTGAAGATAATGAGAAAAAAGAGTGACTATCATCTTTTTGGACAATGTTTATTGAATATTAGAGCACATAGAAAACTTTCTATATATTTATTCTAGATTACTTAAATTTAGCACTCTGAAACTTTTAAGAATCCAGATTCTTTGTACCATGTCCATTTCCTCATGCCCACTGTGTCTTTTGTACAAAGTAGGTAAAGATCAACTACTCAACTTATTAATAGTTTGAAAAGGGGAAGAAATTCTAGAGGACAATGAAATCCTCTGACCCTGACTCCTCTTTCCTTCTTCCTAAAGCAATCCCAGCTTTAGAAGAAGACCTGGATATATTTTTCAGTAAAGGGTAAGGAAGCTATTTTTGAAAGTTTTGTCCTTTTTTTGCGGGGGGGGGGGAGGTTTGAAGGGTGAGATGCAAAGCAAAAGGGAGAGATGAAGGGACCCAGAGTTAACCATACCTAGAATTCATGAGTACTCATAATTTAATACCTTAAAAATCACTTCTGTATTCAAACATATTTTGTAACAATTCACAAAGCTAGAGAATCACTGATTTAAATGACAGCCACAGCCAAACACTACTCAGAAAAAGATGACTTGACTAAACTGAAAATTCAAGTTGTTAATTGAAATACTAATCTGTAACTTAAAACTTTCAGCAATTAGCAGTAATTTTCCAGCATATACTTTTTGCCAGAGAATACTTATGGTTCCCCCACTTGCTAAAAAAAATGAAAATAATGCATATGATAAAAGATTCAGGTTTTGCTCCCTAGAGCCAAAACCTTTAAAATGCAATATTCCTAAAGTGATTTGGATAGCATTTCAGAGCAAAATACATATCCTAGAGCTAGTATTTTTAATCATATGTAGATTTTCAATTCTAAGTGCTAGGCATTTTAAAACATAGTTTGACAACTTATATGTCATATTACAAGATAATCTCTAGGTTCATTAAACTTCATTGTGGGAATGCTTTGATTTTTTTTTTTTGCTATTGAAATATTAGGTATATAGGATTATTTAAAGGTCAATTATCTTTATAATTCACATAACTTACAAGTCCAGCTTTTTCATAAATTAAACTAAAATTACAGAAGCTGTTTTCCCAATTATATTTATTGTAAAATATTTTAGATCAAGTGTTTTTCATAGTGTTAATATAGAATAATCAAAAATTTTTGACCTATCAATTCAATCACTCAAGAGATAAAAGCATAAATTTTCACTTTACTTTTCAAATCAATAGTTCAATTAAGAAGTTAGCTGATACTGTTTAGAAATGAAAATTCAAAAAAATAAAATGAAATGAAATGAAAATTCCAAACAATAACCATTATCAATATTTATAAAGCACAATCATAAAATTTATTTTTCTTACATCTTTAGGGCTGAAAATACTCATATATCCAAATTTCTCAAAAACAACATCTATTAGTGTCTTATATGCAGTAAATAAGTTTATTTCAAGAAAAACAAGAGTAATTAACTTTAAAATGTGATAATTATATATTTAAGAAATTTTGTCTTAACAGCACATTTTTTTAAATAAGCTATACTCTACAGAAGTAATCCTTGGATAAAGTTAGGCCACTTTAGGAAGTCTTTTTGTGGCCACTGGGGTACCATTGTGTAAACTATGGTGTGACCTCATTTTACATATGAGAGCTTCTGAAAAAACTGTGTAAAGTAAATAGCTGTATTTATTTATATTATTTATCTTTATATTATTTATTTATTTATTCATGTTATCCTACTGTCTTTCCTTATGATTTTAGAGATGCCCACAGGAAAAAAAATACCAATATTACACTTAAAAAAACAAATACAATGACTTCAAAAGTCCTTTGTCAAAGTTTCTAAATGTATTGTGTACTTCCACCTAACTTCTCCCTACAATAAGTAAGGTGGATAATTGATCCTCATATTTGTACACTCATTAAAGATTAAATTAAAATTTTTAAAAATCAAATATTTAAGTATAAAACAATTAATTCCATTTCAACAGGTATTCTGATTCTATGGAACTTGAATGTTTAAAAAGCCATACTAGCTATGCCACTGTTTTAAGTATTTTAAATTCAAAATGTACTGAGATTTTCTTTTTTAAGCTGGAGGTCAGACAATGCAAATCTTAATGAATTGAACTCTAACAATAAATGGTTTACTGTCCTTTAAGTGTGGAAATCGGGTAATTTTATTAATTTTCCTCAATGTTTGCTGACAAACTGGTAACAAAGGGATTTTTAAGTAGCTCTTACCTGAATAACCCAGCAGGGCATCTCTGAAGATGTTTTGTATCATTCCTCAGAGTATAAATGCTTTAGCAGAACTTCAAATGAGCAATGAAAGACACCAAATGAATTGGATCATTGCTGTACTTAAATTTTGTATTTCTGAAGATGTATTAAATGAATTGTAGCGGGTATAGAGTGATACTAACTAATAAGATACAGCCAATGGAACACCAGCAATTTGAAACAATTATGATATTCTTAAAATTCCCTAACTTGGATCCAAAGAGGATATGGCCTAATAATTGACACATAGTCTATAGATCAAGCCTGGAGAAGAAAGCTCTTTATCCCAATTAACATATACTTAAATCATATCACTAAAATTTCCAAAAGGACCACTGATATAAGTGAAAACTGCATTATTTTATATATATGTTAAGGAACAAGTACTATACTACTTATTTAGAAATACCATTTCTTACTTCATGATTCATGATCTTCCCATAGGTTTCCACTAATGATTCTGCATAAAAAGGTGTTTCACCATATAGCATTTCATACATGCAAACACCGAGAGACCACCAATCACATTCTGGACCATATTTTCCCATCCCATCCTCCATTGCTTGTAAAATCTCAGGTGAAATATAGTCAGGTGTGCCCACTGCCACAGAGGATTGGACCTTAGGGAAAGAAAACGAAATATGTTAAATTAAACCTTTCCAGTTGCTCATTATTTCTGGTCGTTTTTCTCTGAGGTTCACTTTTCTCACCTACAAAGCTGCAATGATAAAAAGTACACTACATTCCTTACAATTATTTTGAAAAATAATTATTTGAAAAAATAAAAAAATAATTAAAACAAGATGCAAAGCACTACAGAAATGCAAGATATTAATTTTTCCAATAAAATTTTTCTACTTTGTTTTTTTGCAAAGAATAATAACTATAAAAGAAAAAAGGAATAGTCATGGAAGAGAGTTAAGCTAATAATCATATTCTGAAAGCTCAGTATGAATAAGCAAAGTTCAAAGTTCAATTCAAGAGATAATTTTTAAATAGTCAAATTATGGACCTCAATATTTTGACACCCTTACAATATAAAATTAAATATAATGACCTTGGGCAAGTCACTTAACCCCAATTGCCCTCTGAAAAGAAAAAAAAAGTCCCTGAGATTTGGTAATTTGGGGGCAGCTAGGTGGCTCAGTGGATAGAGCACCAGCCCTGGAGTCAGGAGGACCTGAGTTCAAATCTGGCCTCAGACACTTAACACAAAAAACTTCCTATGTGACCCTGGCCTTAACCCCAATTGCCCCTCCAAAAAAAAAAAAGACAAAAAAAAAATTTAAATATAGATTCCATGTTGGGATAGCTGTCTTCAAACATTTGAAAGTATATTTGTTTTGGCTAATTTCCAGAGTGTAAAACTAGGAACAATGGTTAGAAGTTGCAATTCATATCAATTCATATCCCTTTCCCGACCTCCACCCCTCCCCAAAGCTTCCTAATAATCAACAGAGTCCAAAAGTGTAATGTGGTTTTCTCAGGACATTACGAGTCCCCACAACTTGAGGTTTGCAGTGAAGATAACGATGACTCATGAATGCCCTTTCCACCCTGTACTCTATGCTTCTCAGAGGTGCCTTAAGATAAGGAAGAAATACGTCTACTTCACAACAAAAGAGGATATGGCCACAGTGATCTTCCACACACTAAACTAGTTTCTATGATGCACATTTTCGTTTCAGGTAAGCCTTAGGTTTTGCTTGCTGAAATAACAGACTATCTCGACATAAGAGGACTCATCCAAAGCAATCAGTCCCCAAGACATGTACATTAAAGTTTGCGAATACACTGAAAGATCTCTAGCTGCATTAGAGTACACTTTTCACTAAGAGATGATGACCTTTCTACCCTTTAGTAGAAAACCTTCATTGCTACAGCCAACAATTTCATCACTTGGCTAATCTACTGAAATGTATAGCAAGACATGTAATGTTAACATGGAACTCTACAAACTTTCTCTCTTAAGTTTTACTATCCTGAAAAGATGTATTACAAAGTAAACTGGTAAAAGAAAATTCTCTAGCTCATTATTTCTCAAAGACATGGCTGATGACCAATGGTCCCTTAATAAATTTTAATTAGATGGCCATGAGAAAAAAATTATGACATGCAGTTGTTTCATTATGTCTCTAATGTTAGTAAGCCACATTTTATGACATTCAATTATCATTATATAAGGTTTAAACTGTAAGTAAATTGTGTAGATATTACAATTAGTTTCACCTCTATAAAACCAAACGAAGTATTTCTGAGATCTGCTTGAGGAGTGAGGAGACTAAATGGACCAAGAAGCTGCTCTGAGGATCTCTGAAAAGCCTGCAATCCATATCTCAGAATGATTCAGGCAGCTAAGACACCTAACTTTTGTTTGGGGGGGGGGCACCTGTGGCCTAGGTGTTTGGAGGCTACACACTGTTATCTCCAGTCCTAGGGCCTAGGCGGGAAGAAAAAGCAAGAAACCATTGCTCTTACTGTCTTTCCCTCACTAGCTTCCTATTTCCAAACTGAAACCAAGATTGCCTGGATTTGATCTTAGGCAGATAATGAAGGGAAATGGTGTTGCCCTAGCTTAATGCCAGGCAGCCCTGGGACCAATGTCTGTATTATCTGGAATCCATCAAAGCCTGAGTTTTACTCCCAGTTTTAACTAGATGTGTGAATCTGGCAAGTTATTTAATTTCTGTGGACCTCAGTTGTATGGAAATGTCAGAATAGGGATAGCAAATTAAACAATGAGTTTTTATTAAGTACTTACTATGTGTCAGGATAACATACCAAAATTATTTTTAAAATTAAATTAAAATGCATGAAACATTTTAAAATTATAAAATAAATATGGTGCTATAGAGGCAGCAGTGGGGCATATTGTAAAGAGCCCTGGGCTCAAATCTCAGCTTTGATACTCAGTAATTGTGCGAATGTGAATAAGTAACTCTCTCTCCTGGTTTGTCCCAGATGATCCACCTGGTGCTTAATACTAGGATCCATGACCTATAACCTTGAGCCATGTCTATCTGCCAGCTCAGGACTTCTGTAAAGCACTAGCTGCAAGCAAACATGACTAAGAATCAGGAAGCCCAGCTCCATTAGGATCCCTCGGTTATGGGTCTATTATGGGATAAGAGGGACTAATCATTCACACCTCTGTAACTAAAAGGTATGGTATAAAATGTGTATTTTTTAAAAAATCAGACACTATGATCCAATAGGAAAAAGTGCCAGACATGGAGTAAGGAAGGTCTTAAATTCAAATTTTGCCCCTGAAAGTTGTGAATGATGTGTCCAGGGTAAGCTTTACCTTTTTCACATATGAATGAGGATAGTGGTAACTGCAGCACTTACTTTACAGAATTCTTGTGTGGATCCAATGAGTGTGTAAAAGTGCTTGGTAAACACTGAAATGTTGCATAAATGTCATCTATTATTTTAACCTTAAACTAGTCTAAATGTTGCATGAATGTCATCTATTATTTTAACTTTAAACTAGTCTGAATTAAATTTAGTCAGATTGAGTTCCTACCTGAGAAACAATGGTGGAAGAGGAACCTGGACTGGGAAAGCAAAGAAGTCAAAAGTAATTCTGGAACTTAAGTCAGTCAGTCAATAAATATTTGTTCATTTCCTAGTGTATCAGGCACATGTTCTGTGCTAGGGCCCTGAGAAGCCAGGCCTGCGGAGAGCTTTGGACAGCCACAGGACAAGACAGGACAAGAGCACTGAGCTCAGGGTGGGACTCAGGTCTGGCAGTGTGCTGTAGTAGAGAGGGTGCTGGACCTAGAGTTAGGCAGACCTGTGTTCAAATACCATCTCCAGTACTTACTAGGTACATCATTCTGGGCAAGTCACTTCACCTCCTTGGACCTCGGTTTCTTCAAAAAATAAATGAAGGGGGTGGACCAGTTGCTAAGTGATTTGTCCAGGCCAATGTGTCAGGCGCAGAACTTGAATCCAGGCCTTCCTGACTCTGAGGCCAACCCTCTATCCACTATGCCACACTGCCTCTAATAATAACAATTATTACAACAATAAAATGTAGTAAAATTCTGTGTGCAGTATGTCAGAGTACCTTCTAGTTTTATCTAAACTAAGCTTTCCTAATTTTTCATGATACATGAATTTTATATGGCAAGAATGAGTTGGTTAAAGAATGAAGTTCTGTTTAACAATAGTGAACTAAATTTTTAGCAGTAACTCAAGATGACATCAAATAAAGAGAAAATAAGGGGGTGGCTAAGTGGTGCAATGAACAGAGCACCAGTCCTGAATTCAGAAGGACCCGAGTTCAAATCTGGCCTCAGACACATAACACTTTCTAGCTGTGTGACTTTGAGCAAGTCACTTAACCCCAACTGCCCTTCAAAAAGCCAAAAAAAAAAAAGAGAGAGAGAGAGAGAAAATATCCTAGAGAAATTACTAACATCATCAACTGATAATTCAGTTAAGCATTAAAATATTTTCATATGAAAATAAGATTTTTGGCCAAAAGCAGAACACCATTTACTAATAACAGAATTTGATCCCAGATCTTCCTGACACCAGGCCTGGTCTCTATCTGTTTCGCCCCCTAGTAATGCATTTTAAGTTCCAGTGACTGGCCCTCACAGTCAATTGGTGTCAGATGCATGGCTTGAACTCAGGTCACTCTGGCTCTGAGATCGGTTTTCTATTCATTATACCACATCTTTTTAAAAAATTAATACTACTTCTTCAATATTTCAAAGATGTGTAATCTCTGTCACTGTGTATACTACTCCACCAACACCCAAACTGCAGCCTTATATTCTTCATGAGTCACTTTAACTAAAGAGCTTATTATCCTTATACCAATATGGTAACTTTGAGACTATAAACTTGACAGTTAAATTGGTCCACAGGTGACAGAATATATTTTTTTAAATTAAGCTATTTATTAAGTAAGAAATTCTAAATAAGCAAGTACATCTAAGTAAGTTACTGAAAAACAAAAACATTTAATATAGTTTTGTGGTATCAAAATAATTTTATTTAAGGACATTCTATTAATATTATAAGCTAACAGTGTTCCCAGTAAGCATTACCTTTTCAATTACTGGAGTTTTAAAAAACATTCTGGTCAGCTGCTAGTACTAAGTAGAATGTTCATTTAAGATCATATCAATAATATATTTCCTCAAAAAATAATCATTTACATTGCAAAATGTAAAACCAAGGAAAAAACCCCAAAGTGGAAAATCCCCAAACTACATACAGTTCCATCGTCATTCATCTTCAAACATGATCCAAAGTCTGCCAAGCGAATGTGACCATTCATATCCAAAAGAACATTGTCAGGCTTAATATCTCTGTCAGTAAAAAAAAAAAAAAAAAAAAAAAAAAAAGTTGAATTAATTCAATCCAATATAAACAACATTAGGTCAAAGTCCTAATTTAGCATTAGATTTGTTGAGAAGATGCTAATGTGATTTAGTGAATAGTTTTAATATGATAGTTATTATGATTCAAAGAAAAATGTTTCAGGACAATGATAAGGTCAGTCTGGTGTTTTGCTTTAATTAGTCACATTAAGAGAGAACACAAAAGAATTACGCAATAGTTTATTTTACTGCAAATTTTACTGTATATTTACTGTAATACTTCTAGCTTTATAAAATAGCTAGCATATCTATATTACAAAAAATAGCATTATTTTACAAAAATTAATTCATTTAATCCTCACAACAATCCTGGGAGATTGATGCCATTATTATCCTTATTTTATAGATGAGGAAACTTATATAGACAGAGGTTAAGTGACTTGCCAGGGTCACTCGGTGAGTAAATATCTGGGGTGAGATTTATAACATCTGAGGACAAGGTCTCCCAGACAACAGAACCGGTACTCTATCCCCTATGCCACCCAGCAATGAACACTAGGTTCCAGTGACTTGCCCAGAGAGGCTCACATGGTCTGTGAAAGAGGCAGGACTGGAAACCAAGTCACCCTGACTCTGAGATCAGCTTTCTATTTACTACACCACACAGACCTGCTCACTCTTTCAAAGCAAGGAGAAAATCTGAATTTATTAATATTTATTTAAGCAAAGTAACTTCACACACAAACTCTATTTTCCCTAACAATACTCTTGTATACACTATTCTGAAAAACACATTCCAATAATTTTTCCTTTAAAAAAAAGAGGGGGGGGTCAGAATAATTGTACAAAGTAAATTTTATTTCCTAAATGATTTCTTCCCAAAGGTTTTCCTCACCTTAAAAAAAATAGTATAACATATTGACTCACATTTTAAAGATGTACAAAAAACTTCTATCCATAAGGTACATGACAACAAAACTAGGTGTTACACACCTCTGGAAAGAACATGTGCTGAGTCTAATGGCATCTCCTGCTATGAAAATCATACTAACTAGGTCCATTACATATTTGTCATGTGATCTCACTGCAAACATTCTACGACTCCTCTAATCATTTTATTATAGTACTCTCTGCAGTAGCCGTTCCAAACCTCGCCTTTTCTCAAGTCTCCCACATACTCTCACCCCAATTTCTTCAGATGTGGATTTCAGGGAGTTTGCCTAGTTTCCCCTGCTCATCTCACATCATTCAAGACATCTTCCCCTACTGTTTCCATTCCAGTTTCAGATGAAGACATGGTCCTTCTTTCCAGGGCAAACTCCACTGCATTAACCCTTGATCCCATCCTCATATTTTTTCCCCAGGAAAACTACCCAATGTCAATGTCATCTCCACACTCTTGTATCTTCAATCTTTTCCTAACCAGAAGCTTCTCTTCCACCTAACAAACATGTCCACATCCACCTCTATCCTTAAAGCCCTCGTGTAATCTTACCCTTCCCGCCAGCTATTATCCTGTCTCTCTCCTGCCCTTTTCAGCTAAACTCCTTGAGAATCTATACCCTATACTTAGTTCCTCTACTTTCTTTTCTCTTACCCTCTTCTAAAACTTGCCGGATCTGGCTTGCACACTCATCACTCAACTAAAATTGCTCTCTCCAAAGTTATCAACGATTTCCTAATTGTAAAATCTAAAGAATTTTTCCTAATTCAAAGCCTTTTCACTTGTTCTCCCCAATACCCACAAAGCTGAGCCTCTGGCTTCCTTCAAGCCTCAGTTCAAACCCACCTTCAGCAGGAGGCTTCTCCTGGTTTGCAATCCTCCCCACCCCTAGTTGCTAGTGCTAGTTAGCAAGAACCTTCCATCTATTCTATATATACCTTGTATTTAAACTAGTCCCTTGTGTATTGTCTTTTCCCTTATTAGAATGCGAGCACCTTGAGGGCATGGCCTGTTTTTGCCCATTTTTGTCTTCCAGCACTTAGCACAGTGCCTGGCATAAAAGAAGTGTTTAAGAAATGCCTGTTGCTTTTCCTTCTGACATCCTGTATATCATGCTTTTGCACAGGCTGCTTCTCACACTAGGAATATACTCCCTCCCTCACAACTTCTTTCAAGGCTCAGCTCAGGCAATGTTCCTGGATTTCCCTAGTTGATGCTACAATCTCACTCCTCAAATGATCTTGTATTTATTTATTTGTTTACATGCCATATCCCCCAGTGTTTCTTGAGGCCAGAGGCCTTTTCTTTTTTGTCTTCATTTTATCTACTACACCAAACACAGTGCACATAGTAAACACTTAATAAGCACTTGATGACTTAAGTTATTGAACAGACATTGCTTTCTGTATCTGTACTACAGTGGTTTCTTTTTTCCCTAAGGGAAATGGAGAAATGGTTTAGGATGATTACACAAAGGCCATCTTATGTGGGATCCTCAGTGCTGTTTCATTATTCTTGTTGCTCAATGTATAGATAAAATCACTCTGAAATAAAATAAGCCAATCTGGGTTATAGGCCTTAACAAAATGTTGCTAACATTCAATCATATGGTTCATTTCCTTCTGTTCCTAGCAATATGACTTCTTTAGTAAGATAGACATTTGTACTAAAATCTCAATATTTTGGCCTTTGTAAACTTAACACTTTTATGTTGAAATGTACAAGGTATTGGGCAGAGGAATTTCATGTTTTCAGAGATAAAGAGAAAGATACACACCTTCCTCACATCTCTTTTCATCCCCTTTCCATCCTCCCCTCCCAGCTCAGAACTCTGGATCCTCACTCTGAAATAGTGACAGTAAGAACACTGCTTCTCCCTTTTCCATTTTGGATGGGACAGAGTAATTCATATATGATGAGCAGGAACAGATAGGTTGTGGTCTATAAAACAGATTTACTTACAGCTTCTTTCTCACCAAAACCCAAATTCTTTCAAATATCTCTATTATAGTCAAGAGTACTACCATCCCTCCAGGTCACCCTGGTTTACAACTCGGGTGTTATCTCTAACTGCTTACTCTCTCCTACATCATATATCCAATGAGTCACCAAATTCCATCATTTCTACCTCTACATCTCTCCTAAATATTCCCTTTGATCTACTGACATTAATCACCACCTGGTTCAGGACTTCATCACCTTTTTTTTCCTTCATCACTTCTTGTTTGAATTATTGCAACAGACTCTGAAATGGTCTTCCTTGTCTCAGGTCTCTCTCCTCTCTGATCCATATTCCACAAAGCTGCCAAAATGATTTTCCTAAAGCTTAAGACTCACCCAGTCACTTCCTTAATTAATAGACAAACTCCTACTATTGACTCTAAAATCTAATAGTTTATCTTTACCACTTCATTTTAAAATTTATATTTATAATGTATTAATTATCAGCACAGAAGTAATTCGTATACTTTGTAAATAAGTAAGCTTACTTAAACACACACACATATATAAAGACATATTGGGGGTATGTGCTTAAAAATCTTTTACTGATAGAGGCATATGATCAAAAAAGTATAGAGACCACTGCTTTCAGACAAGCCTAACAGTGATGATTAAGGTCAAGTTGTTCTATAGAGTGAGAAAATGAAATGGATGACTTCTGGAGGTACTTTCTAGATCAGAAGTTCTTAACCTTTTTTTGTCATGGATCCTTATGGTACTTTGGTAAAACCTGTCTCTTCTCAGAATAATGTGTTGCTTTTATAAAAAATACTGTTGAAAGAAATTCTAGATGAGTTAGAAATGAAAATAAAGATATATATTTTTTTCTATCCAAAGTCACAAACCCTATGAAATCTATCCACAAAACTTCTTGGACCCCAGATTAAGAATCATTGTTCTAGACTGATACTTGTTATTCTAAGTATTCAAAGGGTGTGTTTTAACACATTGATTGCACAATCAATGAATTTGAAATTAATCTGGTGTACAAGTAAAAGCACCAGATTTGGAATTTAAAAGTCTTGGCTCAAATCCTGGCTCTACCACTCAGCACCCTGGCAGCAGTCACTAACCTCTCCTAGTTTGTTTCCTTGGATCTGGAGAATTATATGGCCTACCGTGGAAGGGTTTCTGTGAGAGAAGCATTCTACAAAATCTAAAGTCCTCCAGAGATATTAGCTATTATTACCTGTAAAATTAGGAGACTGACTTAGCTCTCTAAGCTCCCTTGTGTTTATGAAAAGCACTGATACTATGATCCTACCTGTGTACATAATGCAGCTGATGAATGGAGTGTATGGCTAGCACCATTTCACCAATGTAAAATCTTGCCATATCTTCAGGAAGTTTGTCTTCAAATTTACTGAGAAGTGTCAGTAAATCTCCACCAACATAGTAGTCCATTACCAAGTACTATAAATAAAGGAGGGAAAGAAGAAACTGAATGTTTAGTCATCACTGGTAAAGACGAGTATGACAAAAGCTAAATTCTTATCGTTAATTGGAAGTGAAAAAGACTGCTTAAGGAAAGAGTATATTGTAACAAGCATGAAATCAGTCATCTCTGAGTTAGAATTGTTTTTCCTCCTTTAGATAATCTAATGCCATAAAACATTTTGTTCCAATTTCTTTCTTAATTATTTATAATCAACTGAAAATTGGCAAATAAGGAGACAAAAAGAGTCAAGGTTTTTAAAGTACCAAAAGAAACCAGAATCATACCTTTGGTAATGCTATACTAGTGAGAAACCATGCAAGCAAAACATGAAAAAAAGTTACAAGTTCAAAGACTTATACAGACAGTTCTCACTTTATGTAAATAGACCATTCCATAGACTGCTATATAAAGTGATTTTTATGTAATGCAAATTTGCTCTCAAATGTGAGGAAGAAGGGAGCCAGCACATGGTTCAAGAACATATCGGGGCCAGGTCAGGGACAGAGAAGTGAGAACAGAAAGAGAAACAAGTGGGGCAGGAGTCAGTCACATGAGAGGATGGGGGGCAAGGGAGAGGGAGGGCTGGCCAAAAAGAAAGGAAAAACACATGGGGGCAGGAGTGCTAGTGGTAGGGGGGCACAAAGACACAGACAGGGGAGGAAAAGAAACATGTGGGGGCAGGGAGGGTGAAACAGACCATACCCTATTGCAAGTGGATAAAAGACAGACACACAGACAGTGGGTGTAGCAGGGCAAAGGTCTCTTCTCTTGATGCCCAGAAATCTCAAGCCAAGCCCCTGATCTGACAGAAGTGGCAGTCTATTCCCATACACATTTATTTTTTTGCTTTTACTTGGAAGGTTATTAAATTTGTTTTTTTGTTTGTTTTGGGGGAGTCTATAAAGCACCAAGCTGAGAGAGCAGGAGCAGAGGGAGAGTTCAGTACTATAAAGTTTTATTGTGGTGGTTCACTAAGTATTGTCTTCATCTGAAAATCTTCTTAGAAAATTACAGATTTTGATGTTTTAGCTATCAGCTGCACACTCCTGACCTCTAAGGAAATTCCCTTCTGAGCAACTCTATCTTTCTTCTGCACAAGAGACATTTTGGGGACAGATCCATCTTTTTTTTAATCTTCCCTCTTGGATTTCTTTTCAAACTCTGTGTACCAGCATGAGCTTTCTTGTACATCTTCAATAATGTCAGGAGTCATACTATTCTTTATGTACTATGAGAATTGTTTTTTATAATCATCATCTTCTTCTTCTTCCATGAGATATCACATATAACCCACAACATTTTGGCCCAGATGTACTTAGGATGTACTTCAGCATGGAACTGCTTGCTTTCTGAATCATACCCAAGGAAGTGTCCAGTATTGTGAGGAAAACAGACCACCATCAAAAGTTCCCTTAAGATCAAGGGAATTAATGAAAAGAAATGCTAGGGAAGGTGGACTAGCTATGCCAGATCTTAATCTGTATTATACAGCAGCAGTCATCAAAACTGCTTGGTACTGGCAGAGGTATAGAGTAGTGGATCAATGGAATAGATTAGGTGCAGGAGACCCAGCAGTTAATGAATATAGCAATCTATTGTTCGATAAACCCAAAGACCCCAGTTTTTGGGATAAGAATGCACTATTTGACAAAACTGCTGGGAAAACTGGAATACAGTATGGCAGAAACTGGGCATAGATCACTATCTAACACCATATACCAAAATCAAGTCTAAATGGGTGCATGATCTAGGTGTAAAGGATGATACTGTAAGCAATTTGGGAAAGCAAGGAATAGTTTACCTGACAGATCTGTGGAGAGGGGAAGATTTTAGGACCAAACAAGAATTAGAGAGCATTATAAAATGCAAAATGGATAATTTTGATTACATTAAATTGAAAAGCTTCTGCACAAACAAAGCCAATGTAACCAAGATCAAGAGGGAGGTGGGAAATTGGGAAAGAATTTTTACAACTTGTGTCTCTGATAAAGGACTCATTTCTAAAATTTATAGAGAATTGAGCCAAATCTATATGAATACAAGTCATTCCCCAATTGAGAAATGGTCAAAGGATATGAATAGGAAGTTTTCAGAGAAAGAAATTAAAGATATCTATAAGCATATGAAGAAATGCTCTAAATCACTATTAATTAGAGAAATGCAAATCAAAACAACTCTGAGATACCACATCTCTCCAGTCAGATTGGCTAAGATGACAAAACAAGAAAGTGACAAATGCTGGAGAGGATGTGGGCAAATTGGAACGCTAATACATTGCTGGTGGAGTTGTGAACTTATCCAACCATTCTGGAGAGCAATCTGGAATTATGCCCAAAGGATTATAAATAATTTCATACCCTTTGACCCAGCCATACCACTCCTAGGGTTATATCCCAAAGAGATCATAGTAGTGGGAGGAAGAACCATATGTACAAAAATATTTTTAGCAGCCCTTTCTGTGGTTGCAAAGAATTGGAAACTAAAGGAGTGCCCATCAATTGGGGAATGGCTAAACAAGTTGTGGTATATGAATGTAATGGAATTTTATTGTGCTATAAGAAACGAGGAGGTGACGGATTTCATAATTACCTGGAGAGACTTATACAAACTGATGCTGAGCGAGAAGAGTAGAATCAGAAGAAATTTGTATACAATCACAGACATACCATATCTGTGACGACCAACTATGACAGACTGGACTCTTTTCAGCAATGCAGTGATATAAGTTAATCCCGAATGACTCAAGAAAGTGAGAAATGTGCCATCCAGAGATATAACTAGAAAGAACTGAGCCTGAATCCTGATGGAAGCAAACTAAATGATCTTGTTCTTCTCATTGTTTGGTTGTACTTCTTCCTTACCATCTTTCATCCCACCTAGTACAATATGCCTTTGTAATTGGAATAATGTTTAATATGAATGCATTTGCAGACCCTATACTGTACTATATGATGTCATGAGGGGAGGGGGGAGGGAAGTAAAGGAAATTTGAAAATCAAGGAACTATGGAATTGAATCTTGTCAACTGAAACTAAACTAATAAATTAATTTAAAATAAATAAATAAATAAATAAATACCTCCCCCAATAATGATTACTACTTAAAAAAAAAAAAAAAAAGTTCCCTTAAGGGCCCCAAAGTCTTTGTTTCGAGTGGTAGTTCTAGAAAGACTCACTCTCAGGTAGCACGTAAAAGCACCAGGATGACCATTAATGCTTTTCACACTACACTTATCTGCAGCCACTTCCACCTGACCTGCACAGATCTTATCCATGCCAAATCTCTCAAGAAGCCTTTGAACCAGCAGTAGGACTGTAAGAAAAGCTGCAGCATAATTTGTCAGGCCAACCTTCACACCACATTCTGGCAACTCATGAGCATAAGCTGCAAAGACAATCATATCCCCTTCTATACAGGCATAAACAATCTGGTAGATGTTGGTAACTCAAGACTACCATCCTATATTTTGGCACATTATTCTTGTTTTTAATCTGGATTACTACATGTTTCTGTGCATGATAGTCTATTTCTCCCCTGCTCTTCTCCTCCAGAATTTCACTTGATGCCTCTTGAAGTAGGCCTTATTTTTTGGAATATGGATTTCTTTCAGAATTCTTTATGGAAAGTTAAATTTACATAACATGAATTTACATAGAGTGAAAACGATTTGAATGTGAATACAAGGATAAGACATATAACCAGAAATGGTTAAATCTGGAAGAATAAAGACTCAATGAAAAAATTTATCATCTTAACAATGCTATGTATTAATCACTAGTTGTTCTTAGTAAAAAGTATACTTTGGTAATTTTTTTTAAATCTTATAGGACTGAAATGAAATTTGCTTTTCTAAAAAGGTTTTGCTTTCTCTCTCAAGTTCTTTCACTGAGTTAGTAATAAGAGTGCTTAAGAAAAAAAAGCAAGGCTTTTAAAAAACACTAATATATTCAGTTCATACAAAATACGCAGCTCTTATACTGTGTAAGGTGCTCATTCTTTTTTTTTTTTAAAGCAATTGGGGTTAAGTAACTTGCCCAAGGTTACATGGCCAGTTATTTTTGTGTGGGTGTTAAGTATCTGAGGCTCGAACCCATCCCCTCCAGCCTGCCCCCGCCCTGAATCTGGGGCCGGCTACTATGTGCATGTGTGCTAAAACATCCTCTGTTGCCCCTCATGGTATAAGGGTTTAGAAAGTTAAAGCGGTAGAGCATAAGCTCCAGCAAGTCTTACCAAGTCAAGAAGACCTAAAGCAAAGGTATCACTACCAGTCTATGAAAGCTGGGGAACCAGAGTTAAATGTTAACTGGGAAATATTTAACAAAATAAATAAAAACACAAGAAAACATAATATGTGGGTAATAAGTAGTATTCTAAGTCAATATGTGGTCTGCAAGATTCTAATGTATGTTTAGTAACTGTTATGAATTTGACACCAGTAACCTAGAATATCTTTATGCTTCATATTTTCCCATGTGCTTGTCTCCCCTAACAGCATATAACTCATTAGGAACAGAGATTGTTTCATTCTTTATATCCCCAGAGCCTAGAGCAGTGCCTGGAATACAGTAAGCACTCAATAAATACTTACTGAAGGACTGACTGATTAATTTAAGGTGTGGACATGCATTGCTAAAAACTTTCCTTACCTGCAAGTTCCCTAGAGTCTAGGATCTAGACCTTTGAAATCACAGGACCAATCTACATCCCTGTCTTAAAACAAATTATTTTTAAAGCTAAAATTTATTTTAAAAAAATATGATATACATCTTAATGGAACGTGGCTGGGAATCACCCTCTCTACAAAATAGCTTAACTGCTACGTGTTGTTCATACTGGTACTCTTCTCTAAAAGCCTATATAACGTAAACTTCTCACACTGATGAGGCAGTCTTTTTCTGGCTTTCCTCCTTTACCAAATGACCTAATAAATTTCTTTCTAAAACTACTAATACTGGTAAAATATTCATGAATAGAAGCTTCTAGGTAGTCAGTCTATAAACCTCTGGACTGTTTCTTACTTTTCCACATGTTTATCGTCATCTTTCCCTGAACCTTCCCTTCACAAGTTACTGAGTATCAAGGTACACATTTGCTGATTTAGTTTAGAAGATCTTATCAAGTTCACGCCTACTTTATCTTTATCCTCTATAATAGTCACCTATAAGGTGGTCTATTTGCTTATTTCTATCATTACTGAAGAGATGACCATAATTTCTCACAAAATTATGTTTCACATTGCCTTTGGGTACATGTTGAAAAACATTACACCAACTGCTTTGTCTCTCCAAAGAGAATCTGTAGGCTATTTCCATTTCACTAAAATTTTCTCTTCACCTTCTGATTTCATTTATAATAAGAATATGAACATGGATGTGATTAATTCTTCTAGTAGTGTATTGCATGGTATTCTAATAGGTTACTACATAAAGACCACACATTGAGTACAAATGTTAAAATTACTATCTAGAGATAGTTTAAATGTGTGTTTGGCCCAAACCTCAGCAACTTCCACCCCCTTATCTCTTTTAATATGGAAAAGAGATGCATAACACTAAAGTCTATTTTTTAAAATCTGCTTTATTTGCTATGATTAAATAATTTGTTCCTAACTACACTATACTTCCAGGGATGATATTCCAATATTTTCTCAGGAAGAAGACAGTCCTTTCCCTAGATTGCACTTGAAAATCTTTCCAATTGATTAGACCTTGCCAAAGCCTGCTCTCTGCAACTACAACCTTCAATAAAACTATAAAATATTTTACAATATATTATGTACTCCTAATGGAGGAATTTTTTTCAGTTCTCCAATGCTAATCTTTACATAAAAGTTCCTTCTTTGCATTGCTGGTGGAGTTATGAACTAACCCGATCATTCTGGAGAGCAATTTGGAACTATGCCCAAAGGGCTATAAAAATGTACATACCCTTTGACACAGCAATACTGTTTCTTAGGTCTGTATCCCAAAGAGATCATACAAATGGGAGAAGGACCTAAATGTACAAAAATATTTATAGCAGCTCTTTATGTGGTGGCAAAGAATAGGATGATGCCCATCAATTGGGGAATGGTTGAACAAGTTGTGGTATATGGGATGGAAAGGAATACTATTGTGCTATAAGGAAGGATGAGCAGAAAGACTTCAGAAAAACCTGGAAAGACTTGAACTGATACTGAGTGAAGTGAGCAGAGGAGGAGGATATTGTACACAGTTAATAGCCAAAATGTGCAATGGCTAACTTTGATAGACTTATTCTGCTTGGCCCCAGAGGGCAGACTAAGGGGTCATAGAGAGGGAAGCTACACATTGGCAGATTTCAGCTTAAAATGTTATGATACTCTTGTTGAATATTTCTCTGAATAGAAGTCTATGAAGAATGGATACCCCTCAAACTGGTTTCAGGCAAGATTAGATGTGTGAGAGGTAGTAAGTTATAACAGAGCAGTTCTTAAAACTTTTTGATGTCAGGACCCCTTTATACCACTAAAAATTATTGAGAACCCCCAAAACCGTATGTGACTTAGAATTATAGCTATCAATATTTACCATATTAGAAATTAAAAAACTATAAATTCATATGGTAACAGCTATAATAACCATCGTGTGTTAATATAAATAACATTTTTATGAAAAAGAATTATATTTTCCAAAAGAAAATTTAAGTAGAAAAGTGACATATTTCTTGCAAATCTAATGTCTGAGAGTTTAACAGAAGTCATGTCTGCTTCTGCATTAAACCCAGTACAATGTTGTACTGGCTGAAACAGAAGAATAAAATCAGGTTTCACATAGATATGTAGTTGGAAAAAGGAGGAAATAATGTCTTAGTATTACTATGAAAATTATTTTGACCTCAAGGACACTGTGAAAATTTATTGGTGACCCTCACAAATCTGTAGACCACACATGACAAAGACAAGCTGCTAAACTGCTTATCTGTAAAATGGGAATAATAATATCTATCAGTTGTAACTACCACATATGATGGGATTAAGGATCACTGAGGCAGGACTAATGCGTTTCTTGACTTGTGATGTTATAGGTAGAATGATATCAACTTAGCCTAAAGAGGATGCTAGAAACTTCTAGCTTGGAAAGTTCAATTCACAGAAGATTTCAGATGTGCACACACCAAAGAAAGAACAGGAGAGAAGGGAGAGGATACCAGACAGGAAGAGAAGCAGACCTAGGGCACATGCAGTTTATCAGGACAAAAAAAGCCCAAAAAAACCCAAAATGTCAGTTATTATTATTACTATTGGGCTTGGTCTTTTAAACATGTTTCTAAAGGATCAGAAGAGTACATTGTTAAATCTTTAAGTTTGAAGCAAACTTGGAGAAAAAAACTAGAATAGCAAAATACCAAAGTTATGAGGATAAAAAATTAAAATTATGCTTACAAAGTGATGTTCAGATGTGACCAGGAAAGGAATGCTGGAATCTTTTTATACTACTTCCTTAATCAATAATCCCAATATGCTATACACATGATCAGAAAGAATACTAAATATAAAAACGGGAGAGCTTCCCCCATGGTCCCATCCCACTGACCACATTCTAGCTTTAGGTTCAGGACTTGATATGGTTGGCCCTCTTAACAATGTCTGCCCACTGATCATAGGATAAAATACAAATTTTTCTGATAAAAAATCATAATCTGGTTCTAACCAACATTTCCAAATGTATTCATTTTATTCTTCTCTTCAAGTCATAGGACATGCATCTTGAAAGATTGAAAGCTAGAAGGGACTGTTTTGTTTATCTGCTTCTGACCTTTCATTTTATAGTTGAGGATTCTAAGGCTCAGAAAGGTAAAGTGTCTTGCTTCCAAGATCAGACACTTAAGGAAGTGCTAAGTAACAGAGTCTGAAAACGAACCCAGGTCCTAATTCCAAATCCATTACTTTTTCCCACTGAATCCTGCTACCTCAATGTATTCTAAGTTTCAGGCAATTCAGCCAAAAGTTCCTATTCCCTGATCAGATCTTGTCTACTCCTGCCTCTGTGTATTAGTTTAGGCTCTCACCCATGTCTGGGCCATTCTCCCTCCATTTTTCTATTCCTAACATCTTTAACACCCACCTCATCTTAATTCAGAGAAAACTGTATTTTACTTCTCAAAAATTTTAATAAAAGTTTAGAACCTCAACTTTTCCATTATAATATTCTACCCTTCCCTCCAAAAAAACAAAAAAGATTGATGCTTGGAGTGGCTAGGTAAATAAAGCACTAGCCCAGGAGTCAGGAGGACCTGAGTTCAAATGTGGCCTCAGACATTTAACACTTACTATCCATGTGACACTGGGTAAGTCACTTAACCCCAATTGCCCTCCAAAAAGCAAAAAAATAAAATAAAATAAAAATTATATATATAGATAGATAGATATAGATACAGATATATTCTACATTTCTATCATGGGTATCTTATCATTACTTAAATGTAAGTTTTCTTAAATGGCAATATCATTTTTCATCTCTGTGTATGGTCAAAATTTTAGCTGAACTGAATTTGCAAAAGTCATTATCCAAAACTAAAATTCAGTCTGTTTCAGTTCCTTAGTGCAGTAAAATATTAAATAAAAAATAAAAATAAGCAAACCTAGTAAAATTTGGAAACAGGAATTACATATCACTAAAGGTGGAAGAGAGGTTAAAGCCAACAGTGGACTGCAAACCCAGTACAAAGAGCTTCTATTAACAAATGTGGACAATAGGACTTATGAATTAAACCTTAATGAATAAGTTCTTAAATCTAAAAAAAAAAAAATCAGGTATCACAAAATGATAAAATTTTATCAAAGCAGACAACAGCTCACATGTATAATTCATTTGTAAAGATAGAAATTATTTTAAAATATTGAAATCCAAAACCAGGAGAACATTGTACACAATTACAAACACATTGTATCTGTGATGACTGACTTTGATAGACTGGGTTCTTCTCAACAATGCAAGGTTCTAAGACAACTCCAAAAGACTCATGATGGAAAAGGCTGTCCACATCCAGAGAAAGAATCACAGAATCTGAATGCAGACTGAAGCATACAATTTGCTCTTTTTGTTTTGTTTTGTTTCTTCTCTCTCATGGTCCATTCCATTCGTTATATAATTGTTCTTTACAACTTGACTAATGTGAAAATATGTTTAATGTGAAAGTATATTTAGAACCTATATCAGATTGCATGCCGTTTGGGGGGGAGGGGTAAGGAGAGGGAAGGGGAGAAAATCTGGAACTCAAAAACTTGTGGAACTGAACGTTGTAAACTAAAAATAAAGAAATTTAAAAGGAAAAAAATAAAATATTAAAGTCAATATTTTGTTGTTCAGTCATTTCAGTCATGTCTGACTCTGTGACCTCATTTGGGGTTTTCTTGGCAAAGATACTGCAGTGGTTTGCCATTTCCTTCTCCAGCTCATTTTACAGATGAGGAACTGAGGCAAAAGGGGTGAAGTGATTTGGCCAGAGTCACACATAAGTATCTGAGGCAGGATTTGAACTCATGAAGATGAGTCTTCCTGATTCCAAGTTCAGTGCTCTATCCACTGTGCCAGCTGGTTTCCCTGAAGTCAATACATGTCTAAATATATCTGAATACAATTCCTGGAAATTCCAAGATAATAAAATACTGTTATATTGTTAAATTAAAATAAACAATGTAATCATATTTTTGTTAAGTTCACATTTATACTGTCTCCCAATTATTTCATTAAAGTTAGATTATTTTCTTAGTAGTTACAGAAATGAACCAAGAAAACTAAAAGAAATACTGTCTAAAGACAGTTTGCTATTTATTGATTTTCCAAACCTACCAAGTAGTTTTCATCTTGAAAAGCATAATGTAAAGTTGTGATCCATTGACAATCACCGTTCACCAACACATCTCTCTCTTCTCTAAAACAGGCAGTCTGCAAATAAGGGAAAGAAAACTGAGTTGACATGGAGTTTAAAAAAAAAATCAACCTATATTTCTATTAGAACGGAGTCTATCCTAAATGCAATAGAAACCATTCACAAAACAAGTTGAGGGATAAGACCAAGAATTCATTTATATTCAATGTTACAGTACATGTTATGTTATTTTTTTTCAAATGTTACCCATAAGTCTCATCTTGATTTCTCAAACACCATCATTCTCTAGGTTGTAGGCTTGAAAACTTGAAGAAACCTTTGGTTTCTTTTTATCCTTGACTACCATAAAACTTCTTGTCTGTCTCCCATGTCACTGATAATTTTAAATAGTACTAGTCCACAGACAGATCCATGAAACACACCACTAGATATGTCCCTCCAATCAAACATAACAACTCATTAACAACTGTTCTTTGGGATCAGTTATCTGACCACTTTGGAAATTACAGACTTAACAAAGTCTAGATGACATGGAGATGAGACGGAAAGCTTACATACAGAGTAAAGATAATAAACAAACTTCCTAGGCTAGACAATGGGGAAAATCTAGTTAATATAAAATTTAATGATATAAAATAAAAAGCTTTACACAAGTTTAAAAAAAACTCCATTTCACAAGTACAAGATGTGGAAGGTATAGCCAGACTAGTGTCCACGTGAAAAAAAGATCTGAGGATTTCAGCATGCTTTGAGTAAACATTATAGCCATAAAAAGCTAATGCTATCTAAGAAAAAGAGAAACTTTAACCTGACATCCTTTAACAAGTTACTGATGCCCAAAACTGGCAAATGTGATGAAGGAAAGGATATTGACAACTATTAATAATTTTGCACAAAAATTTAAGCAATAAAAATCAACTACCACAATAAGGAAGTCAAAAGAATCTAAAAACTGCCTTAGTCAGCAAACTCAATGTATTTTCCAAGCAGAGCCACAAGACAGCCAAGGGCAATACTAATTCAGAATATAAACTTATTTGTAAAATTTTATGGAGAAGGAAAATAGCAAAGGGATAAAACCAATTTAAAGAAAACTTGGCAAGAGGCCAAACTAAACAAAGTAATCGGAAGAGCATTTAAGGATAAAACTGAGAGAATAACAAACAGATGAAAGATGGAAAAGATCTGTAAATTGTTTTTTGGTTTTGTTTTGTTTTTTTTAGGGCAACTGGGTTTAAGTGACTTGCCCAAGGTCACATGGCTAATAAGTTTAAGTGTCTGAGGCTGGATTTGAACCCAGGTCCTCCTGACTCCAGGGCCAGTGCTCTATTCACTGCACCACCTAGCCGCCCCAATAGTTTTTAAAATACTCTTTTTGCCATCAAGAAAAAGTAGAGTTACTACATTTACCTAACATTGTTATCCCAGGTGTCAATACAGAGGAGGTAGAAATTACACTGTAGGGGACAATAATGTGAAAAAATTAAGACAAGACAAAACACAGAAAATTGAAAATGTTGAGAGACACATTCTAGAGAGGTGATACCAAAGACATGAGAAGAAAATTCTATTACTAATCCTCTTCAAGGCAACTAAGAAAATACACAAAACAATAAGAGGCATTTATGAAGCCTTCACTATGTGCAAAACACTAGTGAAAAACAGGCAATCTCTGCTCTCTAGGGGCTTGAAGTCAAAAGGTGAAAAACAACTCATTTAAGTTTCAGCTGCCAATCAGATGGAAAGGTCTCATGTCCTTAAGGTACAGTGACAAAAGCAGAGACCAATGCATTTACTTTTATGCCACTTGTATTTACAAAACTCTTATGTTTCTGATTTTGAACCATTCGACAGTGCTAAGGACTTTGGCAAACAAACAAACAAAAAAAACCTTTCTTTTCTGATTCTTCATTAGCTATGGCTGTTGAAGAAGTAATTTCAAGGGCAAGGCACTAGCTACTGGGGAGCCCAGGAAAGGTTTCTTCCAAAGGTGAAAGATAACCTGAATCTTGAAGGGAGAGAACTTAAGTGGCAGGGTTGGGGGGACAGAGAATTCCAGGAAAGGGGTTCAGAAGGCCCAAAGGCAAAGAGCCAGGAGATGGTACGTCATGCTCAAGGAACAGCAAGCATACTAGTGGAAAGTAAGGTAAAGAGATGTCATCACAATTACAATTTATTAGAAATCTACCATGTGCAAAGCACTAGGATACAAAGTTGGATATGGTATAGATACTTCAAGAAAGAACATAATGCTAATCTTGGAGAGAGGAATGATCAGGTTTCAAATTCTAGTTCCAACATTTAACCTCACTGAGTCATTTGTAAAATGGGGGTTATATTTGCACTACTAATTCCAGCAAATTGTGATGGGGAAAGTGCCTTGAAAAAATCTTAAAAGTCTCTATTTATAAGTATGTATTACTCTTATTATAATCGAATGGGGGGAGAAGGATGTACATAACTATAATAGAATGGAAGATAAGGTAAGTACAAAGAAGAGAAACAAAGAACTGAGATATTTGAGGAAAAAGAAACCATATTAAGGTGCAGGGGTCAGAGAAGGCTTCTTGTAAAAGGTACACTGAACCTTGAAATAACAGATTTCAAGATAACAATGTTTGAAACAGTGGAGACTAGTGAATAGTACTGTGACTAAAAGGAAACATTAAATTAGGAATAGTAACAGCTGTAGAGAGAAAGAAAGATGGAGTCTGGTCCTATGTTGAGGTTGAAGTTATACCAGGACAATGAAGTTGAGGTATCTTTTCAGCACAGTAGGGGTCAAGGAGCCTGTGTACTGGGGAAGCAAGGGTAGAATAGATGATTTAAAGAATGTAGAAAAGGTTTAGCTCAGGTGCTAGGAGAAATATGATATGGAACAAACAAAAGATAAATAAAAGGGTTTGCTGAGCAGCAGTGAGGTTTCCTATGTATTTTTATTTAGAATCTGAATTATTTCCTTCAAAATTGACTCTCAGATTGATATGATATAAAGTCAACTGTAAAATAATGATGTTGCAATACACAAACAAGAGAATTTGCCTTATGTATGTAGCTTTCAAATTCAAGTCCTGGCTTCCATGTTCATTAATTCATTTTGCTTAAGAACTAGAAATGTAATAAAAATCTGAAGCTTCCATGAAATTTTAATTTGTCTTTATGGTAATCTCAAATATGGCCAATATAATTCAAAGTAAAATGTAGGTCAGACTATTTGATAGAAGAATACACACTAAAGCTGAGAATAAAATATCCCCAAAAGGGCAGAGTTCCTCTTTTCCTGAAAGAATCTAAAAGCAGCATGTGTATGGTTAAATCCTAAAGAACTTCATTTTGATATTCTCTAATGCCACATTTAAAATCCAACTTATGTTGGACATGTAATTCTTACCTCTGCTCTTTTCAGCATTTCCCACTTATTTAGAATTTTCATTGCATAAATGCGTTCAGTGTTCTTCATTTTAACTACAGCAACCTGGAAAATAAATGTTGGTTAACAAAAATGGATTTAAGAGAGAAGTAAAAGCATGAATGTTTTATTATAAGGAGTTCCTGAACTCTTGAGGAATAAATTGTCCTGGAGAGTTGAAGTTTTTATTTTTATCAATTTTTAATAAAAAATTCATTTTAAAAAGATGCTTTCTTGATTTCTCAGAGTACATTGAGCTTACCATGACTTTATCAATCATTACACTATGCTATAATAAAGTATACAGTGACTCTCTCAAAGCCTATGTATGTACATGTAACTAGTTACTTTTATATCAAAACACCCCAGAATGCTGTGCTTTGGAAGCTGTCATGCCTGTTTTGAAGTGTTTGTCTTCTTCAGTATAAGGTCAGTCTGTAACAACCCATTAACCTTTTGAACTGCTTTTTTCTTTCATCTGATATGTATAGAAATAAAATAACTAAGACCACTGTAGTTATGTGCAAATTAAGAATAAAAAGGTTCTGAACATATAATCTAGGAATTTGAAATATGAATTTGAAATATATGAATTTTATAAAATCTGAGTGTTTTGGTTTTTGCTAAGTTCTTAAAGATTGAGGAAGTTTTTTTCCTTTTCTTTCTTGGTTCATGGCCTTCTTCTAGAAAAATGTTTTATTATGCCATAGCTGTAGTTTACTATCCAAACACTATAACTTATCATGAATTACAGGAATTATAGTCAATCGTTTTTCAAGAAAAAAAATAAACTTAAATACATCATGTTCACCACACACTATTTCTATATAAAACATTCACAATGACCTTGACAGAACATAAGGAGGAAAGTTTTCCTATCTACATAAAATAATTAGCAGCACATAAAGGAGGTATGTGTTGTTTAATGAGTGGAGAACTGAAACCCTCAGTTAGAAACTGTTTAATGAACCACATCTCTACATTGTATAACAACTTACAAAATAGACAATTTTTAGAAAAACATTTTTGGGCGTTTATATCATGTTTATTTATATCAAGCATCTCCTCTGCCAAAGAACTTAATTCAGAACCCAGTCACACATGTTTCAAAGTGAAAGAATGTTTATCAGTCCACAAATTAAACACTTCAGTAAAATAAGAATGTTGTAAATCATTATAGAATTTCTTATTTATAAGTCCTAAACAAATGAAAACTATACTGAGAATTTATTTAGAACCAATACAATAATACAATCCTGAGGATCCCCGGTACCTCCAATTTCAGAAATGGAAATAAGATCCAACTTCAAAAATAACTGTTGTTACTGTTCAGTTGTTTCAGTTACAGCTCTCTCTTTGTGATCCCATTTGGGGTTTTCTTGGCAAAGACACGAGTGTCTGCCATTTCCTTCTCCATTTCATTTTACAGATGAGGGAACTGAGGCAAATAGGATTAAGTGACTTGCCTAGGGTCACACAGCTATTAAGTGTCTGAAGCCTGGTTTGAACTCAGGAAGATAAGTCTTTCTGACTCCAGGCCCAGCACTCTATCCACTGTATCACATAGCTAATATTGAAAAATATGTAATGAAATAAAATGTTTTAAAGGAACCCCAAAAATATCAAGAAAAATGTTTCTCAGATCATTAATTTTATATTTCCTTTCAAAATGTTTTCACTTTAAGCCCTACTGATTCCAAACTTCTCTTTTTAAAAAGCTACTCATGGAGAAACTAGAAAGTTTTTTTTTTATTATTTCTGAATTCATTTGCTTAAAAAAAAATTTATTACATACACCCGCCTTCATCCCCAACACACATTTTTACAAATTAATTCTTTTAATCTTCATGGTATAAATACTGAATGCAAATATACAATTGCTGGCATGTTAACATGAATAATTGGTAAGCTGGGATAACTATCTGCTGGTACAAGGCTCTCTTCTCTGTAAACGGTGATCCTAAAATATTTCAAAGTTCAACATCTTTCAAAGTTAAACTTCCAGAATTAAAGGATTAAAAATGAAAACACTTCTAGGAATTACTGACCCATAATATCAAGATATTTTGACAAATTTAGACTAAATAAAAAAGCATTTATTAAAATTCCACACTAAGTTGGGGAAGTGGCCCATTTAATTTCATTATTTTGTCTCTGGTAATAAATAGGGTTAAAACTGTGGGCCCCAAGATAAGTTTAGCAAAAAGCTTCCCCTCCCTACAACTACCTTCATTGTAAAGCCTGCAAGTCCATGACTTGTAGAAGAAGTGAACACCTAGGAAGGAGTCTGATAGGAGCTCTCAATGACTGTCTTCAAAGCCCTAGACACTTTGACTTTCCCTATAATGATACTGTGGCAGTTATCGACAACTTTAACTGGTTTGGGCTGTACAATCTCTTGGGGTGCAGAGTTCCACATTATTTAGATCTTGTTATGTAAATGAATAAATATGCATAAAAGTATACATTATATACACATGAAAATATGTCTGCATACAAACATATGAGACAATTCAGAGTAATCTATACACAAAGCTAAGGCACATATGTCACATTTTAGGTTTTTATTTTTTTACTTTATTTTTACTGGAAAACTTTTTCTTGTAGGTAGAGTAGGAGAGCTGGACACAGGCTAGATGATTCCAATTCTGATGGCAACATTTAAATCCTCATAGTCTGGAGGCCAGATCAATGGGTTGGCCTTGGACACAAAGATGTCATACAGCTTCTTCACAGCCTACTCGATCTGATGTTTGTTGGCCTGGATGTCCACAATGAAATTGTTGCCCTCAGTCTTCTTCATAGCAGACTCAGTGGTAAAGGGAAACTTAGTGATCAAGCTTGTTTCTCTGAGGGGCACTTTTCTGAGGGTATTTGGACTTCCTTTAAAGTCTTAGTGTCTTGGGCTGCTGGAAGGTAGGGGGTGTTCGGATCTTCTTTTTCTGGCTATGGCCACCCTTCAACACCACCTTCTTGGCCTTCAAGGTCTTGGACTTGGCTTCTGTCTTAGGGGGGACAATGGCTTTCTTGTTTGCCTTCAGTGCCATCTGGGGAAAAGGGTCTTCTGCCATGCTTCTCATGGGCTTATACATATTTTGTTTTGGGGTTTGGGGTTTTTTGTTGTTGTTGTTGTTGTTTTCGCTTTTTTGGAAGGAGGAAGGTAGGGCAATTGGGGTTAAGTGACTGGCCCAAGATCACACAGCCACATTTGAACAAAGGTCCTCCTGACTCCAGGGTCGGTGCTCTATTCACTGCGCCACCTAGCCGTCCCCTTATCCATATATTAGATCTTGGTGATGGGCCATTATCAATAAGTTAGGGACAATTTAGTTGTAGGAAATAAAGTTGAACTTAGAGAGGAAGAGCAAAAGATGCTGGTACCAAGGAGGGGACCAGGATTGTCTTGGAAGGTTTTAGGAAAGAAACAGAAATCTAAGGACAGTCAGATTTGTCAGGAATACAAGCTCACACAGTTAGAAAATAAATTTCGTCGGCTCTGGAGTCAGAAGGACCGGAGTTCGGATCCAACCTCAGACACTTAACACACACAAACAAAAACCTAGCCATGTGACCTTGGGCAAGTTACTTAACCCCAATTGCCCTCCAAAAAGCAAAAAAAAAAAAAAAATTTCCCTCTTAAAAAATCTCTTTTCCTGTTCCAATTTTCCTCTTGTCCCCTCACTATCTCTGTTCTCAATAGTCCTTGTTCATACCTTAAAATAAGCTGACTCATGTTTGCTTCTAAAAAAATTATCCATTAAATTAAGTTTCTTTTTATCTAATATGTAGGTCTGCTTTCTCCCTTCCCCCCCTCCAAGTCAGTAGCCCTTGAGGATGAAAAGTTTTCTACTCTGTTTTAGCCCATATCAATTCACATCTGACCTGAGATAAGCCCATGTGGTAGACTAGATTTAACTAAGATCAGTGAATCTGGGTTCACCATACAACAAGCCTAAAATCATGCTCAGTCCATTACAGTCCTAGAAGTCAACCTCTTAGGAAACTACAATAAAAGACATGAACTGACATACAGCTGGATACATTCTTGCCCAGCCTCTAAAATTTATACTTATAGGACAATTTAGACTCATGGGGGTGGTACTGAGAGAATGAAAGGAATGGGCCAGAATAATAATGGTAGCTCACACTTAGTAGTCTGTTGTTATTTTTTAAAGGTACTTATATATTCTCTATGACAATGAGCCTAGAATTTGAGCAAGGCCCAGTGTTGGAAAGGTTTTGATGTCTTATGGCATTAAGGAACCAGATACATCTATCAGAATATATTCAATTAATTCTTTTTTGTAAGAGAAGAAAAGGAAATACTCATGTTTTCTTATACTATTTTCCTTTTAAATTATACTAACAACGAACTGGTATGTTAACAACTGGGGTACTTTTAGCTGGTAAGTCAAATTGGAGAGATCAAAATGAAATATGACCTTCCAATTCCAAATCAAATTTGGACAGCTGCCTCACGTTTAGTATAGAAAAGCAGTTTTTCTTTGAGAGGCAGCACAATGAAGAGCAAAGATATTAAACCTCAAAGATCTAGGTTTATGTCCTAAGTTCCCTGAGTATCAATTTCCTTAACTGCAAAACGGGAATAATAATACACATAGGACTTATATCACAGAGCTATCACAAAGATCAAACAAAATAACGTATACAAAAGCATTATTAAACAAGCTGTTCTTTAAAACAGTAAATCCTCTGACAAAAGTCTGAAATGGAAGATATGTAGGGAATGAACACAAATATATATGTGACAGCAGTTCAAAGAAGTACAAACATCATTTCTCAAAGGATAAATGAACAAACAGTTCTCAAAAGAATTATAAGCTATTAACAACTATTATGGAAGACTGCTCCAAATCACTAGTAGGAGAAATACACATTAAGACAATTCTAAGTTTCACCTCATACCACAAGCTAAAAAGATGATAAAAGACAGAAGCAGTTCTTGTTGCAGGGGTTGTGGGAAAAACCAGGTAAACTAATAAACTGCTGGTGAAACAGTGAATTAATCCAATCATTTTTAAAGCAATTTAAAATTATGCTGAAAAATTAGCTAAACTCTAATACCCTTTGACCTAGAAATCCCGCTGCTAAGCAGGTAAATCCTGGGGTCAATGATTAAAAAGGTCTTATATAAAACAAAATAGCAGCACTATTTGTAGTGGCAAAGAATTAGAAACAAAGCAGATGTTGACTGGCTGGGAAGTGACTAAACAAACTGGTCTGTGAATGTAATAATATGAAAAATACAGAGAAGCATGAGAAAGAATTATATAAGCTGATACAAAGTAAAATAAGTGGAACAAAGAAACAATATACATGATTACAACAACAAATAAATCTAAAGGAAAAAAAACAACAAAAAATGAAACTAAATGCTATAAAATTATGATCAGGTTTAGCCCCAAAGAAGAGATATGAAAATATACCTCCTTCCATTTTTTGAGGGGCTATGGGTATAAAACACTGCATATAATGTTAGACTTAGTTATTGTGTTGGTGAGTTTGTTGAATTGATGAGTTGGGGGTTTTTTGTTTGTTTGCCTGCCTTTTCTGGGGGGCCTGTTTTGTTCTTTGTTATAAGGGTCAGCTCTCTGAGAGGAATGAATTGGGAAACAGATATCAAAAGCTATCAAAACGTTTTTTAAAGGAGTATACATACACATGAAAGGATAAATAAATTCAATCCCATTGTAAAAAATTTGTGTTTCTTGTTGCTATATGTAATGGAAATCTGAAGATCTTCCCTGCCCCTTAACAGACCTAGGGGGGAGTTTAAAACCTCTCCTACATTGAAAGTAAACTCTGCCCCCTAATAGGTTGAATGTAATCACATGGAGCCTGTGATGGAAGGAATTTGCTGAAGGGTACAGCAGAGCCCACAGGAAGCTTCCCTGCTGTGAAGATAAACCCTGCCCTCTGATAAGCTGAATGTAGTCACATGGAGCCTCTGGTGAAAGGAGTTTGCTGAAGATAACCAGAGCCCACAGGAAGCTGGTTCAGAACTAGCCAGATGGTGGGGGAAAGAGGAACTCAGGCAAGGAGATACAGTAAATATTGTGAATAATTGTGAGTAAATATTGATCTCCTAAATAAATCCTTCAGTTCTATCCTCTACTTGGAGAATCTGGTATATTTTTCGATCAAACATCATGTAACACTTATAAGTCATGGTCTTTATCGTGATCGTGGGCATTGTAAATATTGCACTGGCACTACACTGTATCACATGCATTTTCAAAATTTTCTTTCTGCACATCCTCTCATATAACAAAGACTAAAAAACATGGAGGGAAAGCAGATCAGCAAAACCAACATATACAACTATGTCTGAGAAAATATGAAATATTCTACATCCACAGTCTTCAACCTCTACAATGAAGAAAGGTACATTTTATCAACTGTTCTCTAGTATCAAGACTTGTCAAATACATGGATGGGATTTAATTTCTTTGTATTTTTACACCCATGTACATTGTTAAAAAAATTTTTAAATGTGTATGTGTAAATTATTTTTTGTTCACATCACTCTTCATCAATTCATAAGACCTCCCGTGATTTTTGTGAATTCTTCATATTCATCATTTCTTAAAGTTCAGTAATGTTACAGTTGTGTTCTATTCTTTGTTTAGCCATTATCCAATGGATAGGCATACATTTTACCCAATCTTCTCTTCAATGTCAAATGCCATGAATATTTTGGTATGTTGGGGATCTTTCTGTCTGTCTTTAATACCCTTTCATTTCACGCTAAGCAGAAAGATCTATAAATCAAGGTTGCTGACATTTTAGTCACTTTTTTTTAGCATAATTCTAAGTTGCTTTCCAGATTTGTTGTATAAATTTATAGCTCCACTGTGTATTAATTAGCATATCCGTCCTGCTGTAGCACCTCCAGCAATGGCTCCATCTTCTGGTCTTCTTTACCATCTTGCTGAGTGTGAAGGAATATTTAAAAGCTCTTCAGTAAAACTGAAAATATTAAGAAATAATATTTTTTCTCTAAAAAGCCCTTTCCCAAATAGCTAGTAAATGCCCTAGGGAAGGTGGGGGACAAGAGAGGACAAAAGCGGGAAAAAAATCTTTCATTAGGTGAATTAAGGGTGGTAACCAGAAATTCAACAAAAAATATCTATAGTTTAGACATGGAGGAAAAAAAACAAAGCATTTGAGCTTACTATTGTGTCAGGTTCTTGGCTAATCAAACACAAACACAAACATAGTCTCCAGAGTTTAAAGAGTTTACATTCTAATGGGCAAAAACAACACAGAGAACCAAAAGAGTTTACATTCTAATGGGCAAAAACAACACAGAGAACCCAACAGAGGGCGGTGGTGATGGTGATGGTGGTGGTGGTGGTAAGGCAGGGTGTAGGAAGGAACATGGGATCACAGGGGAATGGGGCAAATAGTTTTGAAGTCCAGTGGAGGAAGGTGGAGGACTGGTCTAGGTTCCTCCACAAAATAGAAGCTCCAGGAGGAATTCCCCAATGTGAAGTCCTTATAAAAAGTTATACCAAAGTGAGATGCTTAGGCTATTCCAGTATAACGGAATGGTATGAAGGAAAATTTCAAAATAAGCCAGTAACAGAGGAAGCAAGGTTTTGAAATCCGATGAAGATCAGATCATTTTTCCACCCCCCCCTAAAGTGAACAGGCTATTAACCTAAAAGCAATCTCCACTCAGTCTACAGAGGAGAGATTAGACTAAGGTGCACCACATAGGAAATACCTTCCTTCACTCAACAGACCATTCTTACCACCTCTTATTTAATTTAGATTGTCAATATAGATCTCCAGAAGGGAACACATGGATTTACCAGGGAAAGTAGTCTACCCAGAATTGTATTATTACATGATAACATAATTTTTTTCCCCTTTGAGATGATGATAAATGTTACTTAAAGCTGCATGGAGCAGAGTTCAGGTTGCAGTGCATGGGAAATATATATCAGTTTGGACACCTCTTTCTCCAAGCTAGAAATAGCTTGGATATAGATTAATGGTGAATAAAACTGCTTCTGGCAGACAGGTGTCTAAAACAGAGTACGGTATATCGGCATTAATATTTTTCTTCAATAAGAGAAAACTCAGAATTACCCTGATTTACATTTTATCACTGTTACTAATTTGGCGCAATCTTTCACATGATTTTTGCAATTTCCCCCAGAATTATTTATTGATAACATTTCACCATGTATCCTTGGGAAGGGGCCTTTATGCTTAAATATCTGAATTCCCTATAGATACTAGATATCAGAACCGTATCAGAAATACTTAATGAAATATTCTCTCCAATTAATAGTCACTTGTCTTATCCTAGTTGTACTGTTTGTGTAAAAGCTTTTCAATTTCATGATCAATTTTGTTTTCCTCTATGCCTTTAATTTAAAATTTTCTTTTATGCCTTAGTTGTTAAAAGGTGTCACTTCTACTTTTTTTAATATTAGTTTTTAAAAACCCTTATCTACCTTTAGTTTATTGTGGTATATGGTATAAAATGCCTCTTTTATGGTTACTGCTCTTCAATTTTCCTAATAGTTCTTATCCAATAAGTAGTTTTTATCAAACCCTTAGATCATTGTGTTTGCATCTGAGTTTTATTTATTTCGTGTTTTATCCCTGTTCCATTTTCCATTTTTTTACTTAGTATAAAATGGCTTTCACAATTACTGCTTTATAATATAATGAGGTTTAGAAATACAATTACCCCTTCACGGATACTTTTTTACACTTACTTTCCTTGAGAGTCTAGACTTTTCATTCAACTTGTATGACTAAATCTATAAATTCAGGTATTATCATGTTGATTATACTTGTTAGGTTCACCCATGAAAAATAACTATTTGTATAATTATTTGTCATTCCTTATTTTCTTTAAAGAGTGTTTCATAACATTTTTATAATAAAGTATTGAGTTTCTTGGCAACTGACTCCCAAATACTTATGCATTTTGAATGATGTTTCCCTACTTTGCTCTTGGATTTATAAAAATCTCTGTATGGAAATGCTGACTGCTTTTACAGATTTACTTTGTATCCTGCTATAGAATTTACTTATTTCTCCATTAGTTTCTTTGCTTATTCTCCAGAATCTGATAAACAGAACATCACATTCTATGTCAAATGTTTAGGTCGTTAATTTTTTTTAACTTGCTGTTCTTCCTAACATTGTGGGAACTGTGTCTAGTATTGCTTTATTCCTAAATTTAACAGGAAAGATTCTAGTTTTCTCCTTAGCAAAGAATGCTAGCTTTTAGTTTTAGAGATAAACTATTTTCTATTATCTCAAGATCTTTCAGAAGACATAGGTTTTTACCACATTTGATTTTCAGAGGATTTTTCTGCATCTACTCATATAATCTCATGGGTTAGCAGTAGTTTTGCTTTTAATATGATGCTTTTATCTTATGTTTTCCTAATGTTGAACCATTCTTAGTATTAAGCCAACTTTTTCATAGTGAATCTTTTTTTGGATAGGTTACTGTAGTCTTTTTTTTTTTTGCTAGAATTTTATTTAAAATTCTTGCATTCATCACTAGTTATTAATGATCTGGAATTCAATTTCTTTCTTTTATCCCTCTCTAATTTGTACAATATTTGTCCCATAAGTGAATTTTGGTAGAATGCTTTCCTTCTCAATTTGGAATAACTAATGTAGCAGAGATATTAATCCTGAAACATCTGAGAGAATTCATCTATAAATCTAACAGGATGAGGAGTTTTATCTGTTAGTTCCTGTGGCAAGGTGTAATGGGAATGCAAATTTATGTTGAGACCATTTTTCTAAGACTGTATTGTATAAGATCTTCCCTGCCCCTAGGCCCTCTGATAGGCTTAAGTGCACCTGGAGCCAATGGTGGGAGGCTTGTTTTTCAGGAGATACACAGTGATTGAGCAGTGGGTCAAGAGGGTTGTTACATTCTCTGAGCCAGGAGACGGCTATATAAATCCTGATATGAGGCTTTGTTTGGGGCTCACTTTTAGAAGTGTTGTGTGATTAGGCCAAGATGAGACTCTGGGCAGCCGTAAAGAGCACCCCCCCCTCATCCTTGGCATCACAAACAGTATCTGCAGACTAAAAGCTGGGATAATTGTTTGTTTCCCAGTTGTGGTAACTGTGACTATGGAGCTATGGAACAGGAGAGAAGAACGGCCTGCATGCTGACTACACTGAGCTGAGAGCAGGAATGGTGAGCTGCCTGCATCGGGCCCTGGGCAGAAGCCAGAAACAGCAGCCTCCAGCAGGAGAAGGAACCCAGGAGTTCGGAATTCAGCCACAGAACAAGATAAGGACTGTGTGGCAAAGCAGGGGCACTGAATGTGTTTTCTTGCTGAATCTCAGTTTGGGACCCAGGGAGAGGATGGACTTGTGTCTATGGTGGGTGTGGTGAAGGGCCATGGACCCCCAAGGACCCTACCCAGTTGGTTTTGTTGCCCTGCGCCCCTCAGGACTGGGAAGCAGGGTCTGGAGCAGTGTAAGGGGAAAGACACCCCCCTCCCCCTAAGAGAACTTTATTTGGACTCTTGAATTGAAGTGATTATGCAAAGTACTTAGTGTTTGTTTAAGGCCCAGTGGCCACTTAGGTAACTATCTTGCAAATGTGCCCAAAGAGATGTTAATGATAATTCAAATGTAAATTGCCAATACTAAGGACAAGAAAGATCTTGGGGCGGAATGAAAATTTATGTTGTTGCCATCTTTCTAAGATTGTATTGTGTAAGATCTTCCCTGACCCTAGGCCCTTTGATTTGGTCTACACAAGTTTAGTTTCTTTTTCTAAGATGGGGCTAAGATCTATATTCATAATCTATTAATTTGAGTATTTTATATTCTTTGTAGGTAATTCATTTGGGCTGGTAGGTGGCACCGTGGATAGAGGACTAGAGTTGAAGTCTGAAGACTAATCTTCAGGTGTTGAAATCCTGCCTTAGACACTTAGCAGGTATGTGATCCCAGCATTCACTTAACCCTATTTGCTTCAGTTCTTTTATGTGTAAAATGAACTAGAGAAGGAAATGGCAAACACTTCAGTATCTTTGCCAAGAAACCCCAAAATGGGGTTAGGACACCTCAAACACGACTGAAAGATAACAATAATCCTTCACTTCTTTTAAATTTTCAGCGGCTAGTGGATTTTAGTAATTCTAAAAAATTTCTTCTGTTGGAATTTTATCTTTTTGTATTTAGCTAATCTCATTTTCTTTTCTTTTTTTTGGTGGAGGGAGTTCAGATCAGCTAATAATCTTTTTTTAAAAACTAGCTTTTAGAAACATAATTTCTGTGGTTTTCTTCTTTATTTTTGATTTAAGAATTTCCCCTCAGCTTATGCCTTTAATACTCTATTTTGTGAATGTTACATTTTCAGAGATAGTATTTTTCCACTGATGACAGCTTTAGCTGTATTCCAGAAATCTCATTATATTACCTTACTCTTTTTCACCTTTCCATGATTATTTTATTTGTGCTTCTTTATACTTTGGTTCATTCATCATTCATGGTATCATTATTAAGTCTCCATTTAGTTCTGTCTCTTATACTATTTTTTGTTTTATGAACTTTAAAGGGCTGCCTTTAGTATTTTAGTATTTCTGCTTTTTTATTTATTTACAATTTTCTTTACCCATGTACATGAAATTTTTGGAGAGGTAGCATGGGGCAATGAGAAATATGTATTTAATATTCCAGGTCAGAAGATATTTAAGTTCTTTAGCTGTAAGTTCTCCAGTTAGCCTCTAATATTGATTCTGTATGTTTTGAGATGTGTACCTTGTATACAGCAAATTGCTGATTGAATTTTCTTACACATTTTCCTCTATTCTGTTTTCATAGAATTGTATTTTAACCCATTTACATTTAAAGTTATGACTGCTAGGCTTCTATTTTCCTACCTTTATTTCCTTTCTATTGATTTTCACATCCCTCCTCTTTTAAGTCAGCATTTTGTCCCTAAGCGGTACGTAATCTAAGTTTTGTTTATACTCAGACAATAAGTATTTATTAAATGCCTAATATGTACCAGGCACTGTTGCCAAGCTTTAGGGATAGAAGAGACAAAAGACAGCCTCTGCACTGTCAGGTCACAATATTATTGGAGAGACAATAAACAAACAAAAATGTACAACAGGTTACTATGCAGGATAAATAGGAAATAATTAAAAGAGGGAAGGCACGAGCATTAAGAGGGATTGGGAAAGGCTTCTGTAGAAGGTAGGATTTTAACTAGGACTTAAAGAAGAGTAGCCAGAAGGCAGAAATGAGGAGGAAGAGGAGACCTTGCAGGGCACTGCATTCAGGGCAACCAGAGAAAATGTCCTGAGCTGAAGCTTCATAGCTTCTTGTTCATGGGACAGCAAGGGGGCCAGTGTCATTGGATCAAAGAGTAATGTGTAAGAAAACTAGGGTAAGGGGAGGCAGAACACCGGAAGATTTTGTATTTAATCATGGAGGTAATAGCCACTGGGGTTCACTGAGAATAAGGGTGACACGGTGTGCTTTACACCAGCACTTTAGGAAAATTACTTTGATGCTAGTCTATTCTCAGACTCTAAACCTCTCCTTTACACTTGTCCTATTCGAAGTTCATTGGCTTTATTTAGAAATTTGTAACTTCTTAATCTGTACAGGTTTCACCATGACCCTTCTCTTTCCCTGCACAGCTAAAGCATGTAATTCTTAATTTTCCCTCTTTCTCCCCTCCTGATAAAACCTTATTTTTCAGCATCCACTTCCAAATTTTTCTTTGCTTCTTCCTTTCCCTTTCTCTTCCACTCTGATTCTGAATTCTATTCTCTATAATTCATATACCCTCACTGGGTCCCTTCTTTATTCTGTGTTCCTCATGAAGGGAGTTTCTGGAATGCTTACTTTTCTATCCAATTTCTCTGCAACGGCAATTTATTGATCATAACAAAATTCTTAATTCTGCTGTGCATCACTCATAAAATTGCTATAATTATATTTTTAAAAACAAGCTTTACATAATAATGAGACAGTTTCATATACAATCCTCCTTTTCTGTTCTATACTCTATATGAAAATGTTCAAGTTTTTTTTCTGGTTCTCGTAAAATTCAGGGGTGTAAATCTATCCGTGAAGGAAGCAATGTCAAAAAAGAATCTGCATCATGCAGTGGAAGCTACTTCATCCAACCAAATCATGTGAGGCCCAGCCACACTCCCTCCCTTAGACCACAATCATTTATCATTGCTAATATCAGGGCATAATGCTGGCTCTATTCCCTCCTACTGCTCTGGGGATTCAAACATCTCTCCAGTACTGGAACATTTCATCTTTTCCCCAAGAAGGTTAGTCGCCTAAGGTACAAATCCCCTCAGATGAAACTAACATATGGCCCAGCCCTTACCAAAGATATACCCCCTTGAACCCCATCTCCCCATAGGATTCTGTCCATAGTATCCTTTTCTATCACTGGGGCAAGACATCCCTTCTTTTTCCCTCAGAAAAGTTCCTTATCCCTACTGCTTTTTATCCTATTCTAGAACAGCTACCACTTATGTTGAGACTAAAGAAATTACTATCCCTTTGTTTTCACATACGAGGGAAAAATTAACATTTAGCTCATCACAATCTACAAAAGACGCCTATTCACTTATAGAGAATCAGAAGACTTATTCCATGGAATATTAATTCAGTCCCTAACATGTCTCCCTAACATCTTTAACCTCTTGAATTCTTTGTCACATAATGATACCTCTTCATTCTTTTATTCTTCCAATTTTTTTTTGTTTTAAAATAATATTATCAACATTAGATAACTGTTTTCATTATGTAGTCTTTTCCTGATAATTATACTTATTTACCTTTCTTGTTTCTGTTCTTTGTGGAGTTGAAAGTCACAGATTCTGTCCACCTCAGTTTACCTGGTTTATTTTGAGGTAATTCTTTAAATACTTTGTTGAGGGTCCATCTTTTTTCACTGATAATTTGGGTCAGCGTGGTAGGGTATGTTAAAGTCAAATTTTTATTCTTGAAATTTTAACATCGCTATCTATAATTATGAGGGTTTTCTCTGGTAGCAACCTGCAGGTCTAATCAATCAAAGCAATACTGTCTATATTCAGAAATTCTAGGCAGTTTTCATGTATTTTTTTCCTTTTGATTTATAATACTCATAATAGAAATACTATAGAAATATCCTTCTGCCTGCAAAGTCAGTCTTCAGGGTCTGTACAGAATTCACGATGTCTTTTTAAAATTGCTATCTTTTGCTTCTCTTCTGCTGATTGTTTTCTACTTGTGTATTTGTGTCCCAAATCTTTTATTCTCTCTCAGAGCTATTTATTTGTCTTCTGAATTATTCTTTATTTCTTACTATTGCTCAATGATCTCTGCGGTGTTTGCCGAAGCCTTCTTTCAATCAGGGAATTTTGGGTCATTTTCCTTTATAGTAGACCACTTGTTCATAGTGTTCTGGTTTATCTTACATTTTACTCCTTTTCTCTTACGTTTCCATAAAACCTAGTTTATCTGCTTTAAGCTAAGGTTTTATTCAGGTGTTCTGCCGTGGCTATTTAGTCTTTCAGACTCTGATTTTACCAATGCCCATGGTTTGCCTCTTCAGTCTTTGGCCCACTCCTGCAGAGACCCTCTAGGCTATGTACGTACTACTCCTCCATCCTCCCCGTGTCTTGAGGGTTGTGAGAACCTGGTCTTGACTCCCAGGCAAGAGTAAATTCTGAACAAAAAGGACTAGTCTTGTGTCCGTAACCAGTCTGCTCTCCTTCGAGCATGAAAACTCTTTCCTCCTCTCTGGCTCTGCCTTTGTCTCCTACCTCCCTTTCCAACTCCAAATGTTCTCCCTTTTCTTTGGGTGTGTGGGAAAAGTCGATGTCTGCCACTTCTTGTGGAGTAGGGATTTTAGGCTGAATTACTATTGGAGGGAGGGAAGGAAGGACTTAGAGAGAACTCATTACTCCAGGTATGTGTAGTGAGCTGGAGAGGAACTAAGAGTTCTCTCTAAGTATCAAATTCTCCAATGTTATTTAATGAGTTTTTTACCTTAAGCATTGTTCCTGCCTTATCTGATGGAATGAACTAGTGCTACTCTATATCTAAAGCATAATTTTTTATTCTGAAGGTTTAGGATGCAGAAGTTTTGAATTGATTTGACTAGATGAGTTCTAAGATATTTTCCAACTCCTGTGATCCTTAATCATAACTTATCTGTAATTCAATTCAACAAGCATTTATTAAGTGCTTATTAAATACAAGGCACTACTCTAGGAAGTAAGGTTACAAAGACAAAAATAAATCGCACTAATCCTCAAGTAGTTGGCATTCTACCAAATACATTCATTTAATACATATTCTGCTTCCTAACTAGCTGTCATTACAAACCAGTTCAATTTAATACGTATAATAAATAGTGCAGTGTATTGCCAGTGAAATGAAAGTAACTATGAATATAACAAAATGTTTTATTGCTTAATAATTCTCCAATAAGAGAGATGAAAAGTCTTCCAGGTTAATTAGGGCTAGACAGCACTAAATCTATTTTAGCACAAATAATTTTTACTTAAAAGATTTGGGGGAAAGTTATCTTGTATACTTCCTAGTATTTGAGGAGGTTTGGCTTAATTTGGTATACACATTTTCTGTAATGATTACAGCTCAAGCTTTATTAAATTTAAGAAAAGAAATATCAAACCTGCTGGTACTATTTCATTACGCAAAAATTCTCACAGGTAATTGTATTTCATAAAATTCAGAGTCATCATTGTTATTTTTCTAGTCTCAGCTCTACCTTTTAGCTATCCCCAACAGAAAACCTAACAATAACCTAATAGTCTCCTGAGTTAGTAGCTTTGTAAAGACAACATCAATATTTTTTTTTAAAGCAATTGGGTAGGTAAGTAACTTGCTCAAGGTTACACGGCTAGTCATTATTTATGTGTGGGTGCTCATTTTCTGAGGCCGGATTCGATCTCGGGTCATCCCAACTCCGAGGCCGGCGCTCTTACTCACTGTGCCACCTAGCTGCCCCGACAACATCAATATTAAAGGTCAAGTTACTGTATGGAATCTATCTCCACCCCCCCACCAAAAGGGGAAAAAACCCCAACTGGAGATATTTAATTAAATACACTGGGCCTTAATTTTAAAATTAAATTTTACCTTACCTCACCAAATGCACCTCTTCCAATTACTTTAATTATTTCAAAGTCATCTCGATGAAGCTGCATTTCCTTCACCAGTTGTGTAAATGGCTTTGCTACAAAAAAAAAAAAAAGCTTAAACCAATGTATCTGAAAATATCAACTCTACATTTAAAAAGCATGGCTGATTATAACAACTGATTAAGTTTTATTTACTTAGCACTGTGAGGAGATAAAGACAAATTAATTTATAAATTTCTAAGTTGTTATTTAGCTCAAATAGCCCCATAATACCTCTATGTAGAAAAAAAAAATTCCCAAACCCTGGATGACAATCCAATAACAAATAAAATCTACTACAATAAAAGTAGACAGTTTATTACAATAGAATCTAGTCTGAATTATTGTTAAGAGGAGATGCCAAAATTCATCAGACCAGGGCTCCTTCTGTAGTCAAGTGTATAACAAATACATAAAAGGAATATGCCAGCAGCTGACCTTCAACAATGATGCTTTCAAAAGATGAATAAGGATAGTTTAGATCCCATAGACATCAAAATACATAAAATAATACTTTTTGCAGCAACGTGCTAGAAACAAAGTAGCTGCTCAATCTATTTTGCTTTATCTTATATGAGGAAATTAAGGCTGGCATGGTGGACAGAATGATGAAAACGGAAACAGGCGTTCAAATCCTGCTTCAGATACTAGCCATATAACCCAGAGCAATTTACCTGTCTATGCTTCTGTTTCCTCATCATAAAATGAAGGGGTTAGGCGGCCTCTCCTATTCCTTCTAGCTCTGAATGTTGAATTCTGTGACTCTAGAACTTTCCAAGCTTACATAGATAGTAAGAAGACTGAAAATGGTTCCACTATACTATGTTGCAAAAGTATCTCTAATATCACTGCTATTCTACTAATGAGTGTTAACCGTTTACAAAGTTATAAAGTGGTAATTGTTACTAGTCAAGTAAACTGAACAGTATACAGAGGTTTTATCCACAAAACAGTAAAAAGGCAAGGAGTCCAGGGGTTTCTCCACTAGTAAATACAAGCCAGGTTTCTGTTTCAAATTAATAAGGAGCCAAGTGCAGAAGAAAATGCACTGACTGAAAGTGAAAGCATTAAAATCCCAGCTTTGTCATTCATTCCACGTGGTTATCTTGGACAAGACACTTGAGCTCTATAGGCCTCAATTTTCTCACAAGAGGACAGACAAGATGATTCACAAATTCCTTTACAACTCTAGATTCTATGACCCGGGTCCTGATCCAGAGGCACCAAAAGGCCTCTGCTGTCCAGTGGATCAGTTGGGCTCTTTGAATATATATCCCCAGTACCCAGTACAGAACCTGGCCAGGTCCTAAATAAATGTTTGTTCACTGGTTGATTGAACAACTAATAGGTCTGCTGGTACAGAGGAGGAAGGTGAGTAAAAGTAAATAAAAAGGCAAAGGGGAGTGGAGAGATAAAGGACAGATAATTAGAATGAAAGTAATATAGATACAAAAGATACCAACAGAAAAAAAGGTAAGAGCCATGGGAACAGTAGTTTTGAAAGGGGGAGGGCATCAGTCCACCCACAGGGTTTCTATTTTTCTTATTTAACTTCCTTATTACCCTTTGAAAACATTAAGGTTCTGACTAAACACTAGTTTCTTTTCTTTCTCATACTTCCGGTTGGTCTCAAGCCTTTCCTCAATCAAGTTCATCCTCCATACAGTTGTCAAAGCAATGGATCTTCAAGGGCCTTTCTGCCATCTTGGGGAAAAGATATTTCAGAGTCCCCTGGGCCCGGCCGGGCCTATCCTGATCTTAGGTCTGTATATACTGCACTCTTCACTTCCTACTGTGGTTCCTAAGTATTTCCTAAGGGCTTTCTGACCACCTTTAAATTTCCTTGGAAGAACCTACTGCTCTTCCTGCCTTAAGAAACATATCCCTCCAGCTGGTCTCTGGTCATGCTGGGAGGCTAGTGTGGGCTGGCTTTGTTTTTCCTTTTCATACAGTCCAGGGACTACTGGCTGACTTTTTATGCAGTTCTGCAGTGGGTGAAGTCACTTATTATAGTTTCTTGCTGAATTTTTTTTTTTTATTGTTAATTAGTCTAGTGTGAATTTCAGAGTTTTGCTGTAAGCATGTAGGAGCTGAGTGATACACATGGCCAGGCGGTGCACTGGATAAAGTGCTGGGCCTGGAGTTAGGAAGTCTTAGTTCAAATCCAGCCTCAGACACGTATTAGCTGTGTGATCCTGGATAAGTCATTTGACTCCTGCCTCAGTTTCTTCAACAATAAAATGAGATAATGACAGCATTTACCTCACTAGGTTGTTGTGAGAATCAAATGAGATCTCTGTAAAGTGCTTAGCACACTGTCTGACACATATACAGTACTTAATAGATGCTTATTCGCCACCTTCTGTTCTGGCAGCCATCTTGGCTAAGAAGTCCTATGGTATCAATTAAATTTTTAAATCATTAGAATACATCTTACTACCTAATAGGAAGCTATAAAAATAACAGAACTGACGGACTTAGGGCAAAAACTGAAACTTTCTATGGGGACACAGACACTGTGGGAATTTCTTGCAACTATCCATATTTATTACAAAGGTTTTGTTTTCATTTCTTTTTTCCTCCAATGGGGAAATTAACTATATTCATTAATTTATTAAAATAAAAGACTGCTGGAAAAACCTATTCAGTACTCAGCTGATTCCATTTCTCACCTTTCCATCTTTTGCTTCCAAACTCATCACTCAATGGAAATTGCTCTTTCCAAATTAATTCTCAAAATCTCAAACCTTAACTCTCACCATGCTTGACCTCTCTGCAGTATTTAATTTTTCTTTGCTCTGGACTTCAACAATGACATCACTGGAAGTTCATTCTGAGATGACCAACAGATCCTTTCTAGTTTCCCTTTGCTCTCTGGTTGTAATAGATCTTTTCATTTATAATTTCATGAAATGTTGTATCTAGGCTTTGTTTTACAAAATGATTTCAGGCAATCAGATGATTTCTCCCTGAACTATTTTCCAAGTGAGAACTGGCTTTTATGTTATTATATTATGTGCCTTAAATTTTCTTCAATTTTTCCAATCTTTTGATTTAAAAACATATTTCTTGCTATCTCATTAGTTCAGTGTTTTCTGTATGTCCTATTCTAATTTTCAGGGAATCTAATTCTTAAGTAAGGTTTACCATCTTCCAATTTATTAATTTTTCTCATTATTTTCTTCCCAGATCTCATTTAATTTAACATTACATTTTGTAATCATGCTTCATTCTTTCCAAGTACTCTTGAAGTCCCTGAGGCCATGTCAAATTTTTTTTTCTGTGAAGCTCTACTTGAACTTGTAGAATAAAATACTTCTTTATTCTGAATTTACAACTTGGGCTTCTCTCTATCCAAATAATGTCTTCATATTGTTTGGAGTTTTTCTCTGTTATACTCATAACTCAAGTGTCAGACTCAGCTTGCTTCCATAGGATGTTATTTTGGGTGAGTTCCCTTCTTGGACCTGGATATGGTCCCCAAGACTAGTTCCCATCCAATGGGTCTCCTGATAAGAGGCCAGTTTTTACACTTGACCCCTTCTTGGTGGTCTTCTCCTTATACAGTCTCAAACCTGGTACTTTCAATTATGCTGGAAGTGGCCTCCTGTAAAATCCCGGACCTCATTCTCACCTTTTCTCCTCATGTGGCTAAGACATAGTCTGGCTGAACAACATGTGTCTTCAATGCTGGCCTGGCTGTTCTTCACACCTGACATTTCATCTCTCAACCCTTAACCTCTGGATAGGCTCTCCCCAACACTTGGCATGCACTCTCATCACCTCTACCTTTTAGAACCCCTAGCATCTTTCAAATCTCAACACGAATTCCACCTCTTATGAGGACTTTTCTGACTCTGGATCCACATTAGTAATTCTCCTTCACTGATCTAATATTTATTTTGTATATATTTATATATGTACATGCTCTGCTTCTATCACATTGACACACAGTGGCTGTGCATCACTTATTAACCCCTCAGTGCTCCTCAAGCAACCTTCTAAGACTATAAATTTCAAGTCAGGCACCAATCAGCATGGATAGGAGAAATCCTCACTAGAAACTCCAAGCACTGCTGACATCCCGTATCTTAGCAAAACTGAATATAAGCTCTTTGAAAACAAGGGCTGTTTTATTTTGTTTGTATCCTCAAAACCTAGCATGGTGCCTGGCAGAGTAGGTTTTTAATAAGCATTCATTACACTTCCATAATCAAGGAACTATGATTTTGTCAATGTATACCTTAGCAGATGAGATTATCTTTTTGAGTTGCTATGGCAGAAAAATTCATCATCCTATGACTAATAGGCTTCCCCAAATTTAGCCTGGCTAACACAGAGGACAAAAAATAGTCTGCTGAGAGGGACTTCTGAAAGCCAAAACTGCAGTGGAGCAAGCAATATTGTTCTCCCATATTCACCTCCAAATGACCAACCAACCATAAAATAGCACCCCAGAGCAAATCCTGGAATAATGGAGCCAGGAGAGACAGTAGAGTGGGATGGTCTTTTAGCCCAAAAGACTTTGAGTGATCACCAAGAAAGGTTTACCTCACTTAGGTAAAAGGGAAGCATATTCTAGGACAGGAAGCATCCCAGAAAGCCAGCAGTAAGTTCCACCTCAGCAAACTAGTGGAAGATTCTGAGCCCCAGTGCTGTGGAACCACAGCGGGATCTTATCTCCCCCTCAACCACTACCTGCTTCCAAGCAACCCCAGACAAAGCAGGTATGTGGTAACCTCCAAGTGCTTCAATGTTGCCTGGAGTGGCATCCTACAGCAGCTGGACCTCCCCAAGCTTAAACACTGCTCCAGGGGCATCTTCCAAATGCTTAGTGTAGACCCAGGGAAACCCAGAAAACCCCCACCAGGCCAGACACCAACACTAGAACCCCAACTCAAGCTTCCAGACGCCTATGGTCTCCAGCAGCATCAGGCAACATCCCCCCAGTCTACCAGCACCAGACATGAGGGTCGCCCATGGGCCTTAGGGCAAGATCAACAAAGTACCAGGTAAGCAACCAGGACCTGCAGACACTGGGGGGTGTGTGTTTTTGGGAGCAAAGCTCAAATTTAAAAGAAAGGGAAAAGGGATGAGTGGGAAAAAATAATCTGACCACAGGAAGTTATTATGATGACAGGGGAGATCAAGATGAACAAACTCAGAAGAAAACAACAGTTTCAAAACAGAACCCCAAAGAAAAATTCTAAGTCATCTCAAGGCCAGAAAGAACTCGTGGAAGAGCTCAAAAAGGAGCTTTAAAATCATACTTAAAATGTAGAAGAAAATGGGGGAAAGAAAAGAGAATTTCATTCTGGCCATTTGCAGTAATTTGTCTTTGACTCAACAGTTTGCAAAACTATTTAAAAAGTAGAATTGTTCAGATGGAAAAGGAGATACAAAAATTCACTGAAGAAAACAACTCCTTAAAGAATTGGCCAAATGGAAAAGAAATTAAGAAAGCTAACTGAGAAAAACAACACCTTAAAAGTTAGAATTGGGCAAGTGAAAACTAACAAACAAATTCAAAAGAATGAAAAAATGGAAGAAAATGGGAAAAACAAATGGCCTGAAAAAGAGATCCAGTTAAGATAGTATCAGAGAATCACTGAACTACCTAAAAGTCACATTCAAAAGGAGGACCTGGACAGCATCTTTCAAGAAGTTACCAAGGAAACTGCCCTAATGTCCTGGAATCAGAGGGCAGAATAGCCATTGAAAGAATCCACCATAGGGGCAGCTAGGTGGCGCTGTGAATAGAGCGCCGGCCCTGGAGTCAGAAGGACCTGAGTTAGGAGGCGGCCTCAGACACTTAATCCACACAAACAAAAACCTAGCCATGTAACCTTGGGCAAGTTACTTAACCCCAATTGCTTTAAAAAAAAAAAAAAAGAATCCACCAATCACTTCAGGAAAGAGATCCCAAAATAAAAACCCCCAGGAACTCAAAGAAAAATTATTGCAAATAGCCAGAAAGAAACAATTCAAATATTGGGGTATCACAAATTATACAAAGACGGGCAGCTGCAACATTAAAGGATCAGAGCATATATGGAATATGATACTCCAGAGGACAAAGAACTAGAACTACAACCAAGAATCACTTAAGCAAAATTAAGCATAATGTATAAGGGGGAAAATAGTTCTGGTTTTCTTATTCCAAACAAAAAATCTGACCTCTAATATCAAGACCCAAGAGAAGCATAAAGAGCTAATTAGGGAAAAGAAAACTGAAGGGATTCAATAGAGCTAAACATACTTGTAACTCTTAAAAGTTTTATCACCAACAGTACAGATAGATAGAATAAACTATTTGAGGGAATGACATTTAAAAAATAAGGAATAAGAAAGAGTAGTAAAATGGACACAGAAGGAAGGGAGAGGTAGAATAGGGTAAGTTATCTCACGTGAAGAGACAAGAAAGACCTATTACAGAGGAGGGGAAGATGGGGAGTCAGAGCCAATTACTTGAACCTTACTCTCTCATCAGTACTGGCTCAAAGAGGAATAAGATGCACAATCAGATGAATACAGAAATCTATTTTACATGGAAGTGGGGTGGGGGCGGGGCTGACAGAAGGCAAGGCAGATCAGGGAAGGTGGTAGATAGAAGCAAAACAGCAATGGTATGGGAAAAGAGAAGACAAACAAAACAGGAAGAATAGGATGAAGGGAAATACACAGGTAGTCATCATAATGATGAATATGAGTGGGATGAACTATCCCATAAGACTAAGTGGATAGCAGAGTAGATCAAAAACCAGTATCCTGGGACAGAACCTAGATGGCGGAGTAGAAACAATGCGTCCAAGCCACTCTGCCCCCAGATTTCCTCCAAACTATGTAAAAGGGGACTCTGAACAATTTCTGGAGCCCCAGCACCCACAGAACGACACCGAGAAGCTAACCTGCTGAGGACAGCCCAGCAACCCTGCAGGAAGGATCAGTGCAGCTTATATTTCCCTCCTACCCATCCCTCTCCCCACCTGGTCCATTCCCTACTTTGATCCTGTCCCTCTTTAATAGTGGGTACTTCCAACCTCCCCTCTCCCAAGAATGCCCTCCCCTCCATCATCCCCCCTCTCATCCCCCTTTCCCCTACTCAGGAGAGTGAGGGTAAGATATTCCATTTAGTATGTATGTGATTCTCTCCTTGAGCCAACTTCAATGAGAATATGCTTTTGCCTTTTTGCCTTCCTGTTCTTCCCCTCCCCTGCAACTACTTCCCCTTGCCTCTTCTACATGAGATAGTTTACCCTACCCTGTCTCTCTCCATCTCCTCTTGCCACTCTCCTCTCTCACCTCTTGACATCACCCCTTAAGAATCATCCCTTCCTTGGGGCGGCTAGGTGTCGCAGTGAGCAGAACACCGGCCCCGGAGCCAGAAGGACCGGAGCTTGGATCTCGCCCCAGACACCCAACACACAAAAACCCAGCCTCTCGACCCCGGGCAAATCACCCAACCCCAATTGCCCTCCAAAAAAAAAAAAAGAATCCTCCCTTCCCATCAAATTCAACCTGTGCCCTCTATACATGTATACCTGTGAACATATGCCATATACCCTTCTTCAATTATTTTCATAATGAGAAAGGTTTCATCAAACACAGTTATTGTTTTTCCAACTTTGATAAGTTCCTTTTGATTTCTTTTCCTTGATTACCTTCTCAAGCATCTCTTGCTTTCTTGTGTCTGAATGGCAAATTTTCTATTCAACTCTGGTTTTTTCATCAACAATGCTTGAAAGTTGGGGGCCGCTAGGTGGCTCGGTGAGTAGAGCGACAGCCCTGGAGTCAGAAGGACCTGAGTTCGGATCTGGCCTCAGACACTTAATGCACACACAGACAAAAACCTAGCCGTGTGACTTTGGGCAAGTTATTTAGTCCCAATTGCCCTCCAAAATAAATAAATAAGAATGCTTGAAAGTCCTCTATTGCACTGAATGACCATATTTTCCCCTGAAACAAGATACTCAGTTTTGCTGGGTAGGTAACCCTTGGCTTCAATCCCAGCTCTTTTGCCCTCTGGAATATCATATTCCATGCTCTTAGATCCCTCAGTGTAGAAGCTGCCAAGTCCTGGGCTATTCTGATTATGTTTCCACAATACTGAAATTGTTTCTTCCTTGTAGTATTTTCTCCTTGATCTGGGAGTTCTGGAGCCTGGCTATAATATTCCTAGGAGTTTTCTTTTTGGGATCTTTTTCAGGAGGTGATAGGTGGATTCTTTCAACCTCTATTTCCCCCACTGGGTCTAACACATCAGGGCAATTTTCCTTGAGAATTTCTTTAAGGATGATTTCTAGGTTCTTTCTTTGATCATGGCTTTCAGGTAGTCCAATAATTTTTCAATTATCTCTCCTGGATCTATTTTCCAGGTCAATGGTTTTTCCCATGAGATATTTCACATTGCCTTCTATTCTTTCATTTGTTTGGATCTGCTTAAAAGTATCTTGATTTCAAAGTCACTAGCTTCCATTTGCTCCAGTCTAACTCTGAAGGAATGAATCTCCTCAGTGAGCTTTTGAGATTCTTTTTCCATCTGGCAAAAGGCATTCTTCTCCTCATTGCCTTTCTGAGCCCCTTTTGCCATTTGAGTAAGTCTATTTTTTAAGGTGTTATTTTCCTCAGTCAGGCTGTTGACTGTCATTTCATACTTTTCTTGCATCTTTTTCATTTCTCTTCCCAAAATTTCCCCCACTTCTCTTATCTGCTTCTTAAGGTCCTCTATGGCCTGTAGCCAGCTTGTATTTTCATTTGGGGCTTTTGGTGCAGGAGTTCTGGCCTCACAGTCCTGCTCCATGCTTTGATCTTCTTTGCCCCTAAAATAGGAGTCCAATGTTGAACTTTTCTGTTTATTTTGTTTCATTTGCCTAGGCATGTTGCCACTTAATTTTTGGGGCTTGTTGCCACAGTAGGACTCTGCCACCAGACAGGGGAGCTTCCGCCCAAACGTGGGGTCTTCACAACTTCTGCCAGTCGGGTGGCCTCTGTAAAGCCTCCACCCACTCTGGCAAATTGGATACCCACCCCAAACTTACCCCCCAGACCACAATCCAGATCCAGGCAGTTTAAAGCAAGAGTGATCAACCCCCAGACTGATTGCTGGATCTCCCTACAGTTCGTGTGTTCCCCAAATACTGGTCCCAAAGTCCATAGGGCACTAACCTCTCACTTTGTCCTAGGCATATCTGTGCTGATAATTCTGGAATCGCCACATTTGCTGGTGTTCTGAGGTCCCTCCAGCCGGCTGAGGGCCCGGCCACCCTCGGGCTAAAACCTCGGACTTCGGCTCTGCGAGCTGCGCTGGCCACTCCTTGCTGGGCTGTCCTCAGCAGGAGGTTAGCTTCTCTGTGCTGTTCTGTGGGTGCTGTGGCTCCAGAAGTTGTTCGGAATCCCCTTTCACATTGTTTGAAATTTGTGTGGGGCAGAGCACATTGGAAATGCTGTTTCTACTAAGTATTTTGGTTTTTTTAGATGTATATAAAAATCATGCTGTTTTTGTGCTTGGTAATCTCTAGAAAGTTGGCTGTCCTTTTCCACCATTCTGAAGTTGAGACTCTTAGGAAGAATTATTTTAACAGGCAATTTCCACAGGGCTTCACTTTTAAGACATGTTCACACCAGAATAATAGTGTCACTTTCAGGTAAAGAAGAACAAACTAAATTTGGACTTGCACTTAGTTATAATATTTCCAAAGAGCTTGTCAAGTATTAATGAATACAATGTATAAAAAAATGGGGACTCAAAAGTATTTCTCACTGATATCAATTCCAAAGTATCTATTTTAAGTGCTTTGTGGTAAAAGCATGAGATAAACCCTAAACTCTCTCTTAAGCTTCCTATAATTGCTATGGGTTACTTTGTTTTTAAATGAACCAGATCTATAATTTCATCATTCTATAGAAGTTTTCAGTGTGAAAATCCCTCTAGCAGTGCCAACCAACAACTCATGTGTAGCTTACACAGTCTTAAAGAGTTACCTGGAGGGGCGGCTAGGTGGCACAGTGAGTAGAGCTCCGGCCCTGGAGTCAGAAGGACCTGAGTTTGGATCTACACAAACAAAACAAACAAAAACCTAGCCGTGTGACCTTGGGCAAGTTACTTAACCCCAATTGCCCTAAAAGGGGCGGCTAGGTGGCGCAGTGAGTAAGAGCACCGGCCTCAGAAAATGAGCACCCACACACAAATAATGACTAGCCGTGTAACCTTGAGCAAGTTACTTAAGCCCAATTGCTTTAAAAAAAAAAGTTACCTGGGTAACTTATGGGTAACCATAGTTACATTGTTGTTATGTAGGAGGGCCAGAATTTGAACCCAGACCTTCCAGACTCTGAAGCACTCTGTAACAATTATGCTGTGCATCCTTCATAAAACTTTAGTTTGAAAAATAATCTGTATTGACATTCAGTAAGGATACGTAATAACATTTCCCTTTGTTTTAATTCAATTGCTGACAATGTGTTTCGGATTATAAAGTATTTGAAGTCAACATTAATATTTTAACTTAGTCTTTAGTGTTTATAGTAGAAACATGAACATTATATTAAATTATAAATAATATGACATTCAAACAAATGGTGAAGTTTTTTTCCCAATTATTCATCACAAATCCAACAGTATCTTCAGCAGGTGGAACAATGTAACAAAAATACTGAACTCTCAGAGTAACAAAAATACTGAACTCTCAGAGTCTAGAGACTGGTATTATATCTGTATTTACCAGCTGTATGACCTGGGGGTAGGTGTGGGGGGAAAGTGACTTAATCCCGAACTGCAATTTCCTCATTAATAAAATGGGGTTAAAAGCAAAAAATATTTCAAGAAATGTTCTTCAGTGTAATAGATGTGAATGTTATTACACAGATGTTAATTCTTATGTTTCAGCAATCTAAGGAAGGGAGTGTTAAGTACAACAGAAAGAGTTCTGGCTCTGGAACCGAAGGACTTGGGTTCAAATCCTTTCACTGATACTACCTGCACTGAGCAAAAGCCTGAGCCCTATGGGACTAGACAGCTTCTGTTGTCCCTTTCATTCAGTAACCTAAGTTGGTACTTATCAGTCTGCCTCTGTATAAAACCCTGAGGTTTTAATAAATTAATCATCCCAAATTCCTAGCCTTTTATGGGCTGTTCATGGCAAAATGAAAGATAATTAGCAAACACCAAAGAACTGTCTAAAAAAATATATTACAGTGTTTTGGGGTTTTTTTTTTTTGCTTTTTGGAGGGGCAATTCAGGTTGACTCACCCAAGGTCACATGGCTAGTTTTTGTGTTAGGAGCACATTTGAACTCAGGTCCTCCTGACTATTCACTGTGCCACCTAGCTGCCCCAAAAGAATATATTATAAAAGGAGCTAAATATTAGCAGAACTTTCCTCCTTTCTATTAACAAAATACATTAATCTTATGAATGAATGAATGGACAGATGGATGCATGAAGAAACATCCATTAAGTACTTTGACTATGTTACTTGCAAGCACTAAGCCATTAGGATACAAATTAAAAAGCAAAGACAGTTCCTATCCCCAAAGGCTTAAACTCAAAGAGGGGAAACAACATATAATATATGCAATGCTTTGTACCCATATTTTTCTACCTTCACAATGAGGGGAGGGAGGTGCATTTTCTCCAATGCCAAATTTCTTGGTCATAAGAATTGAGAATGATGGAGGTAAAACTCAAAAACAGCAGCACTGGAAAAACATGAATTCTACCCACATAATACAGAGACTTAAGGATCATATTATCTCCCCCCAAAAATAACGAAAAGCCTAAATATTTCACAGGGAAAAAAATAAAACTGCCTAAAGTATTGAAAACAATATTGACTGACAGGATAATCAAATCACTGACCAAAGAAACCACAAGCTTCAACCACCAAGTAATATGGTGACTAACCACCAAGTAATATGGTGACTAAAAGTTCAGAATATCAATGTCAAATCATATATTTTATAAGCAATGAAGTGAAAGGTCTTTCAATGAAAAAAAAATTCAAATAGGTAAGTATTCCTTCTATGTGAAAAAAAAAACCTTAAAAATTAGAATAAAAATCAAGATGCAACCCAGAACAAAGACTGCAAACTTGAGTCTATTATCAATGAAAATAAAGAAATTTGCAAGAAAAGGAATCCTCTAAATCATTCTTCCAAAAGAAACCAGAATCGAGGAGGCTATTTGACATGCAAACATTTTTGAATTAAGTTTTAAAAAAGAAAAAGGAAACCCTGTTGAGCAATGAGAGCAATTAATGTTCTAAGTAAGAGAGGACTGTTGGTGGGGGAGGGAGGTTGGGAGGCAGTGTTTGTTTTTAATTCTTACAAGGACCAAAGGAAAAAAGATTATCTATGGGCAAACATATCTAAAAAGGCTAAAGATATTCGGGACACAAGAGAATCAGGAAAAGGGCTACTTATTTCTTCCTCTGCCCCATTTCACATGAAGAGGTATCCCTATCATCAATTGCTCCCTGTCTACTGGTTGTTTTCTACTACCTACAAACATGCCCATGTCTCTCTTCTATCCTCAAAAAACTCTCACTTGGTTTCTCTACCCCCACTAGCTATTGCCCTTATATCTCTCCTCTATGACTAAGCTCCTTGAAAAGCTCGTCTAAGGGTTCTACTTTCTTTACTCTCGTTTTCTTTTTAACTCTGACACTTAACCTTGTTCAACTGAAAATGCTCTCTCCAAAGTTAGCAATAATCTCTTAATTGCCAAAATTGTAACAGCCTTTGCTCAACCCTCATCCTCCTTGACCTCCATCCTTTAACAATGCTGATCCCTCTCTTCTTAGTACTCTAAGAATAATATCCAAGTTTTTGTGACGCTGCTTCCTCCTAGTTTTTCTGCTACCTGATCACTCCTCAATCCCCTTCACTGGATTTACAATCAGATCATATTCATTAATTGTAGGTGTTCTTCAAGGCTCTGTCCAAGGCCCTCTTCTCTTTGCCCTCTATGCTATTATACTTAGTGACAGCATCAGCTCCCATGAATTCAATTATCTCTATGCAGATGTTTCTCAATTCTATTTGTCCATACCTGACCTCTCTCCTGACCTCCAGCCTTTAATCTCCAACTGCCCATAGGACATCTCATAGACATGTTAAACTCAACATGTCCAAAACTGAACACATCTTTCCCCTAAAACACTGTCTTCCTAATTTCCCTACCAGGGTACTACCATCCTCCCAGTCAGTCAACAAGCATTCATTAAAGTTAACTATGTGCCAAGCAGTGAGTTTAAGCATTGGGAATACAAATACAAGGAGAGAAAAAAAAATTAGTCCCTGCCCATAACACATATAAGGAAGTGGAAAAGCAGAAGGTAGGGGATGGAGGTACCAGGCACAAGGTCATGGTAAAGAACTCTGGAGTGCAATCTTTTAAGAAATGAAGTCATGACTGGCCTGGACATGCTTCTTAAATGGGGTTCTAGGAAGTGTCATCCATTCAGAGGGAAAGATAGGGGGGCAAGGGATCCTTCATAAGAGTGAATTCCAAAGGTGTAGTGATCTTCCAGAATGAAGAGGTTTGGGGGGTGTGATAAAGAAGTCTAGAATGCAGCCTGGTAAGAAATGAAGTCATCAGTTCCCAGTCTCACAACCTGGGCATCATCCTCGATTCAACTTCTTATTCTCCTCTCTTCCCATAACCAATCAATCAATTGTTAAGTCTTATTTCTTTTAACATCTCCTACATATGTTTCTTTCTCTCCTCTGACACTGCCACTAACCTGGTGTAGACCATCATCTCATGCCTGAACTACTGCAATTCCCTGGTGGCTGGTTTCCCTGCCTCAAGTCTCTTCCCATTTCAGTCCATCCTCTACTCAGCTGTCAAATTAATCTTCCTAAACCCACAATCCTCACCCTATCCTATACTACCCCACATTCAATCAATTCCAGTGGCTCCAGGATCAAATACGGTATCTTCTGACTTTTAAAGACCTTCATAATATGGTCCCTTCCCATCTTCCCAATCTTCTTACACCTTGCTCCCCACTACATGTGTACTCTGCGATTCAGTAACACTAGTTTCCTTGCTGTTCTTCACACAAAACATTCATCTCTGTTGCAAGACATTTTCACTGGTTGTCCTACTCATCTAGAACTCTCTCCTTTCTCATTTTAACTTTTCTCATTCCCTTTTGACTTCTTTGGCTCCCTTCAAATCTCAGCTAAAGTTCCACCTTCTGCAAAAAGCCTTTCCTGGTCCTCCTTAATCTCAGGACCTCTCCTGATTATCTACAATTTATCCTACACGTATTCTGTTTGTACATAGCTATTTATATGATGTCTCCCCCATTAAATTCCATCCCTGAGAGCAAAGATAGATGTTTATGCTTTTCTTCAAATCTCCAAAGCTTATGCCTATAGTGCCTGGCACATAGTAGGTGCTTAAATAGTAAATCTTTGTTAAGAAGAACTAAGTTAACATTAAGAATTAAAAAAAAAAAGCAGCAGCAACCTGTGGAGACAGTAAAAAAAAAAAATTCATCGCTACCTCTTAGAGGCGAGGAAGAAGTGCTCTTTTATCCTTTGACCTCCCCAGGGAGTATGGTATGGTGTAGGTCTGGAGGAGGAGTGGACATGGGAGAATGGTTAACAGCAATGAAGAGGAAAAAAAACTGGGAAGTGGGTTTTATTATATAAAACTATGAAATTCTATAGAAACAGTACTGTAAAACTAGAATAAGAAGTTGTTAGAATTTTTTTTTGCAAATATCTCAGGTAAGAGTCTGATATACAAAATATGACATAACATAGACATAGAAGATCAAAAGCCATTCTCATATGGGACCAAAGAATATGAAGAAATATTCTAAATGAATTGTAAACTATGAACATATCAAAGATTACTCTAAATTACTAATAACTGATAGAGTAGATTAAGCAGAACCAGAATAAAATACACATTTAAAAACCAAAAAGTTCAGTCAGATTGTTATGACCAATTTCTATAGAGATCTCTGTAGAAAGCTGATGATACACACTTCCCCCTCAAATTTAAAAAGGTGGGATGTGACAGAGGTGAAATGCAGTATACATAATCAGATGAAGTCACTGATCACTATGTATTTTATCTAAAAGTTTTCCTTACAAAAGACAGATGGAGGCAGATAGTTAAGAAACAATGATTTTGGTGTAAAAACCAGAAACGATAATTTTGTTGATATGATCTGCAAAGGTATCAAAGAGATAGAAGCAAGGTGATAAAGATGGAAGGAGGCATCAGAATGACATAAGTAATTGGTTTGCTTTCCTAGCTAGAACCATTAAAAGGGTCCATCAAAGCATAGGTTTGGGGTGGATTAATAAAAATTTAAGGTCACAAACTGGCTTGGGCTGGGATGAAGAGAAAAGGTTAAATTCTAATCATAAGCTGAAATATATAAAAATAAAATCTGAAAGATTGGATTATGTCACAAATATTAAATATGCAATATAAAGGGAGACTGAATAATCCCACAGTAAAACACTCCTGCTTAGGAAAGAAGAGGAATGGTGAAAATACTAAGAAGTCTACAGAGCTAATAGATCAAGAGTATACAGTGTGTACACATAAAGCCTAGGAAAAGAACACTTTCTAATGTCATGAGCAGGTCTGAGTATCTTATACATGGCTATGTGAAACTGAGATCGGTCTGAGCCAGGTGTGATGCAGGGCAGTTCAGTGATTCAGGACTGGGAATGGACTAGAAGGAGAACTTCTAAGTTATCTTAATATTTAACCAGAAGTTTACTTAATCAGCCATTTACATAAATTAAGTGCTTTCTCTGTGAAAGACACTGTGCTAAGTGCTGAGGTTACAAAGAAAGGCAAAAGCATAGCCTCTACCCTCAAGGGACTGACAAAGGATTTTTGCTAATACAACACAGTATTCCTGTCTCCACATTTGTGGGTGTGATGCACCCTTCTCAGTAATTTGTATCAAGATTGAGGAGTCTTCCCACAGCGGGCTTGTGTAATTAAACAACTAGTCCCTTGAATAAATTAAGTCTCATTGCCTGTTAGGAGAAAACTAGCCACATCTACATGGCAAGGACCTTAGTAGATGGTGTTCTTACTGGGAAGGCAAATTACATGTATATAAAATATATAAGCAAAATTACAATACTGAGTATCAATTGAAATAATTCCTCTATAAAAAAGGAAATGTGTAGCAGAACTGAAAAAAGTAAAAACCCAACAATATATGTGCCCATAAACATAAAGACAAAAGGATAGCTGTAAATTTAAGAAGGGAAAAAAATTATCACCTAACTCTAGGAGTTGAAATCATGACTAAAAACAATGCAGAATTCACATTAAAAAGCACTAGGAAAGGTAAGTCTGGGAAACGATTCATGGTTAAAGGAATCACTGACAGTGTGAGCATGAACAAACAAGGTTAGCTAAAGATCAAAATCATAGAAAATATGATGCTAAGAGTACTTGGGATTAGACTCTTTACCAGAATAAAATTCAGGAATGATGTGCCTTACTCAAGAAGAAAAAAACAGGTAATGAAGGAAGCTGGGCAACATTGTATATTAAGACAACATATTCATATGAAGAAATTCTAGAAACAGAGGCAAGAAACATAATGGAAAGCATTTGGATAAAGATCAACGAAAGTAAGAAATAATCAACTAGCAGCACATTTCTCTGATAAAGGTCTCATATCCAAGGAATAGGGAATTCAATCTCCAATAGATAGTCAATAGATCTGAACAGGCAATTTTCAAAAGAAGAAACGTAAGTTATCAATAACCATATTAAAAATGCTTCAAGTCACTATAATAAGAGCAATTAAATTAAAAATTAAAAAATAAAAATCACACCTATCAGACAAAGGTGGCAAAAGAGGAAAATGGCCATTGTAGTTAAGGGTTGTGATAGAAGAGGCACACTAATACACAGTTATGAATTGGTCCAGTCATTCTAGAAAGCAATTTGGAACTGTGCCCAAAAATTCACTCAACTATGCATACCCTTTAATTCAGTAATACCACAATTAAGCCAGATGTCAAGTCTTCTTGATTCTACTTCCATAATATAGTTTCCATCTGTCCTCTTTTTTGCATTCACAGGCTTGCCTCCTCTTCTTTGCCCTCCAGTTTAGACCCTCATCACCTTTTGCCTGGACTATTACAATAGCCTACTAATTGGTTTACTGACCTTCTGTCTCTCCCCTCTTTGATACAACACATAACTTGCCCAAACTGATATTCCTAAGGCACAGGTCACTCAATTGCTCAACTAAGGTAAACTATAAAATCCTGTTTAACTTTTTGGTTTTTTGTTTGTTTGTTTGTTTGTTTTTGTTTTTTTTCCTTTTGGAGAGCAATTGGGGTTAAGTAACTTGCCCAAGGTCACACGGCTAGGTTTTTGTTTGTGTGTGCTTTAAGTATCTGAGGCCGGATCCGAACTCAGGTCCTTCTGACTCCAGGGTCAACGCTCTACTCACTGAGCCACCTAGCCGCCCCTGTTTAACTTTTTAAAGCCGTCCAAAAACAGGTTACAATCAATCTACCTTTCCAGGTTTACAACAGAAAGTGGAATGTTTGTTTTTGTCTATTAATGACATTCTAGCTTCAAATTCTGTGCCTTTTCAAAGACTGTTCCCTATGTCTCTAACATACTCTCAACTCACCTCTCCCTAAGAAAATACCTTGCTTTCCTAGCTTAGTTTGTGCCACCTCGTACAGGAAACCTATCCTGAACTCCCCAGTTGCTAGGGCTCTCCTTCTATGAGAATTTTTCCATGTACATTCTGTTTTTTTACAAAAGAATTTAAATTCAGCAAGGACATTTTAATTTTTGTCTTTATATCTCCTGTGCCTGGCACAAAGTAGTTTGTTGAATTGCATCAAAAGTTGGGGAAAGGGGGTGTGTGTATGGGGAAAAAATCATTTTGTCATTTATTTTAAAATTTCAGATATTCCTATTTTCCTATTAGAGTCTGCTTCTAAGCTCTTATACCAGTAGCAGCTCAGGTTTATGTAGTGCTAAAGCACTTGCTTGCAACCACCCTGGGATGTAGGAAGAATAAACACTATCACTAAAGTAATTTTAACTTAAGTATCACACCAGTAATGAATTTTTTTCCCTTTAAAATCTTACAAATTGTAAACCTGCCAAGTGTGAATCCTTACCCCACTGTCCCCAGGATTATATAAATGCATGAACTTCCTCTCCCCCACCCCCAATCTTAAATAAATTATATTTTAACTCCTATTATCAAGTATAGGTATTCAAATGCACAAATGAGAACATAATAATAAAAATGAACAAAATTAAACTATCAACCTCTTTGAGGAGGTAAAGTCTCAGTAGTGGGATCACTGAGTCAAAGAGTATACATATTTTTGTAGATCCTAATGTATAATTCCATATTTTCTTTTAAATTTTGTCTTATGAAATTGTAAATTTCTGTTCTTTAAAATGTACCTTTATAAAAATATCTATTAAATTTAACACAGCACTGACAAAACTTCCTGTTTCTGCATGCCCTTCTGCACTTACAACTCTACTCCAACTCCTCCCACCAATCCCAAATAGAAGTCCATCCTTGTAATAAAGAATTATAGTGAAACAATTTAAATCAACACATTGGTCCCCTTAGAAATGGTATGTCTTCTGACAAAATATAGAAGGCATGCTTCTTTGTTAGTCTGTTGAAGTCCTAATTGGTCAATACTTTGATCAGAGTTCTGAGATCTTTCAAAGTTGTTTTTCTCTACATTACTGCAGTCAGAGTGAATGAATGAATGAGAAAAAACTTATTAAAGCTCATACTGTACTAGGTGTGGAGCACTGTGCTAGGTGCTAGAGACACAAAAAGCCAAGATAAATTAAAGCTGTTCTCTTGATTCCGCTTACTTCATGTTACATCAGTTTATGTCTCTGGGAAGTTTTTCTGAATCCATCATTTTCATTACATCTTCTGACGAAACAATATTCGACTCCATTGATACAGCTGTGTACTCAGCCATTCTCTAACTGTTGGGTGTCCACTTCGGTTCTAAGAAAAACCTATTTTCCATTTTCCTTATTATACTTGTAATCCTTCAGATGGTTTTACAGATCAACTGCCCAACTTGATTTCTTATCTATAAAACGAGGACAACACTTACACTGCCTACCTAACAAAATCACAGAATTTTTTAATAGGAAGGGACATCAGCAATCAGCTAGAGCAAGCCACACACAAAAGGAATCCTGGTAATTCACTTGTCATCATACTAGTTCTGTCTGAAGACTTCCGACGAGGGGAGAACCTGCCACCTCCGGACCCAGCCTGTTCCATTTGGGGACAGTTCAAAGTGTAAAGAAGCTTTTCCTAATGTCAAGCCTCAACCTGCTTCTTTGCAATTTCCACTCCTCGTTCTGCCCTGAGGCCAAATGCAACACATGTAATAACTCTTCCATTAAGATGGTCCTTCAAATAGATTTTTTTATTAAGAAAATAACTAAAACACATTTATTAAATCCTATACTGCCAGACACTTTGATAAATATGGTGGGAATACACTTACTAATGTGACAGTCTCAAGAAGGCAAACAATGCATGTAGGGGAGTGGTATCCAAGAATGGTTATTCTGGTCTCAGAAGTCACAGAGACAGTGAGCTGATTTACTGGGCAGGCAAAGAACATACTCCTTCCATACACCATGATACCACTGTTTGGATTATCATGCTCAGAGACTTAGGACTTTAATTCTTCAGAGACTTATGTATTCCATGCATTATAGCCATATAAGATCACTGAATGACTATCGATATTGGGAGGGGGGGCATAAAAATACTATGCAATTTCCCTAAGGCAAAAAGTGTCTGATGGCTGCACTCCTAGTTCAGTTGTGGGATCACCTAATCATCTGCCATCATCTTTCATTATCCTCTGAGTGCCCCATCTCTCCCCTCAGCCATCTCTTCTCCAGGATAAACATGCCCAGTTCCTTCAACCTTCTCCCATAGTTCCCACATGACATAGACTCAAGACCCTTCACTGTCTTTGTTGTCCTTCTTCCAACAAATCTTCAGCTTAAACTGTGACACCCAAAATCAAACACAGTATTCCAGGTCCAAGCCAAAAGGGTTTTTCTGAGAAAAATACTGCAGAAAACACAAGACATTTTATTATATAGCCCTCTTATGACATAGCCCAAATTACTGAGAACAAGCTTTAGAAATTAAATTTTACTGAGCACAAAATTTTGAAATTAATAATAGTGTTAAGTTAATGAATAAAAGTCAATATCTACACGTGGAAAATTCACCACAAAAAAATAAATCAACGCTGACATTCTCACATTACAAATTGATAGAAAAGATCATGACTTTTCACATTAATGAAAGAGAAAGACCTAAAAAAAATACTCACATTAGGCTACAAACTATTTGTATAATTACCCTTTTGTTTCAAAAAAAGAATCTCAAAACCAAGAGATTTAAAAGGTCTTTTAAATAAAAAGATTAAATTCTTCCTTAAATGAAGTTGAAGGCTTTTAATCATTGCCAGGACAATGAGGCAATGTAAATCAGCTACTTGCCTTGAAAAGTTTATTTCCACCAAATAAAAAAGGATGTTTATTTCACTGATTTTATTACCAGCATTCCTTCTGGATAGTAAAAGTTTTGTGAGCTGATAAACTTTTGTACCTATTGCAATGCTGGCATGACTAATGGCATTAGTACTCAGCAAACACACATGAATTATGAATCTAATAATGACAGAGTAAGACCTCATAAAATACCAATAAAATGTTGCAAAATAATGTAAGAAAAGAGACCAAGAACAGAAGTCAAGAGACCTAGGTTTTAGTCCAGGTTCTGCCAATAAATAGTTATATAATCCTAAATAAGTCACTTTGCCTCCTGGACTATAATTCCTCAATGTAAAATAAGGTGGCTGCACTAAATTATTTCTAAATTCTCCTCTAGTTCTGACATTCTATGTTCTATGGTTTTAAACTCAAGCCTAGAAAACAATTCAGGAAGGTGCTAAGATTATTACAATCACTTGTCTCCAGGACAAAATATTTTTCAAAAAATGAACTACCAATAATTTTGTGAGATTTAATAAGATAATAAGTTACAGTTTTATCAAAATTACTGTCAGTACTCCTGCCCCCCCCCAAATTGTTACTCTGGAAGGGAAGCAGACACAGGAAAAGAGAAGCACTAGACATTATGAAATGATAATTTAAGTCAAAATACATAAAAATCAATAATTATTTTAATATTCAAAACTGGAATGCCGTATTTTAAAGCATTTAAAATGCTTTTAGGAAAAACTGCACAAATAGATTTAAGATATGTCAAAGCTCAATGGTATCACCATGTAATAGCAGTAATTTAAAATTCATATACTGTAGCCTTTCTCTAAATTACTTTTAACAATATTCTCAATTCAGTCAATCAACAAGCATTTAGTAAGCTTTTACTATGTGTCACTGTGCTAGCATTAGGGATACAAAGCCAAAAAACAGCCTTTGACCTCAAGAAGTTCACATTCTAACTAAGGAGACAATATGCAGACAATCACATGCATACAAGATATATACAATACAAATGGAAAGTTATCTCAGAGGAATGGCACTAATGAAGGCTGAAAAGAAGAAAAGATTTCCTGTAGAAGGTGAGATCTGAGCTGAATCATGAAGGAAGACAGGAAACAGAGGTAAAGGAAAGCATCCCAGGCTTGAGGCTGGGGGTGGGGGGGATGCTCATGAAAAAGCAAGGAATAGGGAATTAAGAGTATAATGGTCATGTTTGAGGAACTGCAAGTATTCCAGTGTCATGTATATTGGAATAAGGTGTAGGAAGACTAGAAAGGTTAATAAGGGCCCAGATTGTGAAGGACTGTAATAGATAATCAAAGAAGTTTATACTTGTCCCAGAAGGTGAGTGGAAATCACCAGTTTACTGAGTAAGGAGGTGATGTGGTCAAACCAGCAGTCTAGGAAAATCACACTTCAGCTGAGGAGGGGATGAATTGTAATGAGTAAGGTAGAGGCAGGGACATTGTAATACAGGTATAAGGTGATAAGGACGTTGTGTGAGTGGAGAGAAGGAAATATGAGAGATGTTGTGAATGTGAAAACGACAACAACAGATTGGATATGTGGGGTAAATACAAGTGAGGAATACAGGACAGCACCAAAGTTACAAGCCTTGGGGACTGGAGGATGGTAATGCCCTGAGTAGTAACAGGGAAGTTTGGAAGAGGAAGGTTAGTTTGAGGGCAAAAGACAAGGAATTGTTTTGGATGGGCTGAGTTTGAGATATTTCTACAACATCCAGCTCAAAATGTCCAAGAGGAAAACAAAGATGTATGACTATGACTCAGTGAGAATAGGGCTAGATATAAATATGGGGATCATCTGCATAAAGATAACTGAACCCATAGAAGCCAAATAGGGTCAAGAGAAATAAGCCCAAGATACAGCCTTGGGGGACACCCACAGGTGGTGGAGATGAAGATATAGCAAAGAGGACTATGAAAAAATGGACTGGACGAGAATCAAAGAGCAGTTTCAAGAAAACCCAAAAAGTGGAGCACATCCAGAAGGAGACTGTGATCAAATGTTATACAGCTCAAAAGAGATGAGAATAGAAAAAAAGGCCATTAGATATGTCAATGAAGAGATAATTGGTAACTCTGGAGAGGGTAATTTCAGTTGAATGATGAGGTTATAAACTGTATTGCAAAGAATTTAGAAATCAAATGAGAGGAAAGGAAGTAAAAAAACTGAGCATAAATAGTTTTCTCAAGGCAGTTAGCCATGAAGGATAAGAGAGATAAAGAATGATAGCTACTGGATATTACTGGATCAAGAGAGTTTTTTTTTAAGGATAAAGGAAACATAATCATATTTGTAGAAAGCAAAGAAGCAGCCAATAGACAGAGAAATCTGGAAAAATCCTAACTGCCAATGAAGACCTGGCTGTGATTTGAATATCAATTATCCCTTCATAAACCATAATAAATCCCTAGACAAACGTGAAACTATTCCAGAAATAAATGTCTACTGATGAATTTTCAAAGGAAGTCAATACTAGTGAACCAGTGAAAATCATTAATAAACTTTGATCAAAGACTACTCACCCAACAAGTATTTTTTGAGCAAAAACTGTTAGGCATCCAAAAAAAGCTTTAAAAAAAATTGTCTATGCCCATAACAAGCTTACACTTACAGTTTCATCTGCAGCTATAAAAATATCACTTTCTACATTTGGGATAATACATTTAAAACTGAGAAACCAATCATTTCAAATGGCAGAAATCTTCCTCTATCTTTTTTGGTCTTTGCATGAAATAGAAGAAAAGAAAGAATGAGTTCATTATATAATCTAATTTAAATTTCTGTGGAACACCAACAAGCAAAATGACAAATACCTGGAAAATACACATGCATTCTGTGTTGATAATTATTTACTGAAGGGGAAAAAAGTATCCAAGGAACCCAGGCATATTTTAGGTGAATGTATAAATGTCTATTTCTTGTCCTAACATGATTTCCTTAGTATTGAATTCACATTTCACAAGCCTTCTGTATCTTAGCAGATAGTCTTCATGGGTTGTTTTATGACTTTACTCAGTTCCTTCCTCACACATAGTAAGTGCTTAATAAATAAATGTTTGCTGAATTGGCCAAAACAAACAAATTTTAAAAAACTTGCCAACCTGCTGGTGGTATTCTACTATAGCCAAGCAAAAATAATACCCTAAATATCCATGATAATTAAAAGATGGATAGCTTCCAATGGCTTCACAGTTCTCAAATAGGAGTTTAAGAAGGTAAAAGCTAGGAGATCATCTAGTCCAATTCCTTGTTTTTTAGAGACAAAGAAACTTAGGGTCAGAAAAGTGAAGGTAATTACATAAAAGGTAGTAGAGCTGAGCTCTGACAGATTTATATTTCAATTTTCAAGGCTGACCATACATTTTCAAAACCTTGACAAGAAAAAAAAATCAATTTTAGAGTTTGTTTCCCAGGGTCAACAGTTCCTAAGTGTCTACTTCAATTAACTACAGTGAACCAACAAATTAATTTTTTGGTTTTTTTGAATAAATTAAAAATTTTTTAAATAAATCACTGCTTTCAAACATATATCCTCTAAATATAAAATTTGTATCTCTTAAGTAGCAATATGTTTAGGGACTTTTAAACAGGAATGTACTTCGGAGCAACATATAATCAAGACTTGTCTAACTATTGGTTTAAATCTGTCTTCATTTGAAATGAACAGGGAAATTTATTTTCAGTGAGTACTTTCATACTACAGGATGAAAATGCAATAGAGTGGTAAATTAATAAATGTATGCAAGTCTTTAAAAGTTAATTCTACCTTCCAAACCTGCTGTTCCCTTCTTCTGATGAGGGTATGTTTACCTTATGATTTCACTTCTGCTATTTGTTAGAAAAATGAATTGAAGATATTTCTTATTCTGTTTCCAAGATTTTTGAAGGGATCAAAGGATCACAGATGAAGAGCTAGAAAGGGACCTCAAAGGTCAATTAATCCTCTCATTTTACAGATGAGCAAATTGACCCAGGGAGGTTAAATGACTTGACAACAGTCACAGACATAAGATAGTTACAAGTGGGAGGAGAAAATCGGAGCCCAGGTCTTCTGAATCCAAAGTCACTGATCCTTCCATTGGTAACACTTAAGAAATCCTATTAATATATCAACTTTGTACTCATTACATTTTCATATTTTACCTAAATTATTTAATCTTATTAAGCTTTATTTATTTTAGCCACAGTCATAAGATTAAAGGCTAGAAGTAACTTTAGAGATTATCAAATCCAGACCTCAATTTAAAGATAGGAAACTGAGGCCCAGAGAAGTTAATCTCATACCCAAGATCAAATATGTAGCAAAGTAGGGATTCAAACTCAAAAGTAATCAGAATTCTCTGCAAATAACGATAGTATTTCACCACAGAAGGGTTTAATTTTTTTCATTGCAAATATTTGACATTTTATCAAAATCATGGTCTAGGAATCTAAGCATCACTTCTATAGGAGGATGTATTCCAAGTTCCAAATAACTTTCAATCAAACTTTTAGAACACATCCATTTGTAAATTGGGTTTTGTTTTGATTTTTACTTGAGCATGACAGCAGCATTAAAAGAAGGGCCTCCACACCCCGCTGCAGCTGCTGCCTTGTGGCTGCTTCCAGAGCTCCTGGCCTACAGACTGTAGAAGGACAAAGTGACCATTCAGAGGGTAATCGCTCTTGCTTTAACCTGCTTGGATCTGGATCTCTGTCTTGAGTGGAGGTCCTGGGGTGTGGGGTGGAGGTCCTGGGATGTGTGGCCAGTGTGCCAGAGCTTGTGGGAGCTGTAGAGAGGGCACCCACTAATAGCTCCAGCAGCTGCTAAAACCCCAGTGATTTGGGACAAAGCTCTCTCCATTCTGTAAGCAGAGATCTACCATGGCAAAGAGCTCAAAAGTCACATAACTGGCAAGATGAGGAAGCACAATCAGACCATACAATCCTTTTTGGGGGACAAAAAGGATCAAAGCATGGAACTGGAAGAGGACAACGAAGTCAGAACTCCTGGATCAAAAGCTTCCAAGAAGAATATGAACTGGTCACAGGCCTTGGAGGAGCTCAAGAAAGATTCTGAAAACCAAGTAAAAGAAGTGGCAAAAAAATTGGGAAAAGAATTAAGAATGATGCAAGAAAATCATGAAAAGTGAGTCAACAGCCTGCTAAAGGAGACCCAAAAAAATACTGAAGAAAATAATACTTTAAAAGGTAGACTAACTAACTCAAATGGAAAAAGAGGCCCAAAAAAGCAATGAGGAGAAGAATGCTAAAAAAGCCCAATTTGCCAGATGGAAAAGGAATTTCAAAAATTCACTGAAGAGAATAATTCCTTCAAAATTGGAAGCTGATGACTTTATGAGAAATCAAGATACTAAAAAACAGATCCAAACAAATGAAAAAATAGAAGGCAATGTGAAATATCTCACTGGACTGGAAAATAGATCCAGGAGAGATAATTTTAAAATGATTGAACTACCTGAAAGCCATGATCAAAAAAAGAGCCTAGACACAAATCTTTCAAGAAATTATCAAGCAAAATTGCTCTGATATTCTAGAACCAGAAGGCAAAATAGAAATGGAAAAAACACTGATTCTGTCTTGAAAAAGATCCATAAAAGAAAACTCCTAGGAATATCAGCCAAATTCCAGAGTTCCCAGGTCAAGGAGAAAATACTGCAAGCAGTCAGGAAGAAACAATTTGAGTATTGTGGAAACACAATCAGGATAACACAAAATTTAGCAGCTTCTACATTTAGGGATGGAAAGGGCTTAGAATATGATATTCCAGAGGTCAAAGGAGCTAGGACTAAAACCAAAAATCACCTACCCAACAAAACTGAGTATAATGCTTCAGGGGAAAATATGGTCATTCAATGAAATAAGAGGATTTTTCAAGCATTCTTGATGAAAAAACCAGAGCTGAACAGAAAATTTGACTTTCAAATACAAGAAGCAAGAGAAGGTAAATGGGAAAAAAAGAAATCATAAAGAACTTATTAAATTTGAACTATTTACATTCCTACATGGAAAAACGATAATTGTAACTCATGAGACTGTTCCAATATGAGCATAGTTGAAGGGAATACATACAATACACACACGTGTATGTATAGGAGGGTGTGTGTATAAATATATATGTGAGTGTGTACGTATGTGTGTACATGTATACATAGACCGAGGGCACAGGATGAATTGAATATGAAGGGATGATATCTAAAAAACAAAATTAAGAGGTGAGAGAGGAATATATTGGGAGGAGAAAGGGAGAGATAGATTAGGGTAAATTATCTCATATAAAAGAAGCAAGAGAACACTGTTACAATGGAGGGGAAGAGCGGGAAGGTGAAAGGGAATGGGTAACCTTACTCTCATTGAATCTGGCTTAAGGAGGGAATGACTTACACATTCAATTGGGTATCTTACCCTAGAGGAAAGCAGAGGACAAGGGAATATGAAGGGGGATGATAGAAGGGAGGGCAAATTTGGGGAGAGGGTAGTTAGAAGCAAACACTTTTGAAAATCGAAGGATCAGGGGAGGCTAGGTGGCACAGTGAGTAAGAGCACCGGCCTTGGAGTTGGGATGACCCGAGATCAAAACCGGCCTCAGAAAATGAGCACCCACACATAAATAATGACTAGCCGTGTAACCTTGAGCAAGTTACTTAACCCCAAATGCTTTAAAAAGAGAGAGAGAGAGAGAGAGAGAGAGAGAGAAGGATCAAAAGAGAAAATAGAATAAGGGGGGGGGGGTGAAGGGGGCAGGATAGGATGGAGGGAAATATAGTTAGTCTTTCACAATATAACTACTATGGAAATGTTTTGCATAACTACAATTCATATTGAATTGCTTCTCTTCCCGGTGGAGGTGGGTCAAGAGGGAAGAAGGGAAAGACTCTGGAACTCAAAGTTTCAAAAACAAATGTTAAAAAAAAAATTGTTTTTTACATGCAACTGGGAAGTAAAGAAATCCATCTTGCCCTACTAGAAAGTTGGGCCGGGGAGTATGGGAGAAGATAGAAGATATAAGAGAACACATTGGGGGGAAAGGGTATTCAGTAGGCTTGTTATTTTTCGGTGGAGGGATGGGGGAAAGACGGGGATAAATATTTGTAACTCAAAATCTTGTGGAAATGAATGTTGAAAACTAAAAATAAATAAATAAATTGGGGGGGAAAAATAAGGGACTCCAAAGGAGATTTTATACATTTAGATATATAAAACTAAGTAGCTTTAAGCAAAGAAAACACATTGTTTTGTCCTATTCTATATTTAAATAATCAAGTAACAAGCATTTATTAAGCACTTACCATGTGCTAGGCACTGTGCTAAAAGTTAGGGATATAAAGAAAAAATACATAGAGTTCCTGACAGCTTTCATGCTATAACTAAGGTCTATAAAAATTGAAAATGAAGAGGTCAGTGTGATTTTAACTGAATCATTAAGAATGAGGAGAATGTATAAATAAGACAAGAAGAGAAGGAATTACAGAAAGTTAGAAGTAGCCTTAGAGAATTCTAATCAAACACCCTCGTTTTATAGTTGAGGAACGTATCACAAGGAGGAACAATAGCACAGAAAAAGACATAGAAGTGGAATAAGCATGCCTGCCATATGAGTAAGAAAAATTGCTAGTATATAAAATTATCTGTGGTAGAGATAGAAAGAGATAGCGCAAAAAGCAAAATGGGGTTCTATTACGCAGTCTTGAAATTTAGATTGATGATTTTAGAATTTGTATCATGTGCCAGTGTTTTTCAAATAAAGTATCACAGTCTCTAGAGAAAATTTTTAATGGCAAATGAGAAAACACAGCAACCTTAGCTGCTTTGCCATCTGTGTTGGGTCCATACAATTTATGTGTTCAGTCAATGCAGACTGGTAAATAATTGATCACATGATTAAAAAGTTGAACAAGGAGCCATCATTGAGTACTCTGAAAATGGCACACAATTTATCAGTTTGTCACAGCAGTTATAAAATGCCTTTTTTAGTCTTGGTTTTGATCATTTTTTTGTATCAATAGGTAAAATCCATTAAGTGTGAAGAGCTCAGGGAAAAAAATAAATAACCAAGAATCTGACAAGGAAATAAACATCCAATAACCTAATCTGGGTAACAAATTCCATTACTGAAGATACATAAATATGATATTAACAATCTCTAATCTGCTTTTATTTCTAATAATCCTGATGTAATGGAGCAACCTGCCAAATTTAAAAAAAAAAAAAACTACTAAACAAAAGGACATCTTGTTAATAAAATAATTTAATTTTAAAATTATCACATTTTTCAGCAAATCTGTGAGCAGAAAAACTCTAATCAATTGGTTTACATAAAAGGGTAAAAAATTGTTGATATACCACAGTATGACTATTTCTAACTATAAAATATTTATTGATAGCAATCACTTTCATTCATTTGTAACATTGTTAGAATAAAAATAAAATTGGTCTGAAAAATGGAATTTTTAAAATTCAGGGTTACATTGTATGATATAAATAACAGTAAGCATATTTTAGAATCACTTGAGAATATTTACTTCAAGAGTTCCACCAAAGTTGTATTTAAAGTGAAGGGGTATGCCATGCTGCTGAAGGAAATAGGGAATCCACTGTGAATTTTTAATAAGATTAAAGATGTGTTTATTAAGGACAATGTACTGCTCATTTCAACACTAACAATTTGTTATTTTGTTGGTGTGGACAGTTCCTTTAATAACAAGCTCAAAAACATTGGACAAGTTTTCAAAAGTCTGGTGGTAAAAAACTTTCATTATGAGCCTCTGAATTCAGCTGATTCTCAGACAAGAGATACACAGTTGATCACTGTTCAATTCACATGAGATCACATATATGGATTTAGAAAAAACCTTAGAGGCCATCAAGCCCAATCCCTTCATTTTTCAGATGAAAAAAACAGAGTTAATGTTATTTTACCCAAGATCACACAGCTATAATTGTCTGGAGCAATATTTGAACTTAACTTCTTCCTAACTCCAAGACCAGTTCTCTTATGCCATCCTGCCTACTCAAAAAGCCTTTCTAGTTTAAGCTCTTCAAACTTAAGAAAACAGCCCAAACTTGTATACTGCAGGCATAACCTCGGAAGAACCCAGGGCCATCCATCTCAATGCCATAAAAAGACAATGGAGCAGAGCTTTGATAGAGGGATAAAAGCAGCACAGGAAGGGGTATGGAAGTTAGACTAGAGGCAGGGAAGCCAGCTAATAGACTTGAAACTATTTCTATCACTGCCCAATGTGATAAAAACTTGGCCTAGGATGATGGCAATGAGAATGGTGAGTATGAGATGATGCAAAAAAAAAAAAAGATATTTCAAAGCAGAAGTCAAGACAGGAAAGTAGAACTTATAGTTTACAGTTTTTTGTGAGAAGTGAATGAATATTTGTCTAGGTGCCACGGAAATATTTTTAAGACCTGGTAAAACCCTCCTTGCTTGCTGTCTAAAAGCAAGGGGAAAGAACAAATGACCTTTTGAGGTCCTTTTAAGCTCTAGATGCTTTTAATTCTATGATACTAAGGATCTACAATGATTTGTTAGGTTTTTATTACTAGTCTATTTTCTCCCCATAAACAAACTTCATGCAAAAGATACCAACACAGGGACTGCTAGGTGGTGCAGTAAATAGAGCACTGGCCCTGGAGTCAGGAGGGCCTGAGTTCAAATCCGGACTCAGACACCTGACACTTACTAGCTGTGTGACTTTGGGCAAGTCACTTAACCCCAACTGCCCTCCAAAAAGCAAAAAAAAAAAAAAAAAAAGATGAGATAATTCAATTATTTTTCTGGGCATGCTTAATTTTTAATTTTAATAAATTAATTGTTAATAATGGGGAAATAAACTGTTAATAATGGAGAAATATCCAAAGTTCTCTTATAAAATCCTGTTATTTCACAAAATTTTTATTTAAAAATAAAATTTGTAACCTGTTACCTAAAGATCAATAAAAACCAATCAGAAATCTTATGAATAATATATTGTACACATCAAGCTGTAAGATAGAAAGCAATGTCAATCCTCTACAGGGAAAACATAGAAATGAGATACAGACTCCTGACTCCAAATCCAGCATTCTTTCCATCTCACCAAACTACTTCCCTGAGAACTAAGAGATGGATAATGTCCATGCACAGGACATTTACTAACCAACTTGCTCATCTTTTTTAAGGAAGGGAGGGAGGAAAAGAAGGAGGGAGGGAGGGAGAAAGGAAGACTGATGTGAAATTATAAAGAACAAACCTGGCTCCAAGTAACAGATTATCACTCTCCTAAATCTATCCTCATTTTTTCAACTGAAACTGCCCTCTCCAAAGTTACCAATTATCTCTTCTTTGCCAAATCTAATAATGGCCTTTTCTCACTCACTCCTCATATTTCTTGAACTATGCAGCATTAGATCACTATTCTCAATACATTTCACTCTCTGGGTTTTCATTGAACTGCTCTCCTGGTTTTCCTCCTATCTATTCTGTTCCTTCATAGTCTCTGTTGCTGCATCTTCATCTCCACTCCCTATGGGTATGCCCCAAGGCTCTATCCTGGGCCCCCTTCTCTTTTGACTCTTACAACTTGATCTCTTCAACTTCCATGGACTCAATAATCATCTCTATGCTGATTCCCAGATCTAGATATCCAGCCCTGGTTTCTTAGATAAACTATAATCATGTTATCTCTAACTGACTCTTGGACATCTTGAATTGGATATTATGTAATTATCTCAAACTCAACATGTACAAAACAGAAATCCTTGTCTTTTGCCCCCAAACTTTTCCCTCTTCCAAACTTTCCTATCACTACTGAGGGAACCACTAGCCTTCCAGACAGGCTGACTTATAACCTCGGTGGTACTCTGTATTCTTCATTTCCACTCACCCCATAAATCCAAACTTTTGCCAAGTCTTACTGTTTATACCTTCATATCATCATTTCATATATGTCCCCTTCTTTCTATACAATTCTAGTTCAGACATTCCATATCATGCCTGGACTACTGAAATACTACTCTTTTGGTTAAAGTTCCTGCCTCAAAGTCTCTTCCCATTCCAATCCATCTTCCACTTAGCTGCCAAGGTGATTTTTCTAATGCAATTCTTTCCCCAATCAATAAATTCCAGTGGCTCCCTATTATATGCAGGTCAAATATAAATTTCTCTGTGGCATTTAAAGCTCTTCATCATCCATCCCCTTTCCATCTTTCTGGTCTCCTCTAAGCACATTTTGTGGCACATCCTAAATCTTAATAAATGCTTACTGATTGATACCTCCTCCACATTTTGTAGAGGTCAAAATTCACAGATGTGGAATATTATATGCAACATCTGAATCCTTCAATGCACTGATCAGTTTTGCCATTTTTTCCCCTTTTCTTCCTCCTTTTAAGAAATTTGCTGAGAGACTATTCAATAGGAGTGGGGAAGAGGACAAATCCAGGGGGGAATCTAGGCAATATAAAAACAAAAGATACTAATAAATATTTCTTTAAAAAGATAAAAAGTAAAGATGGAAGCAAGAGTGGCAGGTAATGTTGGATGACCAAAGTCAGAAGCACTGAAGATCAGGAGATGAGGCTACAAATAAAAGTTTCAGATAATAAAAAATTTCTTTTCTTTTTTAAAGTTACACTGAAGAAAAGAGAATTTAAAAAGAGATGGGACCCGTGGATGGGCCTGTTATTATAGGCTACAGAGAGAAGAATGGAAAGACAGCTTTGCATCTGTTTTCTGTGCTAAGGAAAATGAACTTCGGATCTCATAGAACAAAAATTAATAGTCTTAGACTACATGGTCTCTACCTCCTAAATCTGAAATTCTGTGATGTACGGCTTGATTTTTAAATAATGAATTTTTAAAAAATAATTTAAAAGAAATTCATGAGAATATTTTTATTTGACGTTATTTTTATTCTTTTAAAAAAGAAAATTAATTGAACTACATTTTGAAGAAAAAATTAAGGACAAATAAGGAAACTATTGTGCTTCCAATACAACCTCCATGACAATTAGAACAGTCAGAAATACCTCTCTTTTTTATGATTTAAACTTCCTTTGTCTGCTTTCCAATTTCCTAAAAAAGTAATTTCTCAGAAAAACCTAGGTTGAATTTGAATGTTAATGTCAAAGGAAGTTTGATTTAATAACTTCCAGCATTCTGACTTTGGAGTCAGTAAACACAATTTCAAATCACATTTTTTACTTATTGTGTTGCTCAGAGGAATAAGCCATAAACTTTAAGCCTCATTTTCTTGATTTGTGAAATAGGGGAAAAATATCTGTACTATCTATAAAACTTAAGATTATAATGAAAGAAGCATTTCGTCAGCCTTAAAGTACTCTATAAGTGTGAATTATTATTACAATTAGAACTAGATTATTACTATAACTAGACTTCTTAGTTTATCCTGGATTTTAGTTAGCTTCCCTTTGCTAATAAAGTTTGGCTTTTTCCATAGTGTAGATCTATATGTCTAGAATAGTTTCAAACACATAATCCAAAATGTGGTCCAAATTTACTAATTCAGAACAAGCATAGCTAAAAATACTCATGCATAACATTAAAATCATAATGAAATTTGATTATACTAACTCTCCTTATTGTAGTGAGTACAAATAAATAGTGCTATCACTGCAGTCAAAAGTCTAACCAAATGAAATTTAAGAGTCCTCTCCCTTTTCCTAAGTAATTTTACAGAGAAGCTAGAAATTCCCCCAAATGTTTCCCAAATAATACAAAATTCTATTTGAAAATGATCCTAATAGTCAGATGATTAAACATATATGGTTCAATAATCCATTTGGAATTTAGATTATACATGTGTAAGGGAGCAGTTAATTCTTATCTTTTCTTTAAAGACCATCTTATCTTTTTTTAAGCACCACTATTCTCATACGTAATACTATGTGTCGACACGGAATGGAAAGCCATAATCTCCAAAAAATATTGGAGGTGTCAAAGAGCTACAAACAGTTGCATGGTGGGCATAAGTAGGCTGTAGTATATTACCATGACTTCTAAACTAGTGTCACAATGGATTTGCATTAAGGAAATGATGGTCAAATGATCAAAACTGCCATATCAGGCACCTCAAACTCAACATGTCCAAAACAGAAACCATTATCCTTTTCTGAAACCCCAACCCTCTTCTGAACTGCCCTATTCTTGTTGAGGCACTAGGATCTTTCCAGTCATCCTCTCACCCTCTTTTACTTCACATAGCCAATTAATTGATTAAGTCTTATCAACTGTATCCTCCATAATATATCAACTAGGTAGCTAATAGATTCTAGCATTTATCAACTTCTCTGCACTCACAGATACTACCCTATTTTAAAATCTTCATCACTTATCACTTGGTCTACTACTGAAAGAACCTAACTGGTCTCCCTACCTCTAAGTCCCTCATCTCCCCAATCCTCCCAGCTACCAAAGTCCTAAAACCCAGGTCTGATCACGGCATTTCCCTCATTCAATAAACTCCAATAACTTCTGGGATCAACTACCAATTCCTCTGTTTCACGTTTAAAACCCTTCATAAACACTCTTTATGCTCCTTATTTCCACCTCCTGAATTTACTTGTCTCTTCTTAGATACATCTTTCCCCACCCCCACCCCCCATAAAATGAAAGATCTTTAAGTAAAGGGACTTTCATTCTTGTTTTTATATTCCTAGCACCTAACAGTGCCTTGCAGATATAAATGCTTAAAAGATGCTTATCAAATGACTGACTGAAATTAAGTGGACATTACTAATGCAGTGGCACCTACAAAATGTTAGAAGGATTAAAAGAAAGGTTTCCAATGCACTGGGTGGATCCATTGTGGAAGATTTATGAGAGGTCATGGTAAAGAAGACTTAATACAGGGTTACAATAAGCATTTGGAGGAAGTAACTACATCAATGAGGTCATACATCTATTGAAGAAATAATTCATATATAACTACAACAAGATTTTAGTACAGTACAAATGTGGTTACAAAGACTAAAATTTTGTCTATATACCTTTCCGATTTTGGAAAAGTGTTAAGTTCTTTGGAATAAAGATGCTACATAAATCCAAAATGTTTTATTATACTTTGCCCCAATAACTGATACAAAGTTACACAATTACATGAAGACCTCTATTATAATGTATAATGATTACACCATTGTAACTTAAGAGTTAAAATTGACCAGTTTCAGTGTCACACACTTAACAGTTTTGATTTCCTGTTCTTCAAGTCCACTTACAATTTATAGTTAATAGAGCTACAAATGGGCTACAGAGGGCTGGAACCCTAAATTATTTGTCAGTTCAGCTGCACAATGAATATCAATACAGAAGTCTACCATACAGCTATCACGTTGCTCATTCTACTAAAGCTAATACATCAATTCTGTATCAACCAACAACTGATGCTTTACTCTCATACCCTGACTTGTAATCTTTTCCTGGTCTTTCAAAATCAAGTGGTTGATAAAGCAAGAATGGAAGCCACAGTATTTAGAAAATAAGTAAATATAAGACCTCAAAACATCAAAAGCAGATGTAACATTGGTTAATTATTCAATTGGACACTGTATTATTGACCCTGAAAAGGGGATCAAAGGAAATTAAACCAATTTGTTAATACTGCATGGCACCCACAGAAATTAAACAGAACCTGCAACTTTCTTAGTGCATCATTCTCTTGCTGATTTCATGTGGCTCTAACGTTTTGCTAAGAAGAAAGGTCTTCTCAAAATAACTCAAAGTTTAAAAGTAAAATGCCATGGGTTACCCAAAATCAGGCTTGTTTTTTTCACTGTAGCATAAATAGCTTAAGTCTCTAATCAAGAACACAATAATTAACATTGCATAAAAATAAGTCTACTGAGTTCCAGTGATTATAGATACTTGGAAGAACTTAGTGAGTTATATCTGAAATAAAACAAGTATTGAAAACCTACAACATTACCATAAGGTACTGATCTGAGAAGATGGAATTTAAAATAAGGTGCATTCTAAATCTGTAATTCCATGATTTGGGATATTTTTCCTCTGCCTTCTTATTGCTTTATATGGAAAAACATCAAAGTACCTTGATGCCATAACCCTAGGTAATCTACAGGGATAGCAATAAAGTTTGATTTAATTGGCATTGGGAACTCCCAGATGAGGAAATTACTTCTGTCCATCCAAGTTAGTACCTTCTCTGAGACTTGCCTAGCACAGAGAGGTGATCTGTCCAGGATCAACAGGCAGTTATCAGAGGCCAGACTAAAACCCAGGTCCTCCTCAATAGAGACCAGTAGTACTATATCCACTATGCCATGCTGCCTTTTAAGTAGAAAAGGGTTTAATTAAGGCTTACCTAATGTACAAAGAGCTATCTACTATTGAACAAAAATTGGTGTTTTTTTAAGTTTGCTAAAAAATTTATTCAGTCTCCTAATAGATCCTTTAGAGATATTTATTCAAGCATCATTTTGAGGACTGGCTAAGGCACAATGAGCCTCTACCAACAGGTTAGGGAGAAAAAGTCTATTGTCCCACATAGTTTGGATTTCAGGCCACCCTCAAATTAAAATGTTAGTACCATCACAAACACACTGCAATTACACTGAAAATATCTAATTTGCAAATAAGATATTAATAGACATAAAAATGCAACACCCCTGGAGCTGCTATTGTAAAGATTCTAACACTGAAGAATCATCTGAACAGTGGTCATGGAGGTGTTCCTAGCCTTTGACAGACCGACGGATGCTAGGCCCCAAGTAATAGGAAATTGGGGGGGCCCCCAAACACCAGAAGTGGATAATATAGTAGTAGGGCAAAGTCTATGTCTATCTTCTATCTTCCCCTCCCTTCCACACATTCTTCTCCCCCATTTAGCACACAGCCCCGAGTCACTTAATGTTTGTTACACATCATCGAACGCAGCTTTTATGATTCCTCTAATGGGCAGTGCACAAGAGGCCAAGGGTTAAGTTCGGCAGCCAAAGGGGTGGGGGTGCTGAGGAGCGGATATCCCAGTGAGCTCTGCAGGATATGATATCCAAAGGGCTGATCTAGGAAGCTGTATAGTGAGTGCCATTAGGGTAGTCAGGAATATTGCAGGAGATGCAGCCCTCGAAGAGGAAAGGGGGGAGAAAGAGGGAAGGTGAAGGAGATTTGGAATGGACGGGGTGCGGGGAATTAAAAGGAAAAAGAGGAATGGGGAGGAGCAAGAGAAGAGGCAGAAGAGTGGGAGAAAGGAGGGGAGAAGGAAGGAAGGAAGGAAGGAAGGAAGGAAGGAAGGAAGGAAGGAAGGAAGGAAGGAAGGTAGGAAGAAAGGAAGGAAGGAAGGGAGGGAGAGGTGGAGGGGGGAGGAGGGGCAGAGAAGGGAGGTCCAGAGGAGGAAGAGGATGGCAGGAGGACAGAGGGGGGGATAAGGAGGGCGCGGCGCGCTGAGGGCCGCTCGCACTTACCCCACTCGAGGAACTCGGCCACATACTTGTCCCTGCGCAGGGCCGACTGGCTGCACTCGGTGTAGAGGCAGATGAGCACGTCCAGCAGGGCCTCCACGCTCAGCGAGCTCTCGTTGCGCCACGGCCCGTCCAGGAGCAGCTGCTCCAGCTTCTTCAGCCGCACCTTGGCCGACATGATGCCCGCACGCCCTCGCTCGCTCAGGACACCGCGCGGGGCGGCCTCGGCTCCACCGCCTTCACGCCCCGGCCAGGCGGAGGCCGCCGCTATCCGCGGCCCGGAGTTAAGGCGAGCCCCCCGGCGATGGAGGGACTGGGCAGCGAGGAGTCCCGGTGCAGGCAACGGCGCGGGGGCGGCGGCGGCCGCTCCCCACTAAGTCGACATCTTCCGGGGCTTCTTTCGAGAGGCGAAGGGTTCGGGGCCCCTGGCCCCTCGGGGCCATGGGCCGGTGCCCCTCACACAGGCCGCCCCTTCCCCACCTCAGCCGCGAAGCCGCTCCTAGCACACACAAGCACACACACAAGCAACCCCGCGCCCTCCGCGCGCGCAGCCGCCGTCTCTCCCACGCACGCGCACCCCGCCCGGCCTCCGGCCCCCGGTGGTGGTGGGTTCCGGAGATTCGGTGGATTCGTCCCGTCCGTCCGCCCGCCCGCCAGTCGCCTCAGCACCCAAAGCTACCCGCCTCCTTCCCCGCCCCCCCTCCACCCCGAGCCGGGTGCGTGATCCAGGCCGGATCGCGGCGCAAGCTCCCAGCCAGCCTGCTAGCCAACCAATCCGGGGGCCGGCCGCCGCCCCCCTCCTCCCCACCCCGCCTCGCCCTGCCCCTCCCGTCCCCTCCGCGGTGCTGACCTCACCGCGCAATTCCTCCCCTCCCTAGCTTTCCTCCCTCCACGCCTGTCCCTTTTCGCCTTTGCGCACCCAGGACAGGGTCTTCGCCGCTTGCCGTAGGCCGGGAGAAAGGGAAGCGGGGGGGAAGGGAAAGGAAGGCGGGTGGGCGAGGCTCCCTGGACTTTCCTGTCCGGAGCTCGGCTCCTCACCCTCCCCAGACGCCCCTCCCCTCCGCTCCGCGTCCCCGCTCTCGGCTCCCGGGCGTGGCGGTTGTGGAAGTGGGCTGGGGCGCGCACGGGACTCCCCCGGGGAAGGGAGGGAGGCGAGGTCGTGATTGTGCTGACCGCGCGTGGGAGCAGAGGAGGGCGGCAACCGCGACTCCGACCCTCATCTGGCCCCGGAGCCCGGCGTGGCCAGGCCACCCCGCCGTCCCTCCTCCGACCTGGCCAGAGTGAATCCCCGGGAGGGCTCGGGGCAGAGGGGCCGCGAGCAGGAACGGGTGGTCAGCTGCCCCCAGCTCCCACGTGGGCGCTGGGGATTACCCAGCTTTGTAGGGGGACAAGCCTTCGTTGGAGTGGCGGAGGCCGAGCTAAAGTGCTCTCTCCCGGGGCGCATCCTGTGTCCGGGGCGGGCGCCTCTGGCCCCTCTGCCTCAGCTATCTGGGAATCGGGCTGCGGAGAGGCGCGGGGCCGGGCAGCGCCGCCGGCTCCTGATAAGTGGGCACATTCCTGGGCTGGGTGAGCCCAGGGTCACCTGGCAGCTGGCGGCTCCCCAGAAACGGCCTCTGGGTGAAGCCCGGAATGCCCGGGACTTTACTGGGTACAGGGCAGGCCTTTGATGCCTGGAAACAATCCACAACCATCTCAGTAACACCTTGGACAGAATGATTGTTCTGCTATAGAGGGTGGGTGTGGGTGTGTAGATATACATGTAGTATATAATATACAATATAGACACAAAATACATACATGTTGTGTGTATCTACACACAGCATCGGTATATATGTACACACATTGTTCCACTATAGAGGGAGGGGTGTGTGTGTGTATAGATACACTATATACAAAAGTGTCTATAAACACAAAAGTCCTTTTCTGTACATGTTATGTGTGTATCTACACACAGTATCTATATACACACATACTCATTGTTTCACCACAGGGATACGTAAATGTATTTATAAAAATACACACATGCAAAATATATAGTGTATGTACATATATGCACATAATCATTTCACTATGGAGGTAGGTAGGTGTTTTTATATGTATGTATGTGTGTGTATACATATACACAAAATAATTCTACCATGGCTAGCTGGGTGTGTATACATACATACAAATACATACATTTTTTAAAAACTATCGTATGTGTGTAGTATGTACATACATATTACAACTATAGTATATATTGGTTGTTGGTCTTGTATTGGGAGAGGATTAAATGACATGACTTTACACTGGGTCAGTGTACAGTATGTCAAACTGTGGCTGATCAGACCAGTATAAGTTCCAAAGGTTCTGCCACAGGTGGGGCACAGATAACCCTTATGAACATTACACAGGAATACCCCTATGGTGCAACAATGATTCTGCCTGTGTACACACATACAACAAGAACAACTGTAGTTTCTATATAAATATGCAAACTGGTGGAGCAATGATTCTGTCCAAATTACATATACACACATAGACATGTCTGTTCGTATACATATATCTATATATACACAAACACATTGTATATATATTTTTCTCCTAGGCATTCAAATTAATTCGACTAACATTTTGTTTTGCTCCTTACAGTGTAGAGAGCACTGGAGAGTTTGTTTTGACTGAGTCCCATCATTGACCTCACATTTTAACAGAGGCAATGTAACAAGTACATAAATAATATTACAAAAGTAATATATGATAAGTGCATGAACCAAGGATAAATAAAGTTCTCTGAATTCCAAGAAGAGAAAGGTCTTTATGAAAGTTGTTTTGTCATCCATCCTTCTGAAAAACTAAGGAAATGGTTTTTGGTTGGACTGATTCTGGGGAGAAAATGGGCTCGGTGGTAGACTAGGAGTAACTGGTTTATTAGGTAGAATCCAATAAGATGAAATTCAGTTGGAATAAATGTATGCTTGGGTTCAAAAAAATCAATTTCACAAGTACACTATGGATAGAGACATCATTAGCTAGCAATAATGAAAAAATTCAGAGGTTTTAATGGACAGCACACTCAGTAGGAGTCAGAAATGTGATGCAACATCTAAGAAAGCTTAAACAGTCTTGGAGTATGTTGAGCCATAACTTCCAAGAATAAAGAGGTAATCCCTCCACACCAAGGTCAGATCACATTTGGAATATTTATTTTAAGGATACTGATAAACTGAAATGATGAAAAGCCTTGAGTTCTTGTCATGTAAGAATTAACTGAAAGAACTGGGGGTATTTAGCTAGGAGAATAGAAGACTAAAGGAGGACATAGCTGTCAAGTATTTGAAGGGCTGTCATGTTGGAAAGGGGTTAGATGTATTATTTTCTGTATTCTCAAAGGAAAAGATCCAAGAAGAGTAGGTAGAAGCTGAAAAGGGGGAAATTTAGGCTTTATATTAGGAAAAAAAACTAATAATTAGAGCTGTCCAGAAGTGCATTGGGCTTTCTCTGGAGTCTTAAAACAGGTTGGCTCACCCATCTCTCTGTCGGACTTCCAGTGTGTGTTGGACTTGGTGACACTGAGATCCTAACTCTAGAATTCTGTGATTCTAGTCTCCACCAATCCTAATGACACTACTACCAACCAGAGTATTTATAAAGCATGTGTTACAAAAAGGAAGTAAAGTTCTGTATCAGATTGCATACAATCCAATAGTCATTGCAAACTTATTTGATTATAAATTCCTTGAGAGCTAAGAATATCTTTAATCATCCCTAACACCTGGCACAGACATACCATAGTCAGCACTTAAATGCATTTTGAAAGACCTAAAGATACCACCTACACAATAAAAATAACAGCATTTATATAGAGCTTTGCCAAGTACTTTGTATATATTATCTTATCCTCACAACTACTCTATAGATTAAGTGCTATTGTTATCCTCATTTTACTGATGGGGAAACTAATTGACAAAGGTTAAATGATTTGCCTTGGCTTACAGGGCTATTATGTGTCTGAGGCTAGTTCTGAACCTGAATCTTTCTGACTCCAGGTCCAATGTTTCAGCTACACCACCTTAATATCTACCCCCCTCTTCTCTATTCCCACTGAACACCCTGATATAAACCCTCATTACCACCTACATAGACTATTTCAGGAACTCCTGAATAGATATTCCTATTTCCTTTCTCCTTCATACAATCACATTCTTTATGCATAGATTTATTGTGTCACTCATCTGTTCAAATGCCAATGAAACAAAATTCTAAATCTACTCCCATTCAAAGTCCTCTAAAACTTGTCACCACCCTACTTTTCCAAGCCTTAAAACTTTTGGTACTCCTTTCCACCTTCTCTACCTAACTTTTAATTACCAAATGGGTGTTACTGAAGAGGGTACCCACTAAGAGGGTTAGGGTTGCTCTGGAGACCCCAAAATACCAACAAGCTGGGTCCTACTGAATGAATTCAACTCAAGTCTTCTCAGCCAAAGAAAAGTAAAATTTATTAAAAGTTCACTTGCAATGTAATTGGGAGATAAGATGGGCAGGCATTGGGGCAGAGACTCACCTTGCCATAATGGTAAAGTCGAAGGGGGTGTGGGAGAAGATAAGGGAGAGAGTAGATAGCACAAGGGGATATCTTGTGGGACTGCTATTCTGGGGTGGTGGGTAGGGGGAAAATGGGGAAAATGTAACTCAAAATCTGATGGAAATGAATGATGTAAACCAGAAGTTAATAAAGCATTTGTAAAAAAAAAAAGTTCACTTGCATTAAACAGAGTAAGTCTGTGCTAGGTCCTTCTATGGAGCTCTCACAGCATTCTCAATATTCTATGGCATTCTCACAAACATGAAGACAGGATGGGGTCTTATATATGGAAGGTTGTGGGAGGAATCTAGGGGCGGTCTAGAGGAGGAGTTTGGGGAAGGTCTTCAGGAGGAGTTAATGAGGTCAATGAGTGATTAAGGGTGGGGAGCCACCTGGAGACCACAAACAATGGTGGGCTAGGCTAGTTCAAGGGTGAGAAGTCTAGTAACAGACTTGCCTCATCAAATGGGATGACTTAATCAAGAGTCCAAGGGACGTTTCCAGAGCCTGTACCTCAATGGCTCAAGGAGATCCTGAGGGGGCTCCCAGACCCCATTTTGGTACTCTTTTCCACCTTCTCTACTAGCTTTTAATTACCAAATGGGTGTTATCTCAAACAAGACCTGGAAAAGATCTTGGCTCCCACTGCATCAGGGACCATCACCAGTTGTCCTGACCTATGTCTTGCCACTGGACTCTGGTGACTCTGGAGGAAAGAGTGAGGCTGACTACTTTGCACAGCTCTGCCTCACTTAAATCCAATTCACTTACAAGTCAAGACTGATGCCCCAATGATGTCATTGAAGCACTGATGAGGTGCAGGCTCTGAGAACCCCCTTGAACTCTGATTAAATTGTCCCATTTGATGAGGCATTTGCATGAAGCCATAAGTCTTACATTGTGGCTGGGCCCAAACATTGCTTACTAGCCTAGTCCTCCATTGTCCATCTACTTCCCATCCTTGAGCCTATCAAAAGATCAATCCACCCTTGAACTGGCCTAGACTACCATTCATTGTCTGTAGTCTCCAGTAGCCTCCAGCAATTTCTCACCCTTAATCACTCATTGACCTCATCAGACTTCTCTAGACCACCCCTAGATTCCTCCCACAGCCTTCTGTATATAAGACCCCATCTCACCCCATGTGGAGTGAGAGCACCATAGAATTTTCTAACACAGACTTACTCTGTGTCTAATACAAGCGAACTTTTAATAAACTTTACTTTTCTTTGGCTGAGAGAAGACTTGAGTCGAATTCATTCCACAGGACCTGGTGTGTTGGTATTTTGGGGTCTCAAGCACCCTTAACTTCTTCAGCACTAGCCCACCTCTGTGTTTCTTTGTCTACCCCATTACCAGTGTTTGGAATATGTACCTCTCTCGTATTGAACTCCTACCTTTCCTTTAAAAGCTGACTCAGATTTTACCCCTGAAGTCAGAGCTGTAACTAGGACAGTGTGATCAGAGCTTTTCCCCTAAATGCTGCAATTGACGGTTTAAACAGTTGCTGTCTTTCAGGAGTATTAAAACAACTAGCACCAAGTTAGCCAGAAAAATAAAATCGTAATCTACCAGTTGGTACTTCTTCCCCCAGGGTGGCTTCATCCCAGTAGCTATCTTTCATCGCCTCCCCCATAGTAACTTCTCTAGCAGCCACCTCTTAGGTCTTTGGGGAGCTACAGTGAGTGACCTCCGCCTCTTGCCCAAGGCATATTTAGTGCAGCCGGCCCCAAGAGCCAGAATTGATTATTGCTTTCCAAGACCACACCCATTCTCCCCTCCCAGATAAGTGATAATAAGCGTTGTTTAACTTCTAACTTACCTTTATCCTGCATTATTATGAGAAGAGAGAGAGACACACACACAGATTGACAGACTGAAACTGAGTGAGAGATGTGAATGTATTATTCCCCTACTAAACTGAAAACTACGGAAGCCAGACCATGTGTATTTCTCCCTGGAACTGGAGTAGGCTGTATACAAAGTGGGTGCTTAGTAGATGTTGAGTTAAACTTTTTTTGTAAAGTACTAAATTTGAGGTGGTGTAATATAATAAAAGTAGACCAGACACCTGTATGACCCTGGGCAAATCAATTAATCCTATTTGACTCAGTTTCCTCATCTGTAAAATGAACTGGAGAGGGAAATGGCAAACCACTCTTGTATCTTTGCCAAGAAAGCCCCAAATGGAGTCAGAAAGAGTCAAAAAACAAACAACAGCAGACTAACAGACAACTAGGAGTGAGTAGATGATTGCTTGACCTTGGGTATATCATTTCCCCAACATCTCCAAAAGGAAATAATTAATAATCCTTGTCTTACACACTTACCGCAACTCATAATCAAATATAAGTGTGAAAGCTTTTGTAAACTGTTAAATGCTATATGAATGAACAGTGTTGCATTTAAAAAAAAGAAACCAGGACTGATCTTTCCTATCTCTCCTCCTTTCCTTTTAGCATTCTTCCTGCCTCTGTATTCTATCTTCTTTTCATTTTCTTTATTTCCTTAATTTATTTACACTACTTGCAGTTCTAACAATGAAGAAGCTGTGCAATGTAGGTCAAGTTCAGTTCATTGTGGAGAAAGTAAATCAGTGGCCCCTGTATGACAGTTGAAATATCTATAGTTTATAGTATAGTAAAAGGAAAAATAAGTACCCATATTAAATATACTACATTAAGGACCCCCAAAATAAACGATATGGATATAGATATATAAAATATATATGGATATAGATACATAAATACCTGATTTTACAGATAAATGAGGAGATTGACTCAGAGACTTTGTGACTTTCTAGGGTTACATAGCTAGTGAATAGCCAAGCAAAAACTCAACCCCGGTCTTCTAACTCCAAATCCAGTGTGATCCACACATAGCTAGAGATAGTCTCTCTTGAACTCTGTTCCAGCTTTGGAGAATTTTGTTTCTTTTTCTTTTCTTTCTAATTTTTTGAGACTGTCTCTCCATCTCACTGGAAGTACAGTGGCCACTGAGAGACCACTGATTGACACAAGAGCTTTGACCAACTATTTCTGATCTAAACTGGTTTACCTTTACCTAGGCAACCTGGCAGCCTTTTACTCTAAGGAACTCACCATCTTTTCAGGGATCACTGGCACCTCTGGTATGAGGACTTGCCAAGCCCTTTTCAGGGCTGTTTATCCACCTTTGGTGTCCAGTCACCCAACTCTCACCTGTGGCTCTAAGAGGCTGCAGCATGCACAGCCACCACACCCCAATAAACTGTCTCAATAACATACTAAACCAGCCTGAGGGTAGCCAACAACCTCAAACCCTTCAGTGAGTTAGGGGGATGTCTACCCCTAGCATGTGAAGACACCTTCCTCCCCTCTTCTATGCCCCAGGAGAACAGTTTGTTCCAACAGTCATGAAGGCAACCAAAGCAGGTATTGTGGAGTGCTTAGGGCTTGGTTAGACATCAAAGAGGGCAAGGTCATCCACTGCATCCCAGGCCATTGCCAATCATTTTGACTTTTGTCTTGTCACCAGACTTCGATGACTCTGGAAGAGAGAGTAAGGTTGACTACTTTGTGCAACTCTGCCTCACTTAAATCCAATCCACTCAAAAGTCAAGACATCACCCTCTGATGTCATTGGTCCTCTTCAAAGATGAAGAACAGACAACAGTATATATTGCCAAATATTGCCAGTACATAATCAGTTTTTCCTACTGTAGCAGCTCCTAGGCTTAATGATCCACCAGCCTTAGTTTCCTTTTTTAGTAGAGGTTATAGGCACATATCACCATTCCTGGCCCCTAGAGGCTTTTAAGTTAGAATGTATTTATGTTGTCCTTTCTACTTTGGGGAAAAATAAGTACCTGTATTAAACATACTGTATTAAGGACCCCCAAAATAAACTATATGGAGATATATATATATATATGTATATATGTATGTATGTATGTATGTATACACACATTAGGGCTAAGATGTATACTACTATGTAAAGGTAGTAAAAAAATTTTAAAGATGAGCCTATGGGGTTAATTTGATCAATCAAATCACATATATTAAGCATTATGTGCCAGGCACTGTAGTAATCATACGGTACCAAAAAAAAAGGTAAAAACGGGTTTTTTTTTAAATATCACAAATCTTTTATTAGCAAGGAAAATGGAAACAAGATTAGAAGAATATATAACAACTTAAAAGAGTCAATGAGTTTCCTAAAGTGGGGACACTTTGACTTTACAACCTCAGGGGAGGGTTGAGAGTTAGCAAAAGACCTAGCTGGTCATCTCCACTGCCCCCAGAATAGTTATTCTTCTCTAGCTGGGAGATTGTCCTCAATCCACCTGATAAACATCATTCTGATTTCTGCCACCCCATCTCCTTTCAGCATGTCTTGAACAAACTTCACACCCACTGCCATCTGGACCATCTCCAGGGATCCCCTCAACACCTCACACAAAAGACTGGAATAAATGAAGAATGAGTGGTTTTCAGGGAGCTACACAAAATCAACCAGGGGGTTGTTTTCCAAGGTCAGAGAGAATTTGTCTAGGCTGGGATCCAGTTGGTGATGCCCAGGTACATTTTAAATACTGCCTTGGCAATGACATCACTGTTTCCCAAAAGTCAGGGCACCTGCCAACATTTGACCAAGCGGAAATCTTTTCGTCAATCAGATACCAATATCATAGCCATTTTGTCCAGTTGTTTGTTCACATCATTTTCATATTCATTTTCATTATCATTTTCATCATCCTTGCAAAGCTGAGTGACCAGAGCTAGGTCAGGGTAAAACACTGAAAACTCATTTTCTTGCTCTCAATGCCTCAGTTTGCTTGGCTTGCCTCAATATGGTGCCAGGTCTAACTATTCCCTCTTGCCCCTATCTCTTATCCTTTCCCTCTCCTAGCTCCCCAGCCCTGCTGTGGCTCAACATCTGCTGCACAGCCTGGGCCTTTTTTTTAAAAAAAATATAGCTGAATTCAAGAAATTATTAAATGCTTCATGTGCAAGGCACTATACTCAGCAACATGGACACTGGGACAAAACCAAATCTCTACCCTTGAGTTTACATTCTACTATGGGGAAAAAGAGAGAAACAAACAATATGAATATAGATAACTAAATACAAAATGTTTACAAAGAAATTAGGAAGGAGTCTAGCAGCTGAGAAGATGAGGGAACTACTTGTATAGGATGTTGCATGTGAGTTAAACCTTTATTTTATTTTATTTTATTTTTTGCTTTTTGGAAGGCAAGTGGGGTTAAGTGACTTGCCCAAGGTCACATGGGTAGTTTTTGTGTTAAGTGTCTGAGGCTGGATTTGAACTCAGGTCCTCCTGACTCCAGGGCTGGTGCTCTATTCATGAATTAAACCTTTAAGAGATGGAGGGATTCCAAGAGGCAAAGGTGAGGAGGATGAGCATCCCAGGCATGAGAATAAGGTATAGAAGCAAGAAATGTGATGTCCTGAACTGGCAACAGCAAATAGGCCAGTTGGGAATGAGACATGAGTGCATAAAAAGTAACGGGAGGGGCGGCTAGGTGGTGCAGTGAGCAGAGCATCAGCCCTGGAGTCAGAAGGACCTGAGTTCGGATCTGGCCTCAGACACTTAACGCACACACAAACAAAAACCTAGCCATGTGACCTTGGGCAAGTTACTTAATCCCAATTGCCCTCCAAAAACCAAAAAAAAAAAAAAAAAGTAATGGGAAATATGAATGAAAAAAGAGGCTGAAGCCAGAGTACAGAGATTTACATGCCAAACAGAAGAGTTTGCATTTTCTCCAATCTAGAATACTCTACTCATACACAAAGACTACAGGAATACCAGAATTTTTTTTAAAAAATGTTTTCTCTGAGTTTATTCTTTAAAAAAAAAAAGGTAAGGAGTTCAAATTTTAATGGGAGAAACAACATATAATTAGGTATATATAAGATATATATATAGGGTTGATGGGAAGTAATCTCAGAACGAAAGGTTTCCTGTAGAATGTGGGATTTGAGCTGACACAAGAGAAGATAGGAAGACTAAGAAGTGAGGGAGAGGAGTGTTGCTTCTTGGCAAGGAGGGCAACCAACACAATAGCACCAAGACTAGAAAAGGGAACAGCAAATACCTGGATTCATAGACTGTGGAGGAGAGTAAAGTGGAAAAAGAGTGGAAAATTAGAAAGAAACCAGGTTAGGAAGAGCTTTAAATGTCATACAAATGACTATATTTGATCCTAGAAGTAATAAGGAGCCACTGGAGTTTATTGGATGGAGGAAGGGAAGTGGTAGTGGGACATGGTTCAACATGACCTATATTTTAGGGAAATCACCTTGGCAGCTAAATGGAGAATGGATAAAAGTGGGGAGAAACTTGAATCAGGGAAAGCAATTATAAGGATTTTACAGTAGTCCCAATGAGAGGTAATGAGGGCTGTAGAAAGAAGGGGACATATCATGAAGGTAGAAAGAACAAAATCTGACAATAGATTGGATGTATGAAGTGAGGGAGAGCTGAAAAGAATTACACCACAGCTGCAAACATGGGTGACTGACAGAATGGTAGTGTCCTTGACAATAGTAGAGAAGTCCAAAAGAAGACAGGATTTAGGAAATAAGATAATGAGCTCTATCATGAACCTGTAGGGTTTGAGCTGCCTATCCAGCTCATGATGCCCAAAAGACAGCTGGTAATAAAAGACTAGCTCAGTAGAGAGACCAACACTAGATAACAATGTAAATCTAGAAATTATATCCACATAGAGATAATTCAGCCCATGAGAGTTGATGTAAAATTACGAATTAGTTAAAATTCCCAAGTCTCAGACTCTCCCAAGTTCCTGTCCTGAATTTCCAGTTGCTGCTAAACCTGTATATCCTGCCAGCACACTCAACACGTACTCCTCTAAACTCTTCATCTTCCCCCCAAAACAACTCCTCCTTCTGAGTTACCTATTTCTGTTGATGGTACTACTATCCTCCCAGTCAAACTGGCTTGAAATCTGAGTTATGGCTGACTCTTCCTTCTTTTCACTCCATTCAGGATTCAAGCAGTCACTTAATTCTTCTTCACATTGTTTCTCAAATCCTTCCCCTTTTCCCCTTTCCTCCAGCTACTTGATGCCCTGACTCAGGTACTTGACCACCTGCCCAATTATAATAGCTTTCTAAGAAGCATTTCCACTTCCTTTCTCTCTCTTCTCCTATCTATACTTCACATTCTGTCAGAATGATCCTCTTAAAGTAAGCTCTGTCAGAAGACCTGAGTTTAAATCCTAACTCTGATGCCCGCTAGCCTTGTGGCCCCAAGCAAATCCCTTTACCTCTCTGAACCCCCAACTACAATGAAGATAATATTGCTTTTACAATGCTGCCTTCTTCATTGTGTTGTTGTGAAAGTCTCCGTACACTTTAAATTATTATTTCTTGAATTATTTTTTAAAAATGCAACAAAGTAAGTTTTAATTTGATCACTTCCCTACTCAAAATCCTTTAGAGGCTTCCCATTTCCCCCAAGACAAAATTCTTCATTCTGCAGGTGGCAAACTGCCTCTGAGGTCAGAGACTTCAGTTCAAATCCAGTTTAATACTTACTACTGTGTGACTTTGGGCCAGTCACTTAACCCTAGGTCTCATTTGCAAAGTGAGGGGTCTGGACTAAATGGGCTGTGAGGTTCCTACCATCTCTAAATCTGTGATCATATAATCAGACAGAAGTTTCCTTTTCCAATCTTATCTCCCACTATCTGCCTTCACACACCCCATGTTATAGGAATGTAAATTTTTAAGATCTTCCCTGCCCTAGGCCCTTTGATAGCCTTAAGTGCACCTGGAACCTGTGGTGGGAGGCTAGTTTTTCAGGAGATACTTTTTGATTGGGCAGTGGGTCTAGAGGGTTGTTATATTCTCTGAACCTGGAAAAGGCTATGTAAATCCTGATGTGAGGCTTTGTTCTAGGGCTCACTTTGAGAAGTGTTGTGTGATTTGACCAGATGAGACTCTGGGCAGCCATTGAGAGCCGACTCCTCCCACCCTTTGAAAACCCAGATGTTGATGCTTCCTTGTAACTGTGACTAGGTATAGATGGATGTAATGGTTAGACAATTGGAGGCCTGTCTGCTTGATCTGTTTGTTTTTCTGCCTTCTTGTAATTTCTGCTTTTAACCTCTGTATACTCTGAAGTTTGGGGTACTTTTCCCCCTGAACTAGGTAAATGATATGTTTGATTGATTAAAGCAAGATTGTTAACGCATTTTGAGTTGCTTTCCTTTAGAAAAGCAGAGCTAAGAACCTGTGTTGGCAGCCACGCTGGGGATGCTGGAGTGCTTGCCGCCACCCCCCACATGCCCACCAAATTGACCAACTCCTACACCTTTAGTTCTCCACCACTGCTGCTTTCTGTGGTTCACCTCCATAATTGGTACTTAATGAAATAAAGGTTTGTTGAATTGCTGGTTCACCTCTTCTTACAAAGGAAAAGGCCTGGAGAAGGGAAAAGACTTGCCCAAAGTTCTACCACCCAGTTCTCATTACTATGACTTTAGTGTTTTTTTATATAATATTATGGCTAGTGTCAAATGCCAGAAGAGTAATAAGAGAAATGAAATTGACACTTAACCCTTCTTGGTAGACGTAGAGCAGCTGAGTCGATGGCCCCCAATTAAAACCCACATGAATAGCTCCTGGGGAAGCCCTGCAAAGGTTTCTTCTGCTGCTCTAGCTTCCTTACCCCTGTCACAAAGTCTGCTGTAGAAAAAAAACACTTTCTTAAACTGAGGTGAAAAATTCTACATTAAGGCCGATTCTATCAAGAGTAGAATGGAGGATCCATGGTAAGCAAGTTCCTATTCCCATCAAATGGTCTGTAAATATCAACAATCGCTCCCTCTAAAGACAAAATGGCATTTTAAGTTTTAGTCAGACTCTAGGCCCAGGGCTTACTTGGTTTTGGCTTCACCACAGGGCCTTTCCTTACTAAGGAAGTGAAAACCTGGAAGGGGAGTGTGATTGTGAAAGCTAATAGCAAAGGTGCTGCTCTAAGGGCTTTAGGAAAATCCACTAACCTCGCACTTTGGGAAGATGAAAGAAATTTAAGAAATAGAAGACAGTGGTCAGATCAAGATAAGAGCGGCCTCTTAGCAAGGCACCTGCCTGACTGGCCTCTTCTGGGTCCCATGGAGCCTGCACAGAAGTGCTTCCGAAATACCCTGTTCGACCTCACTTGGGATTGAAAAGGCAGCTGGGAGTGATGCACAAGCAATTCGATTTGGCAGGCTTTAATAAGTACCTACTATGTGCAGGTGTGCTTGGGAGTGGTGACTTAAAGACTAGATGCTACCTAGTCTTTTGTCCTCCTGGAATTTACAGTCTACTAGAGGAATGAGACAAAAACATAACTAATAAGCAATGCTACATAATGGGTGTAATGTCATGTGATGTCTGAAGAAGAATCAACAGGGGCATAAGGGAAGACTTCCTGGAAGAGGTAACAGTTAAGTTGGTCTTTAAAGGGAAAGGTGGGCAAAACATTCCAGGCACAGAGAATAATAAAGTTACAGGAAATTACAATGCTCTGTGTTGGGATTGGGGGCCCAGGAGCAGAAAGCAAGGAGACTGAAAGTCCTCTTGTTTGTCTAGAGCATACTTTGAGCAGAGAGAAGTAACAGAAGATAAAACTGGAAAGGGAGGATGGCTCCAGAATATGAAGAGTCTTGAATGCTAAGCAAGTAGTACTCTTTTTTTTTTAAAAAAGAGAAAAATTACCAGATTTATGGACAGGGAAAATTATCCTGGCACTTGTAAAGGATGGCAAAGAGAATGGCAGTGGGAAGACCCATTAGGAGATTCTTTCAGGTGGGTGGTAAGGAAGACCTTTACTGGGGTGAAAATAAGGGAAGAGGGCACAGATATGAAGAGCTCTTTCAGGGGTAGAAGTGATAGGGCATGGTAATTGAATAGATAGGACTCCCGATAACCTCCAGGATTAAATATAAAACCTGACATTTGAAGACCTTCATAACCTGCCTTTCTCTCCCTCTGCCCCTACCTTTCCAATGTTTTTACACCTTACACCCTAGGCACCACCACACACTCTGTGAGCCAGTGACACTGGTCTCCTTGCTATTTCTGGAATAAGACACTCATCTCTTAACTCTGGGTATTTTCTCTGGCTATTCCCCATGCCTGGAATGCTCTCCTTCCTGATCTGCCTCCTACCTTTCCTACCTTCCTTCAGATCCTTGCTAAAATCCTACGTTCTACAGGGAGCCTTTCCTGAAAATCCTTCATTCTAATGTCTTCTTTCTTAGGCTATCCCTGGCTTATCCTGTAGAGGTTTTGTTTGTACTCAGTTGCTTGCATTTTGTCTTCCTCATTAGTCTCTCAGCCCCTTTAGAACAAGGACTATTACCTTTCTTTGTATTCCCCAAGCTAAACACAGTTCATGGTATATAGTAGGCACTTAATATATATATTTATTAACTGAGTGAGGGGAAGGAGGAATCAAATGCCAATTTTTCAAACTTGGGTGACAGTGCCTAGTATTGCCACTGCAAGAAACCACAAAGAAATAAAAACAGATTTAGGGATATTAAGCTTTGTTTTAGTCATATTGAGTTTGAGGTAATAGTAATTCAGGTAAGACATATACAGTAAGTTATTAGAGATGTGACACATGATTGGGAAAGAGGTTAAGGCTAGAAATCTGGAACCAAGTCATGTGAAATAAGGTGAAAGTTAAAGTCATTTGAATAAATGATCTTGCTAAAGGAGAGGCTTGAAATACAAAGGGATTAAGAAGAGTCTTTGGAAGGATACTTACTTTAAGGGACGAGGATGAGGAACCAAAAAAGATAAAGAGTAGATGTTTGGTAGGAGAACCAGAAAGAAGAAAAAGATTATGCTTGCTTTAAATCCCCCATAATTTGTAAGGCTTTCTTTCATCCATCTCGTTGAATCATTATGCCAACCCTCTGAGGGAGACAGGGCAGCAGTTTCTTCTTTTTTTTAGGGTTCAGAAAACTAAGATCTGTAGTAGAAATGATTTGCTGAACAAAGGTCACACACTGCAAGTAATAAGTGGCAGCCAGTCCTGGAACAAAGGTCTTTTGATGCCAAGGCCAATGTTCTTTCTGCTGCTCTGAACTCCCTCTCCATATAATAGTGTTTTTGCTAGCTGTTTATTAACAGCGGAGACTAAACACCTTGCCATTTGGAGAAAGGATATTTTTATATTTTTAAATGCTAGCTTTCTAATCTGAAGAAGGTTATAAACTAGGCATAAATAATGACTCAGATGACGTGGTTTCATTGCTATAGCCAGATCCCCAAACCAGGTCTGGGTCCCCAGAGAATCAGATAATCAGTTTCTATCTTTAGGATTCTAGGTGGATCCCTGAAATTTTTAGCAGTGTTGTACATAAGCTCCCAAATTTTCCTCATCAATAACCAATTAGCTTTTATAAAAGGAATTTGCTATAAAAGTATAGCAAGCATAGTTATGAAACATTCCCCACCCCACCCCCAAAGTCTGGGGTGCACTCTCCCATGAATACACTCAAAGTCCATGAGAGAAGTGGACACTAACTTAAAGCACAATGGTAATGCAGCACGTGTGTAGAAAATATGTGTTAAAGGGCTACCTCCCACCTCCTGGCCTTGGAAGCCCTTTTTTCCCTTTTTGGAGTCCTTATGGAGGGCATGAATGGCATCAGTGATGGATGAATCATTCTTCTGCTTAGCTGGTCACCCAATCTGGCTCCTCACAAAGTATAGCATCCCTGCTGGATGTCTACCAGAGCATGACATTGTTGCTGGGCTGGGCTGCTTCTCAACTGAGCTAGACTGTTTTGCTGCTTTTGGTATTTCGACCACCCCACCCTAAACCTCTCCCCTTCTGTTCAGGTAGTGAGAAAGGGAAGATGTCAACTGTTGCTTTGCATTTGTTCACAGGATCCCTGCCAGGGTACTTCCAAATCAACTCCACCACCTCATCAGGGAAATAAACAGAAGAGACATGAAAGCCACATGCTCACTATTGCCAGACACAGAGCTGGTACCCTCCTCCTCCCTGATTCTGGGCCCCCCCACCCCATCCTTAGAAAGGCAGTTCTTAGTAGTCTTGCCTCCTTGCAGTGATGCAAAGGAAACGAGGATGATGAAGGGGTGGATTCAAATTTCACCTTCTTGGGGCAGCTAGGTGGTGCAGCGAATAGAACACTGGCTGTGCAATCAGGAGGGCTTGAGTTCAAATCTGGCCTCAGACACTTAACACAAAAACTAGCTGTGTGACTTTGGGCAATTCAACCCCAACTGCCCCACCTTCACCCCTCCAAAAAGAAAAAAAAATTCGCCTTCTTGACTAACTACATTAATTAAATTAAATAATTACTAAAAATAATTATGTCACCCTTACCCCTCCCAGGACATAATATACATGTTGCTCCCATTTTTGTGAGCACTGCTTTAATGTTTACAAGTAATTTGTTTTCCTTCTCAGTTTTCCTTCCCTCCACCTTTGATTTCCTCATAACCCACGAGTGATAAAGAATTCTGAAATTCCTTCATAAAACTGTATCTTTCCCTATGACTCATTCATTCTAAACTAATTCCTTATCTTTGCCATGACCTCCCAGTACCTCTACTCTTCAGTACATTCCTAGGCCGTCATTATTATTCTGACTTCAATTTCCTTCTCTTGAAGTCTTGACCCTTTGGGTAACCAATCCAAATTGACACTGTCCTCTTCTCTTGAATTTTGTGTACCCTTGTCTTATTCCTGCTCATACCTTACCAAGCACCAGCTCTGACTCACCAGCTGCCTACTTACAAGTTACTGAATGGTCCTGGAAGGCACACAACTGTGCTTGAGTATGTCTACTATAAATTTATCTAAAATGGGATCTCTGTCCTAGAAAACAATCATTTTAATCTTCCCTGATTGATTTCCTATTGAACTTTGCACAGCAGTTTTTCCAAACTATCTTTTCTCTTAAGCATCCCATACCAACTCTTCCCCCCACCATTCTTATCAAAGGATCTCATTTCCTAATAGAAATCTGGTGCCATCGGCTTCCTCTTTTTTCCCCTTCTTTATCTCAGAGCCCCTTGACATCATCTCCTCTTTTCTCTTATTCACTGAACAGCACTGAAGGAAGCCATGCAACCTTACTGACTGAGGCCACATAAATTTGTTACCTGATAACATCTGGGTTCCCACTCCATTTTCTCCTCTCTAATTGAATCTCTTTTGTCATACTTCCACAACTGTTATGAGCCTTCTCTTCTCAAATCCACCACAGCACCCTCTCTCCTCATCCTCTCAACAGAGCACCTTAATTCATAGTTTGAGAAAATAAAAGCCATTGCCTGTAGGTTTCCTTCTCCCCTTATTCTACCTGACAAAACTCCTTGTCATCTACTACTCACTTTTTCAGTCCAGTGTCATATGAAGAAGTAGTACTTTCTTGGTCAAGGCCAATTTGTCAATTTATTAATTGACATCCCCTCTTGTCTCCTTCACAAAATTTCTCTCAAATCATCCCTGCTCTAATTTTTAATTTCTCTTGCCTGCTACCTGAAAAGATGTCCAGGTTTCTCCCATCCTTCAAAACAAAACAAAAGTCCTTATACTTGGCTCTATGTTCCCTTCAGTTAGTCAGCTTTTGTACTAGCAGTGGACCCCCTGCCTTGTGAATCTTACCTGGAATAGAATCAGCACCAGGTGCTTTGTCATGTGAGAGGAGCCTGATAGCATTTAAAACCTCTTCTTCATTTGGAAGCTCACTAGAGAGGGATTGACTTTAATCTGAGGTATCCAGTCAATGGCTTCAGCATTGATTGATGACAGTCTGTTGAGGACACTATGGAAGTGTTCAGTCCATCTCTCCAGGATCATGTCCTTATCACTAATCAATGTGGCTCCATCAGCACTGAGTAGTTAAGAAGCACCAACGGTTGTTAGCCCATAAATAGTTTTCAGAGCATCATAAAAGCACTTTGGATTGTTACTATCAGTGTAAAATTGAATTTCATCTCCCTTCTTACTGAGCGAAGAATCCTACATCTCTCTAAGCTTTACTTGTTCTTTACTTATGATGGAGTTAAATGCTGCCTTCTTAGAGATGGATGAACTATCCTGCTAGTAAGCCTTGTGGTGTTCTCATATTTCATTTAACAGCTTCTGAATTTCTCCATCATTTTTGTTAAACCAATCTTGATGTTTGTGAGTGTTCTGGCCCGGATGAGTAAATGTACTCTCAAGGTCTCTCTGAAGAACTTTGGAATCAATTGTGTGGCATGGGAGACACTGGAACAGGACTGTCCCGAATGGCATGTCCACATCAAAGAAGGCACCATGCTCTATGAGTGAAGCAGAATTACAGTAGCTCAAAAGAAATGCAAGATGCACCAATTCAGAGACATCTCCACTCCAGATGTTCATGTGGACTATTTGTGCCCAATCTGTGGTAGAACCTTCCAAACTCGTATCTCAGGCTGGTCAACCACAGTCAAACATATCATACCTTGACTCCAACATAGTGATGTCAGTTTGCTCTTCTTTGAGAATGAAGGACAGCAACTAACCATACACCCTTCAAGCTATCATTCTGTAATATTTCTTCTCCTGTTTATAGCCAAACTCCTGGAAAATCTACCCTCTTTTCTATCCCTTTCTTCTTATCTCATTTAAAAATCTGGTTTAAAAGTCTGGCTTCTGACTTTTTCACTCAATCAAAATAATTCTCTAAAAAGTTTTCAATGACCTCTTAACTGCCCACTCAAATGGCCTTTTCTCCTTCATCCTTCTTGAGCTCTCAGCAGTGTGTAATGCTATTGACCACCTCTCCCAGATATGTTCACATCTCTGGGTTTTCATGACATTGCCCTTTCTTGGTTTTCTTCCCACATGTCTGGCCCCTCCTCAAGGCTCCTTTGCTAAATCATTATCCATATCCTTCCACTTAATTGTGGGTGTACCCCAGAGTTCGACCAGATTTCTCTTTTCTATCTACACTCCCTCTCTTAATGATCTCATCATCTCCCTTGGGTTTTGTTTTCATCTCTATATAAATGACTCCCAGAACTACATATCCAATCCCAGTCTCTGCTGAGTTGCATTACCTCATCACCAACTGTCTATTAGATATTTTGAACTGAATTTCCATAGGCATCTCAAACTCAGGATGTCCAAAACATAACTCATTATCTTCACTTGGCACTTAATTATTTCTATTGATACTCCTATTTAACCAGTTTTGCAATCTGAAAGTCATCCTTAACTCTTCCTATCCCCTTATCCCCCCTGCCCTATATCCAATCAGTAGCCGTGACATGCCAATTCTAGCTTCACAAAATCTCACACCCATCCCCTCTCACACAGTCTCCATTCTAGTTCAAAACTTTATAATTCACCACCTGGACTATTGAAATAGCCTCCTGATTATTCTCCCTCCATCCCGTCTCTCACCTCTCTAATCCTTCCTCCATATCACTGCCAAGCGGATATCCCTAAAATATAGCTCTGGCCATGTCACTCCCTTGCTCACATCTTAAGTGACTCCCCATTTTCTCTTAGATGAAATGCAAAATTATTAGCATATCATTTAAAGCCATCCACAGTCTCCTTCCCACCTGCCTTTCATGAAAGGTTCAGAACCCCAAGTCACAAAAAAGAATGATAGGGAAGTTTGGAGGAGGGGGGGTAGAGTTTGGGGGTGGGGGAACCAATGTGTTCTACTCTGAACATTTTAAGTTTGAGACTTATCCTTTAAAGTATCTTCTTGGGGGCCATGCATTTATTTCTATAATATTACCTTTGCTAATAACATTTCTGGACTTCTCTTCAGGAATGGTCTACAGAGATAGAAAAGAACATTTTTCATTGCTTTATAGTCTTATCTTATTTTTGTCCCCAAACTACATTCCCCAGCCTGACATCTGGTCTTATCTACCAGTCTTAGCTCCTAGGATAGATGTGGGATTATAGAGGATTTAAAGTTGGAAAGGGACCTTAGAAACAATGTAGTTTTTTTTTCACTGAACATTTAACAGAGTTTATTTTTTTCATCAATACAGCAAGAATATTGAACAAGGATACAATGACACTTAGCTTCTCAGGATGTGGGGGTTCCCTCATCTCCAAATAATAATGTGTCTGGTGAATAGATCAGTAGGTTATGGTGACTTGTTTGGTCTCAGGCATCAAACCACCAAATCTGAGAGACCTAGATTACAAGTGGTTGAGACTTTTTTATGCCTATCTACCAGGAATTTGCATCAGAGGATCTGAGGCCAATAAGGTTTCACATAGAAAAGAAGCTTTAGGGGCAGCTAGGTGGCACAGTGAACAGAGCACCAGCCCTGGACTCAGGAGGACTTGAGTTCAAATCCAGCCTCAGACACTTAACACTTACTAGCTATGTGACCTTGGGCAAGTCACCCAACCCCAATTGCCCTCCAAAAAAAAAAAAAGAATCATCCCTTCCCATCAAATTCAACCTGTGCCCTCTATCCATGTATACCTGTGAACATATGCCATGTACCCTTCTTCAATTATTTTCATAATGAGAAAGGTTTCATCAAACACAGTTATTGTTTTTCCATGTAGGAATGTAAATAGTCCAACTTTGATAAGTTCCTTTTGATTTCTTTTCCTTGATTACCTTCTCAAGCATCTCTTGCTTCTTGCATCTGAATGTCAAATTTTCTATTCAACTCTGGTTTTTTCATCAAGAATGCTTGAAAGTCCTCTATTCCACTGAATGACCGTATTTTCCCCTGAAACAAGATACTCAGTTTTGCTGGGTAGGTGACCCTTGGCTTCAATCCCAGCTCTTTTGCCCTCTGGAATATCATATTCCATGCTCTTTGATCCCTCAGTGTAGAAGCTGCCAGGTCCTGGGCTATTCTGATTGTGTTTCCACAATATTGAAATTGTTTCTTCCTGGCTGCTTGTAGTATTTTCTCCTTGATCTGGGAATTCTGGAGCCTGGCTATAATATTCCTGGGAGTTTTCTTTTTGGGATCTTTTTCAGGAGGTGATTAGTGGATTCTTTCAACCTCTATTTCTCCCACTGGGTCTAAAACATCAGGGCAATTTTCCTTGAGAATTTCTTTAAGGATGATTTCTAGGTTCTTTCTTTGATTGTGGCTTTCAGGTAGTCCAATAATTTTTAAATTCTCTCTCCTGGATCTATTTTCCAGGTCAGTGGTTTTTCCCATGAGATATTTCACATTGCCTTCTATTCTTTCATTTGTTTTGATCTGCTTAACAGCATCTTGATTTCTCATAAAGTCATTAGCTTCCATTTGCTCCAGTCTAACTCTGAAGGAATGAATCTCCTCAGTGAGCTTTTGAGATTCTTTTTCCATCTGGCAAATTCGACTTTTTAAGGCATTCTTCTCCTCATTGCCTTTCTGAGCCTCTTTTGCCATTTGAGTAAGTCTATTTTTTAAGGTGTTATTTTCCTCAGTCAGGCTGTTGACTGTCATTTCATACTTTTCTTGCATCTTTTTCATTTCTCTTCCCAAATTTTCCCCACTTCTCTTATCTGCTTCTTAAGGTCCTCTATGGCCTGTAGCCAGCTTGTATTTTCATTTGGGGCTTTTGGTGCAGGAGTTCTGACCTCACAGTCCTCCTCTATGCTTTGAGCCTCTTTGCCCCTAAAATAGGAGTCCAATGTTGAACTTTTCTGTTTATTTTGTTTCATTTGCCTAGGCATATTGCTACTTAATTACTTGATTTGGGGGCTTGTTGCCACAGTAGGACTCTGCCACCAGACAGGGGAGCTTCCGCCCAAATGGGGGTCTTCACAACTTCCACCAGTTGGGTGGCCTCTGTAAAGCCTCCACCCACTCTGGCAAGTTGGATACCCACCCCAAACTTTCCCCCAGACCACAATCCAGATCCAGGCAGTTTAAAGCAAAAGCGATTAACCCCCAGACTGATTGCTGGATCTCCCTACAGTTCGCAGACCAGGAGCTAGAGCCACTACTGAGGCTGCAAAATGGCTTCTGTGCAGCTGTTTCTTCAGCAGCTTTTTGCCCCCAGGGGAGGAAGCCACGTGTTCCCCAAATACTGGTCCCAAAGTCCATAGGGCACTAACCTCTCACTTTGTCCTAGGCATATCTGTGCTGATAATTCTGGAATCGCCACAATTGCTGGTGTTCTGGGGTCCCTCCAGCCGGCTGAAGGCCCAACAATGTAGTTTTAAAACCCTCATTTAACAGAGAAAGAAACTAAGTCTCATGCAGTTTGTGAATTGCCCAAGTGAATTTACCCTCTTCAGGTCATCCTGATGAAGAGGGATTAGACTTGTTCTGCTTGGCCCCAGAGGTCAGAACAAGAAGCAGCTGATGGACATTGTTATTATGGTGGTGGTGGTGGTTTTTCAAGCTTTTTCAGTCATGCCTGACTCTTTGTGATCCCATTTAGGGTTTTCCTGGCAAAGATATTAGAATGGTTTGCCATTTCCTTCTCTAGCATGGAAGTACCAGGGAGGCAATAATCAGCTCTCTGTAAGAGAAATCTTCCTATGAAATCAGAACTGTCTAGCAATAGGAAGACTTCTTTTGTTAAATAACTTTCTGTCACTGGAGTTCAAGTGGAGATTGAATGGCCACTTATATGATATGGTAAATGTTTATTATGTGCTTACTATGTGTCAGGCACTAAGTGCTGGGAATATAAAGAAAAAGAAAAGACAGTATTTGTCCTCAAGGAGCTTACAATCTAATGGGGGTGGGGGAATAATATACAAAAGGAAATTGGAAAGGGAGGTGAGAGGTGCAAGAGGGTACCTGGCAAGGGGACATAATGAAGATGGTGGTGAAATCAAAAGCAAGCAGAACACCCAGTGGAAAATGAACAGATGACTGGGATTTTGATTCTCCTATAAAGCCATGGTTGTTCTGTCCTCCAGCCCTCCAGTCAGAGAGGCAGAAGCCATCAGGGTAATAATAAGATTAATGATGGAAGCTGAAGGAATCTCCATGATGCTGAGTTCCCTGGTGATGGATTTATCTGGTGCTGAGTTTATCCTGGACAGGGCATGATGAAGATGTTGATAGACTTGAAGCCAAGCAGAGCATCTGGTACAAATGAATACTGGGTAACATGTACTGGGAGTACTCAGAAAAGAGATTCATAGAGCATGATCTGGGGAGGATTCCTGCTCAAATACAGGTACAGAAGCCTCTGAAGTCACTTTCAGTCGTGAGTATATGTGATTTTATGATGAAGGCTACAGCCCTGCATGTCTCCCTCTGAGGACAGACTGATCTAGGCAGGGAAATAGATGCATTAAGTGGCTGGACTTAGATAAGAGCAAAATAAGTGAAGTTACAGGGAGAGATCTGGCTACAGATCATGCGGGGGAGGTCAGGAGGGCATTGGCTACACAAAAATAAAACCAAATCTCTAAGGATACAGATTTGTTACCACTGTAGCAAAAGTATATTTTTGTACACTTTTGAAATGTACTCTATTGAAGACTGTACTGAAAATTGTATTGGAGACACTCAAAAGGATATAATGTAGCTTCTAAAGCAAAGCAACAAGTTCTCCAGAAAAGTGAGAGAACCTCCCTACTCCCTTCTCTGCTGGCTGAAATCCTAACCATTCTGCCTAGCCATGAGTTATAATAAAAGATGGGGGAATGGAAGACAATACGTATTTATATCACACCTGCTATGTGCCTAAGGGAGCATAGTGCTAAGTCCTTTTATAACTATTATCTTATGGAATTTGTCAGGAAAAACCTAGGTTCAAGTCCTGATTGTCACTTACTAGCTATGTGACCCTGAGAAAGTTATTTTTACTTCTCTGACCCTTGGTTTCCCCATTTGTTAGGGGGGAAATGTGGTGGGTGTGAGGAAAGTGTTCTGTAAACCTGTAAATGTAATAGAAACATGAATTATCATTAATGTTAATATTTTTTAAAATAGCTTATTTATTTTTAGTTTTCAACATTCACTTTTATAAGATTCTGAGTTCTAAAATTTCACCCCTCCCTCCCTTTCTCCCTCCCTAAGATGGCATGCAATCTGATATAGGCTACACATGTACAATCATATTTAACATTATTAATGCTCATTTTAAATAGCCTTTTCTATATGAATCCCACATTCAAGATGAAATCCTCTCTCCCTGATCTTTTTTCCCCCATAGAATTTTATCTGTTCCTCTTCCTTGATTTTTTTTTTTTTACATTCTGGTTTGTACAACTGTAGGCATTTAATTGATCTTAACCTTGAAGACAGGTTCTATGTCTTATTCAAAGAATTAGAGAACCATAGAAATGTAGAACTGGAAGGAACCATACAATAATGAATATATATTGTCAGGGCTGGAAGGGACCTTAGAGTCACAGACAGGTTGAGTTAGGAGCTAGAAAGGTCCTTAGACCATAAAATTTCAGAGCTGAAAAAAAAACAACAAAAAAATAGAACATAGAATGTTAGAGCTCCAAAATTCCTCCTTACTTTGAATTTCATGAGTTTACATTTGAACTTCAAATGCCAGATTATTTTTTAACTTGATCAGTCAGCATAAGGAAAAATCTGGATAATTGAGTCCTCAAATAGTACTTTCTTGAATTTGAAGAAGAAAAAATGCTCTTTGGCTGTGAACTAATTTGGCAAGCAGCTCTAAAATGGGGGGAGGGGGGTGTGGAGGGAATCACAACATATTTAGATATATCTCTGTTGCTAGTGTGAAACATGCATATATGCAAACTGCCTTTTCTGACTTTAAAATATTTAGTGAAAGTTGCCTAAGGATTACTCGTTGAAGTAGCGATGCTATTGTAAAAAACAGATATTTTTTAAATAAAGGAATCAATTTTCAATCAATCAACAATTATTTATTAAATGTCTAATATGTGCCAGACATTGAGTTTACATTTTCGTTTTGTTTTGTTTTTTTTTTTGCTTTTTTTTTTTTGGAGGGCAATTGGGGTTAAGTAACTTGCCCAAGGTTACACAGCTAGGTTGTTTTGTTTGTGTGCGTTAACTGTCTGAGGCCGGATCCGAACTCAGGTCCTTCTGACTCCAGGGCCGACACTCTACTCACTGCGCCACCTAGCCGCCCCGAGTTTACATTTTCAAAGGGAGACATGTACACATATATACATCTGTGTATATACCTATCTCTGTCTATACAAATATAGGGTTAGGGTTAGGGTTAGGGTTAGGAAGTGAGGGTAATAGTTATTGGAGGTATTAGGACAAGCTTCATGTAGAAGGTGGTACTTCGGGGCAGCTAAGTGGCAGAGTGAATAAAGCACCAGCCCTGGAGTCAGGAGGACCTGACTTAACTAGCTGTGTGACCTTAGGCAAGTCACTTAACCCCAATTGCCCTTCCCCTCTCAAAAAAAAAAAAGAGGGTGGTATTTGAGTTGCATCTCAAAGGATGAGAGGGATTCTCTGAGGTAGAGAGGAGAAGTGTACTTCAGGTATGTGAGATGGCCAGTGCAGAGGCACAGAGATGGGACGTGACCTGTCATGCATAAGAAACAGAAGAAGGGAAGAAGCCAGTTTTACTTCAAAAACTGATGGGGGCAGGAGAGCGGTATAATATCATAAGGTAAATGAGGTAAAACTTCAAGCCCCAGTAGAGTCTCTTTAACATATCTTTAAAATGAATTAGCAAATTATTTTCACATCTGGAGCAATCCCTCCCCAGCCTACACATAGGTTCCCTAGACAAGAATACTCCAGATTTAAAGTACTCCGTGGAGTTACAGCCACTCAAGCGTAGCTCATGACTCCTACCAATATATTTCTTTTTCTTTTTTTTTTATTTCTACTACCTTTTTTTAGAGTGTGAATTAAATTTAACAAAATAGAAACAAAATTTTTTTCTCACATTCCTCCAGTTTTCTCTACTAACATCCACCATCCAGTTCAGGCCTTCATCACCTCTCACTTGGACCTTATACATGTACTCTTCCCCCTGCCCCGCCACGTAATAGTATTTTATTTTTTCCAATTACATGCAAAGATCATTTTCAACATTCACTTTTATAGGGCTTTAAGTTCCAAATTTTTTCTCCCTCCTTCTCCTCCCTCCCCAAGATGGCAAGCAATCTGTTATAGGCTAATATGTTTACTTTTTCAGTAAGGCAGAAAACACCAGTCAAAGCAAAATAATTTAATGAAATAGTATAGCAAGAAAAAGTAACAAACACTTTCTACCCATAAACCTGGGGCCCACTTTCCCATAGATGCCTATACTAACTAACAATGCAGAGAATAGACATGTTGAAGTAGTGACACTATTGTAAGAACAGATATTTCTTAAATAAAGGAATCAATTTTCAATCAATCAACAATGATTTATTGTGTCTAATATGTGCCAGACATTGAGTTTACATTTTCAAGGGGAGACATGTACACATATATACAGCTGTGTGTATACCTATCTCTGTCTATGTATATATATACAAATATGTATAGAACAAATATGAGTAGGGTAAATGCAAAATAGTTTGTTAGTGAGGGTGAGTTATTGGAGGTATTAGGACGAGCTTCATGTAGAAGGTGGTATTTGAGCTGCATCTCAAAGGATGAGAGGGATTCCCTGAGGTGGAGAGAAGGGAGAAGGAAACACGAAGGGGGAAGGGGGAACTCATAAATGAGGACATATATGGAGGAGAAATTCGTACCTCCAATGCTTTCAGACTGCTGATTTATCATCTGGTGATGCTATCACGCTGTTTCAGCTGAGCTACGGGATGTGTGTGTATCTAGAAGAATGTCTAAACTGGTAGTTGTCCCTTGTTGTTCCATGTGGCTGCTGCTCCCCGTTACCTTGTGGGATCTCTGATCTGTACTGATTGTTCCTAGGCATGGCTTCACTGAGCGTGAAGTTTTGGGATTTCTGTGTGCTTCTGGATTCTGGCTTTTGCTTCGTGACTTTTCCTATAAGAATCTTTCTCTGAGCCCGGGATGAAATAAGCGTTTCCCCTCCAGAAGGAGGTTCCTAAGAGCTCTTTCTTTGGAAAGAGTTAATAGCATGCTACCTATCAGAGTCACCCAAGAAAAATCGTGCACTTCTGCTTGTCTAATTTCTTAAACTCTATTTTCTGGTCACCAAGGGCTATCTCTCTGTCAAAGGCCTCATTTTGACTTAGGGTCAGAATCCAAGTAGATCCCTGCTTAACACCCAATTTATAAACTGCTCCTAGGCAGCACTTATTTAAGGACTATCCTCCCAGCAAACTACCAAGGGCTCTTAGGGTTCAGGAATTCCCCAGTTTCTCAACTCACAAATTTCTTGGTCTCTCATACACATGAATAGATGGGGAAAAGAGTAACAGAAAGGAAAGGTAAGAATCCTAGGGGATCTGTTTATTGTTCTATCTAGCTTAACTTCTAGCCTTTCAAATGCTTATGTGACCCTGGAACCTTTCCAGGGTTGGATCTTATCCTGTTGTTACATACAAGAAAAGTAACATGGTATAGGAGAAAGAACACTTAACTTAAGAGTTAGAAAAATTGATTCTAGTCCTAGTTAATGGTATTTAGTAGCTGGTCAGCTCTCTTAACCTCTCTGTGCTTGTTTCCTTATCCATAAAATAGCAATAATGATAATATACTCTCTATCTCACATGGTTATGGTCATGAAATTATAAATCATAAGCTCCTATAGAAATGAGAGCTATTATTAATATGTGGTCCCCAGGGATCCTCAAGTGTAAGCCAGGAAAAAAAGAGGGAGGGAATAATGAAGAAAGAGAAAAGGAAGATAGATGCATGTGATGGAGAGAGGCAAAAAACATCTCCCAGTTGTTTCAGGTATTACTGGTGTTACTGGTTGTCTGTCTAGACCTCAGAAGGTCCCAGAGCAGGAAATAAATATGCTCAGATGTAAAATTATTATCTGCAACATATTTTAGTAAAAGGGTGGGCAAAATAATCAGCCAACAAACATTTATTAAACAGTTACCAGTGCCAGAAACAGTGCAAAAACAACACACTCCCTGCCCTGAAGGACTTTATATTCTATCACAGGAAGCAATGGGTATACATAGAATTAATTATGCAGTTATATACAAGGTAAATATGAATTCATTTCCTAGGGTGGGTGGAGTAGGAGGGAAAAGGCAGTGTGGAACTATTATCTTCAGGCAACAGGAAAAGCCTCATGTAGGAGATAGCAGTGAGTTAAATTTTGAAGAGGAGAAAGTAAGAAGGGGGTGCATTCTAGGCATGGAGAGATGAGGGGTTGAGGTGGAAGGAGGATAGTCACTTGTACAAAGGCACAAAGTGGGGAAATGGAATGTTGTGTGCAAAGGCATGTGTGAAATGGAATAGTGTTTCATAAGGCCACCTTGTGAAGGGTTTTAAATGCCAAAGGAGTTTGTATGTTATCCAGAAGCCATGGGAGTTTTCTGTGCAGAGGAACGATGTAATCAGACTGGTGCTTAGAGAGAAAAGAGACTTGAGGCAGGGATCCTAATTAGAACAACAGGCTGCCTTCACACATATCACTGATCACATTCTTGAGAAAGGCGATTTAACTTGAAGCTATGTAGATGAAACTTGCTTTCCCCCTTGATACAACTGCGATAATACCCAACCACAGAGCTATACCACCCAACTTTTAAAAGATGTAGTACACAGAGGTCCTTCTACCATTAAATCTTATGATTTGATTGTAACAGAGAACTATGGGTGAGCCCAGAGGGTCTAGGTCATTTATCCTCACCCTCTCCACTACAGAACCTCTCTCACTCTGGACTCATATGGACCAGGTTTGGTCCTGGGAGATCTGGCCTTCTAGAGAAGTTCAATTTTTCCTTCTTATACTCTTCATAGCCTCATCCAAAATCCCCAGAGAAAATCATTTAAAGCTTAAATTTGCCTGTTGTCTAGGGTCTCCCCCTGTACACTGTATACCAGATAAGGACAACAATTTATTTCCTTTATGTAGAAGATATTCAGAAGTATATAATAACAAAGATTTAATCAAATAGCAGTAGCATACCTACTATTGCATTCCTCTGAGAAATTAACACTTAAAATACCAAAACAAGAGACATTTTGTGGGGATCCTGAGTTGGCATTTTCCCTTCCCCTCACTTCTATACTGTTTAAAGCTGTCCTTCCAGGTCTGTGTTTTCTGACAAACTAGATCAAAGGCTGAACTTAGCCTCCTGTGGTCATCATCTCCAAAAGGTGCTAGAGAAGCTGTCAAGGGCTCCCCCTGAAGTGCAGCTGGTACCACTGAGGGCCCAGGAGCTCCTAAACATTTGAACTCATAGGATTGCTCCTGAAACTTGAAATATCCATCTCAGGGTCCCTACTTCCCTAGACTCAGGAAAGAAACACAAAATCAGAGGAGGTAGTCAGGGACCCAAGGCTCAGGCTTAGCATGCCTGGCTGAGTCCTTACTTCAGCATGCATTTAGTCATAGTCACTGAGTTGCTGGGGTTGAGTACAGGGCAAGCTTTCCCTCCTCCACTTCTCTAGGGAGAGAGGCTTAAAGAATTCTGATATACTAAGCAACTGGGAAAAGAGAGTCAGAGGGTGGAGTCATTTCCTCTAAGATCCACAGAGGGAGCAGCTCTTCCTAATTTAATGGTCCGTCTTTGAAGATCCATTACCCTCCCTTCAGTCTACCGAGGAACCACCCAGGATTTGCTGCATCATCCGAGTGACAAGCCTTACAGAGCTGGGCCACATATTTCCTTGAAACTGGCAGAGTGAAAACAGCGCTCCTTGGGGTGTGCCCTACCCAGAACACATTGGGGGTGGGGAGAGAGAGCAAAGATGTGCTGCTTACCTCCTATTACTTTATGAAAAGGATCTTAGAACACAGAATGTCAGGCATGGGCACGCATAGCCTAGGTGTTTGGAGGGTGTGGGGTGGGGGTATGATTTTGAGAGAACTTATCTCTCTATTCAATCTAGCTTCTTTTGCCCTGCAGGCAGGGGAAGGGTCAGTGGCAAGGCTTACCCCAGGGTGCACCTGCACCTGGATGCACCCAAGCTATTTCTCTTAGAAGCTAGAATGTCAGAGCTGGAAGAACTTATAGAGATCATCTAGTTCGGTTCCTTCTTTTTAGGAAAAAACAGGTCCGCCATCATCCAGCCATTTAGTGGCAAAGCTAGTATTTGAAACCCAAACGCAGAGTTTGTTCTCTGATATACTATTCTGCCCGCCTCTTTGTGAAGATCTGACCATCACACACACACACACCCCCACACACACATACACACACACACACACACACACAGCCCACAAAGACACACACATACACACCACACACACACACACACACACACACACACACACACACACTCAGTAAACTCTAGTGGCTCCCTGTCACCTCCAGGATCAAATATAAAGTCCTTTGTTTGGCATTCAAAGCCCTTCATAGCCTGGCCCTCACCTTTCCTTCTCGCACCTAACACTCCAGCAGGTACTCTGCTATCCAGTGACACCAGCCTCCTTTCTATTTCTCACACAAGACATTCCATCTTCTGACTCTGGGCATTTTCCCAGACTGAATGCTCTCCCTCCTTATCTCTGCTTCCTGGCTTCCCAGGCTTTCTTCAAGTCTCAGCTAAAATCCCACCTTTCCCAATCCCCTTTAATTCCAGTCTTCCTCCTGTTCATTACTTCCAATTGATCCTGCATATTGCCTCTCTGTACATAGTTTTTTGAATGCTGTCTCCCCTGTTAGACTGAGCTCCAGGAAGGCAGAAACTTTTACCTTTCCTTGTTTCCCCAGCACTTGGCTCCTAGCACATAGGAAGTCTGTAATAAATGTTTATCCACTGACTTCAAGTATATGAAATAAAACTGCATGGGTGCCTACTGTGTGTCCATGTTTGTCTGAGCTATATACACTTCACGAAAGTTATGCCATATGCCATATGCCATATGCCATAGAAATGTAGCATTTGATTAAATAGGTAATCATAGGATTGCATTTGGTGCTTGTTTACATATGCTATTGATTATGTGCTGTGTTATGTTCATCGTACACAATAATTCCAATTGTATATAATCCTAGCATAATTAGCAAAATGATCTCCTGACTCCCAGTCCAAGTTCTTTCCACTCTGCCATGCCATGGCATCAGGCACAAGACTTATACATAGTAGGCACTCAGAAAACATGCAACTAATTTTATAAATTGTATACAACATAGTAGAAATAACCTTATGGCTAACAGGAACTTCAGTAGGTAGATTAGTAAAGTATAGTTGCTGGGACCAAGCCCAGCCCCCAGCAGGCTTCCTAGAGGAGGTGTCTCTAGACAAAATCAGTCAAAACTCAACACAGAAGAGTTGGAAATTTCTTCCAAGAAGAGAAGAATGATGTGTAGTAGGAAGCATAGTACAGCATTGTCTCTCATCTACTCAATGGTCATTAGAAATCATCTAGTTCAACTCCATTTTATAAGTAAGGAAAACGAAATTCATAAAGGAAAAATGCCTTGACCAAGGTCATACAACTAGTAAGGAGCAGGATCTTGGATTTGAGCCTAGGTTTTCTGACTTTATATCCAGTGTTGTTTCCACTACATCAGGGATGCACTGGTAAATGTTTAACAACTGATTTTCTTGGAGAGGAGGGGATATATACACAATACACTTTTAAATTTAATCTGCCTTAATAACATTTTCTCCATCCCTTTCTCAAGTCTAGAGTGACCCCTGGCTCTAGTCGATCAAAAACAATAACAGATCAAACCCTGATTTGTAGTTTTCCCAATTTTCTAGGTGTAAATGCTCACATTGAAATTTTAAAAATTGACTCCATCAAGTAGACTTGAGCTGGTTCCAGCACACCCCTGACTATACCAAATTTAGACATATGGTATAGTACCTATCACTGTTAGCAGTATAGCTAGGGCTAAAGTCTCTGCCTCCTAAATCCCTTGCAAGTTCACTTTCTACCACAGAATGACAGGCAAAAATGCTTACTTAAAGGGAGATTGATTGCATGATGCATTTATTACCTTCTGCTGACTATTTCCCTAATCTACATATGAAAATATGTTGACAGGCAGCATCCCTTTCAAAGTCTGGTCTCTTCTCCAGAGCTGGAGGGCCATGGGATAAGCATTTCATGCTAATACACATGCTGAGACCTAAAAGATAGCAACGATTTTCTAAAAAAAAAACCTCCTTTGCGCCTCTGTCTTAAAAAATAGAATTGTACTCCAGCCAAGGGGCCACATCGTCCACCTGCCATTTTTAAATAGTTAGTAAATTGCCTGTTGAGAGTTGGTACCCTATTGCTGCTTCTAGAATTTCAGCTTATTTAGGTTTATAGGAAACAATTGGAAAAGGAGCAATGAAGTTGGAACATACTTTCTCTTTTGCATTTAAGATAGCCTGGGATAACAAACAAGGAAAAACATTAAAGTTCTGTTAATATTTCCATGGGATTCATTGGATGCCACAGTTGAAAGAATATGACAATATTAGAATCAAAAGACTAAAAATCAACTAGTACAGCCTTTTAATTTTAGAGGGGAAGGGACTTTCCTAAGTTTATGTATCAAATTGGTGTCAGAGTCAAGATCATAGAACACAGAATGTCAAAGCTGGAAGGAACAACAGGGACCAGTTAGGGCCAATGCATACCTGAATAACAATTTCTTCCACAATATATGCCAAGTGGCTATTCAGAATTTTCGTGAAGACCTCCAGTGAAGGCGACCCCACCACTCCCAAGGTAACTCATTCCACTTTTGCATAGCTAAGACCCTTAGGAACTTTTTCCTTATATCAAATCTAAACGTATCTCTCTGGGACTTAGGCACACTGCTTCTAGTTCTTCCCTCTGGGAACAAGTAGATTAAAACTCAGGTCTCTTAATGCCTAGGTCTTTGAAAAATATAACTGCGACTCATTAAAATGGTTATTCCCTCCAAAGGTATAAATTGCAACTCAGCTGTGTTTCTCTTGTCATTCCATAAGTTTGCCATAGAGAGTTTATCCACCATGCTGTCAATGGAGCATACACACTGTTCATTGGCTGTCTGTGGTACAGGGGAAATAGCACTTGCCTCTAATCAGAGGACTTGTGTTCAAATCCCTTCTCTGATTAATAAAACCTGTATGACATTGAACAAGTCACTTAATCTCCCTCAGCCTCAGTTTCCTCATCTGTAAAATGAAGAGGTTGGATCAGATGACCTCTGGGTCCCTTCCAACTCTAGATTTCAAATATGATCCTCTGATTCCCTCCAAACTCCCAGCCTCCTTGTGTCTCTCTTTCAGAGAAAGCTCTGAGGAAATTAATTGGCTGGTTAAACTGTTGAAATAGTGTCCTATATTTAGAGTAATCATTCCACATACAACTTTTGTCCATCCTTTAAGGCTCAGTGCAAGTGTTATCTTTTCTAGGAACTATTCTCTGATCCTCTCAAATTTCTGGTCCTCACCCCAATTCTGCCACTAACTCCCCATGTGACTTTGGGCAAATCATTAACTCCACCTGGACCTTGGTTTCTCTGTTTATAAAACAAGGGGTTTATATAAGATTTGGTTCAGTTCAACAAACATTTATCAACCACTTGCTATGTGTAAGCTCTTACTGCTCAGTATACAGTGCCATTAGGCAAATTTTAAATTTTATTGGAGTTTAAATAATTTCTGCTCTTGCCTTAGACAGGACACCTCAGAACAATGAATGAACGAATACCAAAAATATTTAAGTTCTTATTATGAGTCAAGCACTGGGCAAAGCTCTAGGGATACAAATAGAGAAGTGGGAGACAAGCTCCAGACTCAAGGAGTTCAAAACACACATATGGAAGTTCAGATGCAAATCAGATAGAACAATTTTTCCAACTCTTTCTAGCTGGGAATTCTAAGATTTCTGGTAAGATAGAAGTCAAGTCAACAATCATCTATTAAGCACCTACTGTGTGCCAGCATTGTGCTAAGCACTGGGGATGCAAAAACCACTCCCTTTTGTAAAGGAGTTCTCAGTCTAAAGGGTGAGACAACATGCAAACAACTATAATACAAACAATATGTAAACTGGAGAGATGTAATCATGATCTCAGAGGGAAGGCACCACTAGTGTTAAGGAGAAGCAGGAAAAGTGTCCTTGCAAAAGGTGGAATTTTAGTTTGTGTCTGAAGGAAGTCAGGGAAGCCAGGAGGCAGAGGTGAGGAGGAAGGGAATTCTAGGCATTAAAGCCAGTTGGTGAAAATGTGGAAATCCTTGGAAGTCAAGAGATGGAGTGTCTTGTTTAGGGAAAAGTAAGGAGGCTGTGTCACTGGAGTGCCGTGTATGGAGAGATGAGCAAGGGACAAGAACTCTGGAAAGGTAGGAAGGTGTCAGGTTATGTCAATCTTTAAAAGCCAGGGGCAGCTAGGTGGCACAGTGGATAGAGCACTGGCCCTGCACTCAGGAGGATCTGAGTTTGAATCCTGCCTCACACACCTCTTCAAGAACAAAGGACAAACTACTAGATGTGTGACCCTGGGCATTACTTAATCATGATTGCATTCCCCCTCAAATAAGTAAAAAGCCAAACATAGGATTTTCTTTGATCCTGGAGGCAATAAGGAGCCACAGGAGCTTATCAAATAGGAGAGGAGTCAGACTTGTGCTTTAGGAAGATTAATTTCCCAGCCTAGTGGGATGATGGACTGGACTGGGGAAAGATTTGAGAATATCTAAATATCTAAAAATATATATAATCTAAAATGTATAATTACATATTACACATAGATATTAATATAGTATATATGCATAGTAATATAGAAATATTACATATAAATATATAAAGAACCACTCAATTCATCCACCTGTCTAATCTTTCCTTCTCTAATTCATCCTACATACAGTGCCAGAGTCATTTTCAAAGGCACAAGTCAGATCATCACTTCTCCATTCAAAAACCTTCAGTACTGCCATTCAAAAACCATTCTGTATTGCCCACAAGATTAGACCCAAACCTCTCCACCTGGTGTTCAAGGCCCTAAACAGTCTGGCTCCAAACTGTTACTGTCATGTGGCAGCTCAATAGACCATTTTTTCCTATCCAATGCACTCTCACCCTCTAGTCAGACTGTAAGCTCAAGTGCTTACCATTACTTGGATATGATTTAGATTTTCCCATTTCTATGCTTTTGCTCACATTGTTTTATCCACTTAAAGTGTACCGTCACAATTTATATGTGTGTATTTATATGTGCATATATACACGCACATGCATGTACACACATGTATATGCTATGTGGGGGCATACATATATGTACACACGTGTACACATATACATATGTGTGTGCATATACATAAAGCAATTAGGGTAAAGTGACTTGTCCAGGGTCACACAGTATCTGAGGCTGGATTTGAACTCAGGTCTTCCTGATTCCAGGTCCAGTGCTCTATCCATACTGTGCCACCTAGCTGTCCCTTATCACTATCTGTTGAACTCTTTCACACCCTTCAAGGCCTAGCTCAAATGCTATTGTTTCCAAGAAGCCTACCCTGACTTCACTAATTAAAAAATAGGTTCTTCAGACCTTGCATAGCATTCATCTGTACCTCTGATAGAAACACTCTAAGGACAAGTTGCCATCCTACTCTTTTTCTCATGTGTTTAATGTTTTTTAGACTATTGCACAGGTGGATGAAATGACTTTTCCGTTTTTCTTTTTCTTTTTTGGTAACGGGAATAGGAGCATTGGCCTATAACCTCTTTTCCAGGGAGACTCAATGAAAATGTCTTTGGGACAATTCTAGTATCAGACAGGATGGCGGAGGTGACATGTACTTCCTCCTGATCCCATAAAGTTTTAACTTCTCCCACTAGCTTTTCATTTCCATAGTTTAAAAATTATGAGTATTTTTTTATGGAAACATCTATTAAAAACATCGTTCTTAAGTTTTCATGGATCAGTGGTATGTTTGGGAGGTTGCTGGCAACAGTTCTCTATGTACTGTTGCTCCCCTTCCAGTTTATCTGATGGATTCTCAAGGACATGTGGGAGGATCATATTTGTAGTACAGGGATTTGTCGTGTGTTAGTTTATAAAGATGCTGAGCTCCTGGTGTATAATTTTAGCCACTCGATACTTTCTTTTAGGTATCTGGTAGAAACTAAACTAAATTTCTGCAACCTACAGTGATATGTTCCACAGTTTCTACAACTTCATTTTAAGATCTGGATTAATTAAGACATCCAGGCTACTTAAGGATAAACTTTCTGAAGTTTCTGGTGGCAGTGACCTGATCCTAAATCACTATCATAAACCCCTTCGTTTCTGTAAATGAGTCAGCATTACTTAATCATTCCTCCAATATTTCTTTGTTAACACTTGTTGATTGAATTTATATGGGTACCACCCATGCAACACCTTTAATTTCCTTTCATGGATCTTAGCTGTATCATCTTCTCTGTATGAAATTAAGCTACTTTTGGCTTCTCTTGGCAAACCCAGAGGCAAAATGTGTTGTCATTCTTTACAATTGCTCTGTAAAATGAGGTCTTTTTGTTCTGAAAATTTTCCTGTAAGTTTTAAAACCTGTTTATCATGTATTGTTAGAACATCTGTCAGCCCTCTTTTTCATTTTTGACCAGGAAGTGTCCATCTTTCTAGAGCTGCTTAGGGTGGTAAGCCCTGTGTCTCATTAACATTATACATATTTTTATTTGGACACCTTCTAAGTCTTTCTTAACTTATTTTTACCATGCCAAAACTATATGTTAAGACTATATAGGAGCAATTACCCTGTGTTCTCCTTAAGCTTTGACTTCAGGATGCCAGTTAACCTCTTGATAGACAGAACCTTCACTTTCTCCCTAATAGTTTTATGCTTGATATATCTTGTCTGTAGAAGGATGAAGTATTTATAAATACTGCTTTCAATCTTTGGTTCAATTTCATCTCTCTATTCAAGTTCAAAGTTTTTACTCTTCTCTATTCTTACTTGGCACCCATTAAGACTATATATATACATATTAAATCCAAATGGCATTTTGATATTGTTGGAGATGGTATCCACAAGAAGTAGCTGCTTAATGTGAGTTTCATCGTGGCCATAGACTTGCTATCATCCATGTACATCAAGCAATTACTATGATCTTTCTTTGACTTGGAAGTCATATTCAGTTTTATTTGGGAATGTTGATAGTAAATTTAAGACTAAGCAGAATCATAGTAGGTTTATACTCTCACCCTGGAAAATGGCACATTTCATATCAACTATTCTCACCACTATGGTATTGCTGGCATACTTGAAGTAGAGGACAATGTTCTATCTGGACATCAAATACTTTAGTGTTTTCACTACGTTTGGATCTATGTTTGCAGTACATAATAGTTATTGTTTGGTCATTTCAGACTCTTTGTGAACCCACTTGGGGTGTCTTCGGCAAAGATACTAGAAGCTAATGTTACAGATGAGGAAACTGAGGCAAACAGGGTTTAAGTGACTTGTCCAGGGTCACCCAGCTAGTATCAGAATCCAGATTTGAACTCAGGAAGATGAGTCTCTCTGACTCCAGGACCAGCACTCTATCTACTGTGCCACCTAGCTGCCCCATGTAATAATAATAGCTAGCATTTATATACTATACTGTGATAGATATTATGTATCACTATATATACTGTATGCTTTAAGATTTGCAAACTGCTGTATATATGTTATCTCATTTTATCTTCACCACAACTGTAAGAGGTGGATGCTATTATTATTCCCATTTTACAGATGAGGAAACTGGGGGAAGAAAGAAGTTATGTGACTTACCCAGGGTCACACAGCTTATGTCTAAGGCTGAATTTCAACTCAGCTCTTCTTGACCCCAAGTCTAGTGCTCTCTGTTGTTCCACCTCAAAGGCAGAACTGAATTGAAGGTATCACAATAATTAGTAGCAAGGATGTAAATGATAAAGCATTTTTAGGTGGCTTCCTCCATAATCACTGAATCAATAAGTTGTTTTTTACACCCCTGGGAATTTTTGGTACAACCTTTTTACTCCTCAGCTAAGATATAATTTTATTATGTTTATAGATTTGGGAGGCAGGGTGTGGAGGTTAGTAGATAGAATGCTGGGTCTGGTGTCAGGAAGACTCATCTTCCTGAGTTCAAATCCTGCCTCGGACACTTCCTAGCTGTGACCCTGGGAGTCACTTAACCCTGTTTGCCTCAGTTTCCTTCATCTATAAAATGAATTGGAGAAGGAAATGGCAAAGCACTCCAGTATCTTTGCCAAGAAAACTCCAAATGGAATCACAAAGAGGCAGACACTACTGAAATGACAGAAAAACAACCATGACGGGGGAGAGGAGAGAAACGGGGTAACAGGGCAGGGAAAGAGCCAAGCAGTGAATGCTTTGTATAAAGTACATAATTGACCTATGGTTGGCGGGGCCTCTTGTGTCCTTTTGTCTTGCTCATCAACATGTGAGGTTTTCTGTTATGGATGATGGCATGGAGCTTGAATCAGAGGGCAAGCTGGTAAAGGCATTTGGGAGTAATTCAGGAAGCTTCGTGAAGCATTTTCACTTAAAAATTACAGATTTTATCTGTGTTCATGGCTTCCCAGTTTTGCAAAAAATTTTCCAAAGTTTCCACAAACTCCCTTGATAGTCATGCCCTCTCGTTCATTATATCCCTTAGAGTCTAACTTTCCCTTTCACTGTTGATCTAGTTTGTATGTTCCTTGTATTGTGATCTTACAAACAAGAAGAAATTTTCCACTTCCTCCTTCAGTTTTTGTTTTGTTTCTTTGTTTGTTTTTGCTTCCGATTTCTTTGCTTCTTGGGCCTCTATAGTTATTTTAAAATTGTTGTCTGTTTATTTGGCTATTCTTGATGCTTGGGCTTTCTGGATCACTCTAATTTTCTCTAAATGTTTGCTATCATCATCATCATCATCACTTGCAGTGTGACCTTGGAGAAATCACTTCTCTGGGCCTCAATTTCTCCTTCTGAGAATGGAGGTAATGTTTACATTTCTTCTACAGGGGGTTGTTTTGGCAGCTAGGTGATAAACTGGACCTGGACTGAGGAAGACCCGAGTTCAAATCCTGTCTCACTAGGGCAAGTCACTTAACCTCTATTTGACTCAGTTTCCCTAACTGTACAATGGAGATAATAAGAGTGCCTGCTCTCTCAGGATCAAAGGAGGTAACAACACTATAAACAGCTCACATTTATATAGTGCTTGCTACTGCCAGGCACTGTGCTAAGGGCTTTACAGTGACTGTTTGGAAAGGGCTTGCTCAGCACAGAGCCTGGGATATTTATTGTTGAATCTCTTCTGTTATATTTGATTCTTTGTGATCCCATTTAGGGTTTTCTTGGCAAGGATACTAGACTGGTTTGCCATCTCCTTCTCCAGCTCCCCTTACAGATGAGGAACTGAAGCTAACAGGGTTAAGTGACTTGCCCAGGGTCACAGGGCTGGATTTAGCCTCAGGTCTTCCTGACTCCAGGCCCACCACTATGTTCACTGCTCCATCTAATTACTTGCCTGGGACATTGTAGGTACTTAATAAATGCTTTTCCCCTTTTCTCCTTCCCCTTCCCCATGGGAATGTGGATGGTTATTATTTCTGTTACACAGCACTGCTCCAAGCCTGGGAGGTTTGTTGCTGGACACTTGCCTATTTAGGCAAGAATTCAGACATGGAGAATGGAGTATAATGACCTTGCTCTTTTCTTTAGGATTTCTGCTTGTTTAGGATTTATTTGCATGACAAGAGGGACTGACTGCAATAACTCAGAACCACACAGGTCTTTGCAGTTTGTTAGAAGACAACTCCCCCAAATTTTTGGAGAGTTGTTGGGAGGAACTATGCCTTAAAAATCACTAAACTGTGCATATTCTTTATAATACCACTACTAGGTCTATACCCTAAAGAACTCAAAGAAAGAGGAAAAGTTCTCATATGTACAAAAATATTTATAGCAGTGCTTTTTATGGGAGAACTGGAAACTAAGATAGTGAGGGTAGGTCGGGGGAGGGGGGGAACCATCATTTGGACAATAGTTGAACCAATTATGGTTTCTGAATGTAATGGAATACTGTTGTGCCATAAAAAACTAACCAGAAGGATGTTTTCAGAGAAACCTGGGAAGACTTCTGTGGACTGATACAAAGTGAGTGGACTTCCCAAGTTAAGAACTTAACAACTTATGATCAACCGTGATTCCAGAGAACCAATAATAAAAGATACTGCCTACCTCCTGACGGAGAGGTGATGAGCTAAATATGTAGAATGAGAAAACATGCCCAATCTGAGAATTTATTGTGCTAGACTATGTATATTTGTTACAAGGCTTTGTCTTTGTTTTTTGTTTTGTTTTTGGAGGGAAGGGTAAAGGGGGATGGGAGTGGTAGAAAATAAATATGTATTCATTGAAACAATTCTAATTTTAAAAAGAACATGATTGGGAGTGAAAGGGGACTTTTTTAATGTTTTATTTTTTCCCAATTACATGTAAAAACTATTTTTGACATTTGTTTTTTAAAAATTTGAGTTGCAAATTCTCTCCCTCCTTCCCATTGAGAAGGTAAGCAATTTGATAGATTATACATATGACATCACATATTTCCATGTTAGTCATGTTGTAAAAGAAAACCAAAAGAGACCTCCTCCACCCCCCCCAACAAAGTTTTTAAAAGTATGCTTGAATCTGTATTCAGACTCCATCAGTTCTTCCTCTGGAGCTGGATAGCATTTTTCATCATGAGTCCTTCGGAATTTGTCTTAGATCATTGTATTACTGAGAATAGCTAAGTCATTCATTATTATAAAATATTACTGTTATGGTGTATGATTATCTCCTGGTTCTGCTCACTTTACTTTGCATCAGGTCTTCCCAGATTTTTCTGAAAACATCTTGCACATCATTTCTTATAGCACCATAGTGTTCCATCACAATTATATACCAAGACTGTGCATCCCCTAGATTTCCAGTTCTTTGCCACCACAAAAAGAGCTGCTATAAATCTTTTGGTATATATAGATCCTCCCCCACCATTTTTAAAGATTTCTTTGGGATACAGACCTGGTAGTGGTATTGCTGAGTTGAAAGGTATGCACAGTTTTATGACCTAAAAGGAAACTTTCTAACCCTAAGTCATATAAGACTTGGAGCAGAGACCTTGTCCCTGGAGAAAATGAGTGAAGAAAACATACAATCTTAGCCTTGGGGTACTGGTGTGCCTGTTCTTTGGCAGTTGGGTGTGGTGGTTTTTAAGCTCAGCTAGGACTAAAGAGCTAACCTCTGCCCTTATCAGAGAGAAGCTTTTTAGTTGACAAACCCTAGCAGAAGGGAACCAAAATGTCCAGTCTGTGTCCTCAAGAGATGAAGTTAAGCAGCTGGTAACTGAGAGAAAATTGGAAACTATGACACCAACAGATACAACAGAGCACAGGCAGTATGGGGCAGTGTGGTGACATCAATGGAAGATATCAGTGGCTTTGCAGCACTCCTCCACATGTCTGTCCTGGTGGCTGGTGGCCTAGCCACAGGTCTGCCCTTGATATGTGTCCTCTGGCCACATGTGGTCTCTACATGTTTGCTCATCTTACTTTATCCCTAAGCATGTCCACTCTTCCTAGTGATGGTATATGTGTGTATGGTAGACTGTGTCACAGCTTCATGGGCTGAATATTCTATTGCTATTTTTTTTACTTACTGTTTTATTAAATGCTTTTGCTTTGAACTAGATGTGTCTTTTATATGACTAATGAGAATGAATGCATTGATCAGGGTTTTTAATCATATTGGTGATTTTTTAAATTCACATTGATGAGGATTTTTAATTTATTGTTTTGAGTGAATTTGCATCTGCAAAATATTTTGATGCTAGGGCCTTTTTTGAGGTGACTGCATGCAAGAGGAGGTAATTAGTGCATAGAGAGGCTCCATAGAAGGCACCATAGTGCATAGAGTGCTGGTCTGGAATTCAGAAGACTCATCTCCCTGAGTTCAAATCCATTCTCAGACACTTACTAGCTGTGTGACCCTGGGCAAGTCACTTAACTGTTTGTCTCAGTTTCATTATCTGTAAAATGAGCTGGAGAAGGAAATGGTAAACTATTTCAGCATCTTTTCCAAGAAAATCCTAAATGGGGTCAGAAAGAGTCAGATATGACTGAAACAATTGAACAACATATGCAATAAGAGCTACCCCAAGTATTATATCATTATCAATAATAATAACAGAGTTTATTTTATGGTAACAGCAATAATATAAGTAATAATACTTCAGTACTGCCAGGATCCATGATTTTATGCATGCATATCTCAACCAATCCAGTTTAGAACTTGACCGTCCTTTAGTAGAAAGTTCCTTGAGTTGTTATAGCCCAGTTTGCCATCTGGTCACCAGTTCATTTGAAGTGAATCTTTCTGGTCCTCAAAGGATGAGTTACATGCCTCTCACCTGGTGGATACTAGAAACCTTTCCAACTTGGAGATATGTTCTGACAGAGCATCTGTTCCTCTGTTAGACCAAGGGTTACATTTACACCATGATGAGGAAACAAAAGAGGGTTTTAATAAAGGATATTTTGATAATAATTCTCAGTAGCATACCGTTTCAAGACTGTTAAAGCAATTTCCTCACAAGCACCCTTTAATATAGGGAATACAAGTTTAATTGTCCCATTTTGCAAATGAGAGAGCTCCAAAAAGTGGGTCAAATCTGGAACTTGAACTCATTTCTCCTGATTCCAATTCTAGAATTCTTTGTACAACATTGTGTTGAAAGGAAGCAGGACTAGATTGTCCCACTCTTCCTTTTCCACTCTGAAGTCTACCAAGTTTGACTTTGACACACCGTTTATCTTTTTGTACCTCCTCCCTCCAGGCCTCTTTCCCACCTTATAGATTCTTCCTACATCCCCTTTAGGCACCAGCAAAAGAAACCTGTGTTTCTACAGACAGGCCACTGCAAAGGGAGGTTCCAGCTTTCCACTTTTTCTAGTTGTGTGAACTTTTATAAGTCACTAACCTTAATTTTCTCATCTATAAAATGGAGCGTGGTCATTCTTTCCCTCACTTCACAGAGTTGTTGAAGTAAAGGCTGGGAATGCCTTTATGGACTCTAAATGCTCTACAGATGTGAGGAAGAATGTTAATAATGCTGATGCTCTCTTCTCCCTCACTTCTAATAAAACCTACTCTCAAGAAGGATCCTGGGACATATTATCAAGCATTACTCTTAAGTTGGTTTTGTCCATCAGTCAACCCAAAATTTAAGACCCTTTGGAGTAATATTGTGTGGGATAAAAGAGTTCAGAGTCTGAATCTGAGATCAGAAAAGGTCTTTATTCTTTCTCATGAGAAAGGGCCCTCTGCCCCTGTCTGCCAGGGAGAGAGCAACAGGTAGAAGCTAGCCTGTGATTATATAACCTTCTAATGCAGAAACCCAACCCCCCAATTGACTTTCACTCTCATTGGTAGGGAAGCTGGCCCACAGCCTAAGCTCAGGAATCTGTCTCAGAGACAAAGGACACAGAAACATGTGGGTGTCCAATGCAAGGCCAGGAAGGCAGTTTTGTCCTTACTTGGCATATCCTGTGCTAGGTGGCACTGGGGAGGGTCTTCATTGCTCTAAGTCCCAGATTCCTGTAAGGTCAGGTAACTTCTAAACTTAGGCTGAAGCCACTCTAGATTTGATTTTTCAGAATGGGGAAACTTCACTACAAATTATCTCTCATAGTATCATAAAAGCTAAGATGAGAAGTCATGAGACCTGGGGATTAGGCTTTCCTCTGCCACTGTGTCATCTCTAACAAACCACTTTTCTCTGAGCCTCAGTTTCCTCCCCTGTAAAATGAAGGTTTCAACAAGGTACATTTTAAGGTTCCTTCTAGCCCTGTGTTTGCCTACACTACAAAAGATAAAGGAGCTTCCACAAGTCTATCATTCTGTGTCAATCATATTTGGCTTCATGTTAGTGTAGCTTTAAAACAATTGAGAAACATTTCTTCAGTTCAAGGGTATATGACCTTTTTTGTATAATGGACTCTTGGCAGTCTGGGGGAATTTTTCTCAAAATGATATTGTTAAATGCATAAAATAAAATATATAGGACTGCAGAGGAAACTAATTGTATTAAAATAAAGGTACAATTTCTCCCTATTCCTCTACTCCAAATCTATCCATGAACTCTTTGGGGGTCCATGGACTCCAGGTTTCAAATCACTGCTTTAGTGCCTACTGAGCCCTAAGCCCCGTGCTCCCTCTCCCAGGGGCCATTGTGCTTTAAGTCGGAGCTCTCACAATGAAATGAAAGGCTTGGTGCCTGCCCTCCTAGTGCCCCTGAAATTCTACTCCAAAGGTGGCCACTTATTCTACCTGCAGTTGAGGCCAGCCCCACCCCAGTACCTGTGTTGGCTGGAATTTCCCTCTCTACTAGGCATCTGTCCTTGGCTACCTTCTGACACAAGCGTTTTGCAACCCTGATAGCTGGCGTCACCAGACTCTGGTGAGAGCCAGCTTTGGACATCTGCCAGCTTAGTAGAGTGGTGATTTCATGATTTTCAGGTTCCTTCTAGCTCCATCACTCCATTGTGTTCTAGGTTCCAAGTGCCCTTCCACCTTTGATAATCTCTTTGCTATATACCAAGTGCCTGACTATCTCTGACATTCTGTGTTTCATGGACTCTTCTAGCTCGGAAATGCTATTTTCTTTGATTCTTCATAGCAGTCCTTGCATAACCGGGTGCTCAGGGTTGCTGCTCATGTCCTGTGGTTGTTTATTAATCCAGTCATACAGGCTTTATTCTGTAAACCTTCCTTCTTGTTCTGGGTTCATGGTTAGAGAGGCAGAGCTATGAAGATTTCCCCAGAAGGCAACAAGGCACTGCTTAATTGGTCTTAGTAATGGCAGGAGGGATTCTGTATTATTCACAAGCCAGAGTCCTGGCAGCTCAGTCCCTTTAGGGAAGATAAGAGAATTTGAGCCTGTATATTTCATTACCAAAAAGCAGCACTAGGGCCTGATCAATTTTGATTTAGATTTGGCCACATGAATGCTTTCCTCTGTAGGGTACCACCAGGTTAGATAAATTCAGGCTGACTGGGTTTCAGAAGGAAACTGGTCCAACTAAAGATGATGATGGTGGTGGTGATGAAGATGATGATGATGATGAGAGCCAGTGTTTATTAGATATTTAAAATTTACAAAGCGTTGGAGAAATAGCATGTTGTGGTGGAACACTGGTCTTGGAATTGGAAGACATGTATTTGAATGCTAGACCTTTTATTTATCAATGTTGTAACTCTACACAATTTATTTAACCCCTCTGAGTTTTGTTTTCCTTAGTTCATTTTTATCCCAACAGTTATTAAGTGCTTACTATGTACCAGGCACCGTGTGTGCTAAGTGGTTACAAAGATAACAAAAAATGGCACCCTCCTTGCCTTCAAGGAGTTTATATTCTGCATTTTACTTGAACTATCTATTTCAGAGAAGATGTAAAGCAATGATTTATAAATCACTAAATAGGTTTGAGATACTATATGTAACACTACTTCGGGCATCACTTCCCCAACACTTACTGCTGTGGGCAGGCTGGGTTTCCAGACACTTGTTACTACTTTCAGGGTTCTGGGCATAACCCTATAGATAGATGGCTATCACCTCAACACTAGCTCATGAGCCCCAAATTGTGAGCTTCTCTCTCCAACTATGGAGCTGAAGGGCTTTTTGTAAGGACCCTAGAGGGTCCTTACAAAGCTTGTTGTGAGGCATGATGTAATGGATGTATCACTTTGATGCTCATCTGGCCCCACTCCTCTCAGGGCCAATTGTCTTGAAAGGACAAATCAAGCCCAGCTTCTGGGTTGAACTGGGCAAGTTGCTCAGCCGATGGACAAGCTTGCTGCTAGACCGGGCTGGGCAAGTCCTTTGCCACTGGCAGCTACTTCCAGATTTGCCTCAGGTCAATACTTTCAGGGGGTAGAACTGTTTTGGGTTCATGGTTAGAGAGGTGGAGCTGTGAAGATTTCCCCAGAGGGCAATAAGGCACCTGTCTGAGTGGATTTAGCAGTAGTAGGAGGGACTCTGTTTATATTAGCCACATGCCAGAGCCCAGACAGCTCAGCCTCTTTAGGAGAAATAGGAGAATTTGACCTTGTATTTTCCACTCATTGGAAAGCAGCTTGCCAGCTCAACCTTCTGAACAAGTTGATTTACTAATCTCCATTGGGTTTGCTCTTTGAAAGGCAGCTGCAATATTTTCGGTATTTCTTTGCCTTCTCCACCAAGTTCCCAATAAACTCGTTGAAGAACCAATTAGCCTTGGTATTCACACCTCATCAGTACCCTCTGACCCTCTGATAGAAGGATGGGAGCCAGGAACATCTCAGCCTCCACTTCATCTCATTTCCCACCTTCTACATCAAGCCCTCTGCTCTGTAAACATTCCCCACTCCCTTGCCCTCTACTTCTCATCTTTCTTTGTGCCCCTTCTGAATTTCCCTTGGTTTTCTTCTGGGTTTTTGTTTGTCTGTTTCACAGTCTCTACTTCTCTCACTGAATGACATAAAAATTCCAATTAATGTAGTGATAAACCTCAAGTCTGGATACCTAAAGAAATATACTATTCACAGAGAGGTGATGAACTTAAACTAAGACAAACATTTTTGGACATGGCCATTGTGAAATTTTGTTTTGTTAGACTGTACAAATTTGTTATGGAGACTTTCTTCTTCCTTCCTTCCTTCCTTTCTTCCTTCCTTTCTTCCCTCCTTCCTTCCTTCCTTCTTTTTTCTTCCTTTGCACAATAACAGTAATATAATGATTAACTGTGAAAGTTTAGTCACTCTGATCCAAGTTTAGCTACAATGATCCAAGACAATTCCAAAGGTACTTATGATAAAAAAACAAACAAACAAAAGTTATTCTCCTCTAGAGAAAGAACTGATGCAGTCTGAATGCAAATTTAGGCATTTTTTTCACTTTACTTTATTGTTATTTTGTTGTTGCTGTTTGGGGGCAGCATGTCTAACATGGAAATATATTTTGAATGATTTCACATGTATAATTGATATCGCATTTCTTGCCTTCTTGAGTGGAAGAGGGGCAGGAGGGAGGGAGAGAACTCAGAACTCAAAAATTTTTTTAAAAACGGTTTAAAAATATATTTGAAATGGGAAAAAATTGTTCAGTTGGGGGGCAATGGGAACAGAAGTAACAAATGCATGTAAAAATAAATATGCACTTGTTCTTTAAGAAGGAAATTTTATGTCCCTTTTTGCACCTCTAGTCTAGCACCCCTCTCCCAAAAGTTGAGAAGAATAATAGTCCTCTGGAGTTATGTTTAGTTATAGTATTGTTAATAGTTATCAAGTTTTCCCAATTATTCTCCTTTCATATATATTGTTCTTTTGGTTCTGCTCTGTTAGTTCATACAAGTCCTCCCAAGTGTCTCTGAATCTGTCTCTTTTGTCTCTTGTGGCCCAGTAATTCTATTACATTTGTGGTAGGAACAATATTCAAAGGCCTTACCTTTACATAGTCTATACCAGTTTTTTCTTAAAAGGCCCCAGGACAATCCCTACTGGGTCTTTCAGCCCAGATTGGTTCAGAAGGAATGTAAATAACAATTGTTTCTGTTTTGGCCAGAAACCCTGAGGGTCATCCCCTCCCAGATCAATTTTTTTTAAAGAAGCCATTCTTTGCCTCATTTCTCATTAGGCCTTCATCTCTGAGTAGGCGCTGCCTCAGTCAAACTGAGACCCGTTAAAGACCTTAGCTTGAAAAAGCCAAGGTCCCCTGTTGCATCTCCAGTTGTCCCGATACATAACTGGCCACTGGACCCAGATGGCTCTGGAGGAGAAAGTGAGGCTGGTGACTTTGCACAGCCTTCCCTCACTTAAATCCAATTCACTTGCATGTCATGGAGTCACCTTCCTGATATCATGGTTATCTTAGAGAATGAAGGAAAAACAGCAAGCAACCTTAAAAGGCATTGAGACCATGCTCTAGACTGAATTGCCTCCTGGGGACTCAGGCTTAGGCCCAACTTCCTGGTGATCTAATTATGAAAAGTCAGAGCAAGAAGGGGTCACAGCTTGGGCAACATGGGAGCTGGGAAGCTACACCCATTTCAATCAATGTTGCATTCTTACTGAATATTCTTTTCCTGTACAACTAGGTGAACTAGTCTACTAGCTACTAATTGCTAGATGGAATATGAGTGACTCATTTCATACAGATTTCACTCCACTTTGCATCTGCTACTTTGCCTGGTTTGAACTCCACAGATCAAGATGCCCCATCGCAGGTTAAGCTTATCGCCTCCGATCTCAAGGTCTTGACTGATACCACGTTCCTCTGCCTCTTCTCCCCTCTGACTGAAGGGCTGGAGGGGGCGTGCCACAATGCCTTCCTTTTTAGAGGGCAGAAACTGAACTTTTTGATTCCTTCTACTCTGCATCTGCAGCTCTGCCTGCTGTCTACTCCATGCAACAAGGTACCCTCTGGTCTTCTCCCAAATCCCCAGTTTTCCTGCCTTTTGTGTGCTTGTTGTCTTCCTCTCAGATTATAAACTCCTTGAGGGCAGAAATTGTCTTCTTTTTTCGATTGTATCTATCCCCTGGCACTTAATATAATGCCTGGTACATTGTTTCAGTCACATCCAATTTTTCCTGACCCCACTTGGGGTTTTCTTGGCAAAGGTACAGGAGTGGTTTGCCATTTCTTTCTCCAGCTCATTTTATAGAGGAGGAAACTGAGACAACATGCTAGACATTTACTAACCATTATTTGTTTAGCCATTCACCAATTAAGTATCCACTTTGTGTCCAGTTTTTGGCTTCAATAAAAAGTGCTTCTACAGTAAATGCTTCTGTGCATATAAATCTTTCCCGTCTTTCTTTGATCTTTTTTGGGGGTATCCAGAGCCACCTATGTCTTACCACTCAGCCCAGTGGCTCTGGAGGAGAAAGTGAGGCTGGTGACTTTGCACAGCCCTGCCTCACTTAAATCCAAATTACTTGCAAGTCAAGACATCACCCCCACATTGGTCCTCTTCGAGAATGAAGGACAAACAGCAACAATGCTTTTTGCGGGGATAACCTTACTAATGGTGTTGAGCCTAAAGGATCGAGATAGAAGATCTCTGAGATTGAAATTTGGAAGTAGATTTATTACTTCGGGACTGTTGGGGTAACTTGACCAAATAAGACAGTGGGTCGGCACAGACAGTGTGCTGGTTTTTAAAGAGATTCAATAGCCAGGTTAGTAAGCAAAACTACAATCAGTGATTGGTCAGTGTACTTTTGAATTTCCTGGCCAGGGAAGTGTACCCTAGGCTGAAACTCCCACCTGGCCAATTAAGGGAGGGGAAGGTGGAGTTGTGTCCTACAATGGTTTGAGAGGGTACAAATATTTGGGTGACTTGGGGCTATAATTCCAATTTTTTTTCAGAATGTTTGGATCAAATTGCATTTCCATCATTAGGAAATTAGTGTGTCTGTTCTTTCTTTCATGGCCTCTCCAATAATTGGCATTTTCCTTTTTTCTCATCTTTGCCAGTCACATGGCTGTAAAATAGAACCACAGAGTTGTTTTACATTTATCTTTAGTGAAGAGGTTTACTCACAAAGAGGGTTAGGGTTGCTCTGGAGACCCCAAAATACCAACATGCTGGGTCCTGGGGAATGAATTTGACTCGAGTCTTCTCAGCCAAAGAAAAGTAAAATTTATTTAAAGTTCTCTTGCATTAGACACAGAGTAAGTCTGTGCTAGAAAATTCTATGGTGCTCTCACTCTTCCATGGTGCTCTCACAGACATGGAGACAAGATGGGATCTTATATACAGAAGGCTGTGGGAGGAATCTAGGGGTGGTCTAGGGGACGAGTTTGGGGACAGTCTTCAGGAGGAGTTAATGAGGTCAATGAGTGATTAAGGGTGGGAGGTCATCTGGAGATTACAGATAAAGGTGAGCTAGGCCAGTTCAAGGTTGGATCATATTTTGATAGGTGGGAAGTCTAGTAACTGAGGGTGTGAAGTCTAGTAACAGAGGGTGGGAATTCTAGTAACTGAGGCTTGGGCTCAGCCACAATGTAAGGCTTATTGCCTCATCAAATAGGATAATTTAATCAAGAGTCCAAGGGAGGTTCCCAGAGCCTGTACCTCAAGGACTCTAGGAGAGCTTGAGGGGGCTCCCAGAGCCCATACCTCATGAATTAGTGATTCAGAACTTTTTTTTTAAGACATGATTGTTGAAAGATCAACTTTCTTTTAAGAACATACTCTGCATATTCTTTGACTATTTAATCTTTTGGAGAATGGCTCTTGGTCTTACACAATTAAATAAATTCCTTATATATCATTGTATATCAGACCTTTTCCTAGGGAAGTTTATTATAAAGATTTTTCTCACATTTACCTCTCACAGGTAATTTTCCCTTCTGCTAACAGGATTGATTTTTGTTTATGCAAAAAGTTCCATTTTATGGAATCAAAATTATCCATTTTGTGTTCCATGATCCTCTTTGTCTTTTCTCTGGTTGAGAATGATTACCTTTTTTCATAGTTGTACAAGGTATCCCCTTCCATGGTCATCTAATTTATTTCTATTACCTTATTTCTAAATTTTATTTAGATTATGTAACTGATAAGGTCAGGGAACCATAAAATGTAGAAGTTTAAGGTTTAGGGGTGCACGAGACCCCCAAAATATCAACACACTGGGTACTGCCAAATGAATTTGACTCAAGTTTTCTCTCAGCCAAAGAAAAACAAAGTTTGTTAGAGATTCACCATAATGGGTAGACTCTTAAGAAGCCTCAGTATCTGTGACACTTTGTCTTGGACAGGAGGGCCAGAACAATCTGACACAGAGTGAGTCTGTGCTAGATATTCTCAGGCCTTCTTATGGAGGCAAGATGGGGTCTTATATACAGAAAGGTTGTGAGAGGAATCTAGGGGTGGTCTAGAGGAGTTTGGGGAAGATCTTCAGGAGGAGTCAATGAGGTCAGACTCCAGTGATGAGAGATTAAGAGTGGGAAGCAGCTGGAGGCTGCCTGGCTTAGTTTAATGGTGTATCAAGGGTGGAAAGTAGCTGGACAAAGGAGGGCTAGGCTAGTAACAGAGATTTGGGCCTAGCTATAATGAAAGGCTTATGCCTCACGCAAATGGGAAGATTCAATCAGAGTTCAAGGGGGTTCCTAGAGACTGTACCTCATCATATCTACTTAAAATTTATTGAAGTAAGGGCAGCTAGGTGGTACAGTGAATAGAGCAATGGCCCTGTAGTCAGGAGGACCTGAGTTCAAATTTGATCTTAGACACTTAACACTTACTAGCCTATGACCTTGGGCAAGTTATTTAACACCAATTGCCCTGCTTCCCCTCCCTGTCCCCCTCCTCTGTCCCCCCCCCCACCGCATCCCACAAAAAAGAAAAAAAATTATTGAAATATATGGTGTGAGTCCCTATTGACCTTGAAGACAGTGGTAGGATTCTACACTTTTCTCTTCTTCACCTATTAGAATGTAAGCACTTCATCATTGTTTAACTCCTTCCAATTTCTTAAAAATATTTACCTTTCTAGATTTCTATGGATCCCCATGTTAACATTCAAAGTATCTAGTCAGTTTTGTTCTTTTCATCAAGACGATTGAAAGTCTTCTATTAAATATATTTTCCCTTTCTAGCATTATACCTATTTTTAAAGGTAAACTATTTTTAGTTGTGAGCCTTTGTGTTCTTTTGGAATATTGGATTCCAAGGGATTTTTTTCCCTCCTTTATACTAGCTGAAGCATAGTCTTGTGTGATCCTGACTGTGGTTCCTTGATATTTGAACTCTTTCTGGATGCATGTGGCATTTTCCTTTGCCTTGAGCAGTCTGAATTTCAGCTTTGACATTCCCAGGTGATTAGTAGATTTTTTCCCCCTATTTTTATCATGTCCTCTGGTTCTAATAGATCAGAGAAATTTTATGATTTCTTAAAATGTTATTGAGAGGTTTTCTTTGTTATATGTTTCCAGGGAGTAGTAATTCTTATATTATTTCCAATTAACCTGTTTTCCAGGTCAGCTGTTTTTGATAGTAGAGATTCTACTTTTTATTCAGTTTCTTCACACTTTTGACTGTTCTAAAAATGCTATAAAATTAAAAATAATAAGTTTTTGTTGCCTCATGCAGTCATTGACATGGTGTTAGGCACTGGGAGTGCAAATACAAAACATGAAACAATCCTTATGATGGGGAATCTTCCCACTTGATGAGACATTTGCCTGAAGTCATAAGCCTTTCATTAACTTAGGCCCAGATCTCTGTTACTCTTAACCTAGCCTAGCCCTCAGTTGTCCAGCTACTTTCCACCCTTGATCCTATCACAATATCTATACCCAAATCTGTTACCCTTACACTAGCCTAACCCTTCATTGCCTGTCATCTCCAGGTATCCTTCAGCTACTTCCCAGCCTTACTCTCATTACTGGGATCTGACCTCAGTTCCATCTTCCTTAGACTCCTCCTCAAGACCCTCCCCAAGCCCCTCCTCTAGACCCCCCTAAGTCCTCCCACATCCTTTCTGTATATAAGACCCCTCTTACCTCCATGAAGGGGCCGAGAATCAACCCAGCACAGACTCGTGTCTCAGATGATTCTGGCCTGCTTGTCAATATAAATTTCACAGATACTGAGGCTCCTTAAGAGTCTACCCATTATGACGAATCTTTAATAAACTTTGCTTTACTTTGGCTGAGAGAAGACTTGAGTTGAATTCATTTGGCAGGACCCAGTGTGTTGGTATTTTGGGGTCTCAAGCACCCCTAATCTAAACCTTAAACCCCAACATTACTCCCAAGAAACTTACATAAAACAATGAAGAAACACTCTAGGATAAGTGAAGACCCATAGGTAAACCTAGATAAAAGAAAGCTAACTCCATAATAAATACAAGAAATGCCTCAGAAAAAAGACAAAACAAAATAACCCCAAAATCTGTGGCCTAGAAATAAGAATTACAAGAAAATGAGGTAAGAGATTTATTGTTGTTTTAAATAAAATTTGAATTGAAATAAGAGGTATGAAAGAAAAAAATTGTTTTGGAATAGCTTAGAATAGAAGGTGGAAAATCTCATGTTTGATGTCCTTGAAAAATAAAATGGAGACTTCTGGTGTAGTCTGCTGGAAGAATGATATTTAGACTCCATCAGATTATAAAGCAGTTTGTGGGACTGATATATCTTACATTTACCTTGGTTCCATGCTATCACTTGGTTCCAAACTTGAACCTCCTCTCACTTGTATTAAGCTGCTCCCACAGACAGCATCTGCCTTAACAACTCCTGCTGCTACAACCAACTTGTTTTCTCATTAGACTCAGGACCTATGGACTTTTGGAGTTCACTAGGTCACCTCCAAGCCTGGGCAACATCCATTTTGAGATTAGTTCTCAGGAAAAGAAACACAGAAGAGGCAGCCCAAACCTAGGCTGAGGCTTGCCTAGGCAGGACATGTGCTTTAGCTGACATGTGTTTATGGCCACATGGAAGCCGGGATATAAAAGTGGGACCAGTTGTTTCTCCCCCATCGTCTCTTGGGACACGGCTTAAAATAATCCTGCACCATTCATAGTCAGAAAGGAAGAGAAGGTGAGGGATGGGCTACCTTCTTGTATATATTCACTGAATTAGGAGAGCAAGGCTATGAGTGGGCCAGAGCATACTCCTATTACCTCCTTGCTAGGCCATAACACTGCTAAACTTGTTCTAAATCATTCCCTGGAATACAGCCTCTTGGCCTAAAAATACCAGCTCCTGCTCCAGATACTTCCTAGGACACAGCTCCATAGAAGGCTGGCAGCCAGGAGCTATGCCAGAACCCTGGCCTTGAACCTTCTGTTGTTGTTCAGTTGTGTCTGACTCTTCTGACCCCATTTTGGGGGTTTCCTGGGAGAGATACTGAAGCAGTTTGACATTTTCTTCTCCAGATCACTTTATAGATGAGGAAACTGAGGCAAACAGGAGTAAGTGACTTACACAGGATCACATAGCTAGTAAGTGTCTGAGGCAGGATTTGAACTCAGAGAGATGTCTTCCTGACTCCAGGCCTAGCACTCTATACACTGCACCATCTAGCTAGCCCTTGAACCTTCTAATCACTTGCTTTTCTCAGCAGTCATCACTGCCTGGATTCAATCTCCAGTGGTTAGCATACTCCCACCTGTTATTATTCACATCCCTGTGATACTGAACCCTAGACTGCCAAAGAACAGTATCCTCATCACCATTCTCCGCTAGCCATTTTCCCATTCCTATTCACCTCAGTCCTCAATCCACCCTATGCCACCAATGTCCTACTCCTTATATTATGTCCATTGAAATATTTGCTTCATAATTAACAAAATCCCTCTTATACAACTTCCTCAACAATAAATGAACATTTATTGAATGTCTATTATGTGCTAGGCACTGGGCTAATCTGGGGGGTACAAATATGAAAAAAGAAAGACAATCCCTGTCCTCAAGGAGTTTACAATCTAACAGGAAGACAACAACACACAAAAGAAGATTGAAAATAGGGGGAAAGATAAAACTTGGGGGAGTGGAAAAAAAATAAAAGAAATACAAAATGAATGCAGCAGGATGGGAAATAGTTGCCTAGTTCCCCATACTTAAATAGGGATTGAAAAGTTCATGACTGCACCCTCCAATCATAGAGGCCAGGGAACTGATGAATTCTGAGTCCCAAGACTGATTATATCCTTTCTTTTTTTGAGTTGGGGGGGGTTCGAGGCAATTGGGGTTAAGTGATTTTCTCAGGCTCACACAGGTAGTATGTGTCAGAGACCAGATTTAACCTCCAGTCCTTCTGACTCCAGGACTGGTACTCTATCTACTTTACCATCTAACTGCCCTCTGATTAGATCTTGCAGGATAATGAGATTTCCCAGAGATGAAGGTCCTGGGGAAGTGGAGAAATCAGAGAAGTCCAAAGTGAGTGCAGCGGTGGGAAATGAAATTAAGGAACATGCCTTCTCCTCAAGTGAAAATCAGAGAGTTTGTGGCTCTGCTCTCTAAATCAGTTGAGTTCCTTCCATATTCTGACATTCACTGAGACCTGTCTCCCTTGGATAACATTGCATAGCCATCCTTTTCAGCACTGGATGAACTTTTAATGAGTTGGGGTTATTCCTGACTCCCTGGTGATGACTGGGGAGAAAGAATATTCCTTGCTCCCACTGTCACTTTTGGACTCTCCCTCTACCACCATCATCTGTAACCTTTCCTCTTCTCTTGAGGTTGTGATAATGCAGATTTATCACCCAATCCAGGCTCTGGTAACTGTGTTCTACCAATCTCTTAAGATTCCATTTTGGGAAGGGTTAATGGTTCACTATCTCCTCCACAGCAAGTCCTGCCTTCATACTAGGGGACTTCAATAATGTTCCCTCAAATACTTTAACTTCTCAGTTAAAGAAACTTAGTTTCTCTGCTGACTCAGTTTCTGTGACCTACCCCCTTCCTCCACCTCAGTCATGCACTAGGATAGTCGTGCCCCTGCTTATGCCATCATTCACAAACATTCTACCCTCACCCTTTTTCATCTGATCATAAGCTTTTCTTTTTCTATCTTCTCTTATGCCATACTCCTCTAAAATCTATTATTGGTCTTGGTTATATCCTCCATTCCCTCAATCAAGCCACCACCCCTGTTCCTATGCATTCTCCTTACTTACCAGTCTTGAACCTTTAGCTAACTGGTTTAACTCTGCATTATCCTCCACTCTCTAATTTCCTTGTGCTATCACTGATAATACCTTATGGTAGGTACTCCACCCTTGGATTAACTCCCACTGTCTCCTTCCTCCATTCCTGCTGAAAAGATGAACAGAACTAGAGAGAATCCCCAAATTGTGCTTATTAAGCTCAATTGTGCTCTCTACTTTCTTATTATTTCCCTGTCCTACTCATCCATCAGCAGTGAATCCAGATCTTTTGTCTCAAGTTTTCCATGCCCTCTCAACTGAGGATCTTACCTCATATTTTTCAAAAAATAAAAATGATACCAATTCCCTCTCATATCCCTCTGATATCATCTTCCATCATATTTTTTGGTTCCATTTTCTGAAGTGACCCTTCTGCTTGCCACTCCTTCTACATGTATCCCAGATTCCAATCCCTCCAATCTTTTCCTGCAGATTTCCCCTACCCTGTCTATCATCCCCACTCCCTGATCTTTCATCTCTCTATCTATTACTTCCTTCTTTGTTGCTTACAAGACTCGTTCCTCCTAAAAATAAAAAAAAACCAGAAAACTCTTCACTGGATCATATTATGCCTGCCAACTATTGTCCTATATATATCTTCACCCCTTCTTAGCTACATTCCTTTGAAAAAGCCATCTACCCTCAGTGCCTCCACTTCCTCTCCTCTCCTCCCATCTCCTCTCCTTGGCAATCTGGTTTCAAACTTCATCATTCAACTGAGACCATTCTCTCTAGTTACCAATAATCTCTTAATTACCCAATCAAATGGACATTTTTTATTTATTTTTAGTTTTCAACGTTCATTTCCACAAGATTTTGAGATACAAAATTTTCTCCCCATCTTTCCCCTACCTCCACCCCAAAATAGCAAGCCTACTGAATACCCCTTCCCCAATCTGTTCTCTCTTATATCCTCCCTCATCCCCCCCTGTATTAACAATGCAATATTCACTATGCCTATGGCAGTTATAAATAGGCTTATGTGGTTATTAATCACAAAATATATTAGGCTCTCTATATGGGGGATAAAGCCAGAACATTTATTAAAATACCAAATGACTCAGTCCCAAAACCAGAAAGTCAAAGCCATCAGGGTAGTTATGAAATTGGCACAAGTAGTTAACATAGTAAACAACCACATTCTTAAGCCTTCAAAACAGAACAGGCTACCTCAGGCAAAGGTCCTTCTCTCCCCACCCAGAGCAACTGCTCAGTGTCCAGGAAGCATGCTCACAACAGCTCTGGCCCCCCGCAGTTCCGGTCCCTGGCAGTCCCCAACAAGAGTCCTTAGCAGAAATTCTGGCTGGCTCAAAAAAGGGGTTTGTGCCTCCACCTCTATCTTGGCCGATACCTCTGCTGCTGCTGCTGCTGTTGCTTCTGCCACCACCAGTTCCCACTGGAACTCTAGCTTTTTTTTTTCTTCCACTTCCTCTTGCCCCTCCCCTTCCTGCTATGTCAGCAAGTCCAATGGGGCATGGAAGATCTTTAAATCCCATAACCCTTACACCCCCCAAAAATTTCTAGTAGAGCAAGATGGATTTCTATACCCCAGTGCCTGTATATCTTATTTCCCTGTCGCATGTAAAAAGCAACTTTTTTTTTAAACATTTGCTTTTAAAACTTTGAGTTCCAGATTTTTTCTCTTCTTTCCTCCTCACCCACCCCAACTGGGAAGATAAGCAATTCAATATGGGTTGTGCACATGTAGTTATGCAAAACATTTCCATACAAATGGCCATTTCTTAATCCTTACCTTTCTTGAATTCTCTGAAATTTGCCATCATCTCCTAGATGTTCTCTTTTCTCTGGGTTTCCAGGACTGCCCTCTCGTGGTTTCCCTCCTTCCTATCTGAACACTTTTCAGTCTCCTTGGCTAGATCTACATCCATGAAATAATACCCACTAATTGTGGGGGTCTCGAAAGGCTCCATCCTAGACCCTCTTGTCTCTATTCTCTCATCTGATGCTCTCATCAGTTCCCAAGGATTCAATGAATACCTTTATGCAGGTAATTTCCAGATCTATTTATTCACCTTTAATTTCTCTTCTGAACTCTAGTCCAGCATTACCATCTAGTACATTACCATGTACCAACCAAAATGTTGACTCAACATTTTGAGTGGAATGTCACAGAGACATATCAAACCCAACATGTCCAAAGCAGCGCTCATGATCACTTTCCCCAAAACTACCCATCTTCCAAACTTCCCTGTCACTGTAAACCATTCTCCCAGTCACCCAGGTTTATAACCTCTATCATTCTCATCTCCTCTCTTTTGCTCACTCCACATATCCAATTACTTGCCAAAGCTTATAATATTTTATCTACAACATTTCTCTAATAAGCCTTGTTCTCTCCCACTTGTACAGTAAGCACCCTAGTCTAGGCCCTTATCACCTCTCACCAGGACTACTGTTAATTACATTCTCTGCCTTAACATTTTGTGTACTTCAATACATTTTCCACACAGCTGTCAAAGTGATTTCCCCACAGTGTAGCTCTGATCTCAGGAAACTCCAATGGCTCCCTGTTACTCTATAATCAAATAAAAATTATTCTGATTAGTATATGAAGATCTCTACAAACCTGCCACTTCCTATCTTTTCAGTTTTTAGACAAATTACTCCACTCCAGGCACTCTGAGATCCGGCTGTACTGGCCCACTTATTCTTTCTCAAACATGACACTCCATCTCCAATCTCTATGCCTTTGTACTGACTGTTCCCATGACTGAAATGTTATCCTCCAACTCATAGGACTCCTGGCTTCCCTCAGTACTCACCTCAGGCATACCCTGTTCAAAGAAGCTTTTTCTGATTCCTTTTGCTGTTAGTGCCTTTCCCTCCAAGGTTGCCTTCTACCTCTTCTTTATTTTGTATGTACAGATTCATGCATATGCCATCTCCCTCATTAGACTGTAAGCTGCTTTGGAGCAGGAATGATTTTTGCTTTTTCTTTTTATTCCAGTCCTTAGCACAGTGCCTGGCACATGTTTTAATAAATGTTTGTTGATTGACTGCTGGATCAAGGAGGAAAAAGCCAGAGGGCAAACAACTAGGACTGTGAAGGGCCTTGTTATCATTCCATTGCAATGAGGATACTCTGGGCCAAGTTCGGCTGATACTTCTTCCCCAGGCCCTGCAGTGAGGGCCTAGTTGAGATTAGCTAGCATAATGTGCAGTGGAGCCAGCCAGCAATTTTGAGAGATGGATTTAGGGATGTTCTTTCTCTATTACCATCACCTTGAGCCCCCACCAGCTATGTCCCCCACTATTATGTGCCAGTGATGAGTACTGTGGTTCATTTAACCACTTACCATCAATTACTTTTTTTTTCTTTTTGGAGGGCAATTAGGATTAAGTAACTTGCCCAAGGTCACATGGCTAGGTTTTTATTTGTGTGTGCATTAAGCGTCTGAGGCCGGATCCAAACTCAGGTCCTTCTGACTCCAGGGCCGATGCTCTACTCACTGTGCTACCTAGCTGCCCCCGTCAATTACTTTTTACAAAGGGATATTTACTGTGAAAATGTAGCAAGAACAAAAAAACAAAAACAAAAACATTTTCCCTCCATACCTCAAGGGTACAGTTCCTCTATGCCACCTTAGTCACTAAGGAGAGTGGGCTTACTTCCTACAGTTTCTACATAGCATTGGTCTTACCAAATTAACATTCAGCTTTGGCATGATTGCCAGGCAAGTCCTTATCTCAGCTATGGCTGGACTGGGTCCCAGAAGGTCACTCCTTGCTCCCCAAGGCATTGATGTTGGGTTAGCTACAGTAAAATCTGGTATATGCTCCCATTCCTAGACTCCCTGACCTTGGATGTCTCCTAGAGGAGTTGTTCTCCTAATCTTTTAAAACTCACAAGGTTGGAGCCTTTAGAATAATCTCCTTCACCTCAAATAAAAAAAGAAATGGTGAGACACAGGACCAAGGAATGTTTCCCCAGGGCCCCATGTTGGCCATTACAGCATTATTTTTCATGAGATGTTGTCACAAGAGTCAAAGCAAGAGTGAAAATCTATAGAGGAGAGAGAACACTGAGGCCAGCTCAAGTTTTTTTGTTTGTTTGTTTTTCTGGAGAGGGGAAGGCAAGGCAATTGGGGTTAAGTGACTTGCCCAAAGTCACACAGCTAGTAAGTGTGATCAAGTGTCTGAGGCTGGATTTGAACTCAGGTTCTCCTGACTCCAGGCCCGTGCTCTATTCACTGCACCACCTAGCTGCCCCCAACTCAAGTTTTCTGAGGGGTAACCCTGATATCCTGATGCGGGTTCTGAAACAGCAGCCACCCAAAGAGGCTGCCATTCCTCATCTGGTTAGCAGACCTGAACCAATTACAGAATGCTCACGCATGCTGAAGTCTTTCCAAGGCACTCAGAGCACACAACATCACGATGTTGGAGAAACAGGTTCCCCAGCCACTTCTACATGGGGAATTTGCATCAACTGCATATGCGGGTGCACTGTGTTCATGACCAGTCCCCTGTTATACTGCATTAGTATTGGCTTGCCCAGGTGAAGATTTAGGGCAGAGCCTGGTGTCTGCCATGAAAATAATAAAAGCCAACATTTATCTCGTGCTCATCATGTGCCAACCATTGTGTTAGGCACTTTCATTACCCCATCTGATCCTCACAACAACTCTGGGTGATAGGTAATATTATTATCTTCTTTTACTGATGAGGAAACTGAGGCAAACAGATATTAAGTGACTTGTCCAGGGTCTCATGGTTAGGAGGAGCCTGAGGCCAGATTTTAAATCAGGTTTTCCTGACTCCAGGCTCAGTGCTCTGTCCACTGCACCAGGGTTACTGGCCCAGGGATTAGATTTGTTCTGCTTGGCCTACAGGTTACACCTAGGGACAATGGGTACAAGTTTCAAAGCTGCAGATTTAGGCTTAAGGTAAGAAAAGCCTCCTTACAATTAGATCCATTCAAAAGGAGAATGGGCTACTTTCAGGATGTAGTGGGTTCCTTCTCACTGGATGTCGTGAAACAAAGGAAGAAAGAAAAGAAACAAGTATTAAGTGCCTACTGTATGTGCCAGGCACTGGGCTAAGCACTGTACAATCACAACTCTAGGTGGTAGATATTATATTCATTTTACAGATGAGGAAACTGAGGCAAACAGAGGTGAAGTGACTTGCCCAAGGTCACACAGCTAGTAAGTCTCTGAAGCTAGATTTGAATTCAAGTCTCCCTGACTCCAGACCCAGTGCTCCATCTCCTGTGCCACCTAGCAGCCTGAAAAGGTTGAATAACCATTTATGGGGTGTACTATAGTAGAGATTTCCACTCAAGTGGTCACTGAGGTTTTTGTAATCCTTGAATGTAAACTTTTCAAGGGCAGGGTCTTGCATCTGCCATGGTGCCTTAAATCGTACACAGTAGGTTTTTAGTGAACTTTTTAATAAATTGTTGGATTTAATTGTTAAAATGGAACCCAGGAAAAAGATGAACTTTCCTGACTTTACAATTCTGTCCAGGTCTGCTCTGTCTGGGGATGACTCATGGAGGTGCTTAAAACTGAGACTGTAGGGGCGGCTAGGTGGCGCAGTGAGTAGAGTGCCAGCCCTGGAGTCAGAAGGACCTGAGTTCGGCTCCAGCCTCAGACACTTAACACACACAAACCAAAACCTAGCCATGTGACCTTGGGCAAGTTACTTAACCCCAATAGGCCTCCAAAAACAAACAAACAAACAAACAAACAAACTGAGACTGCCATAGCTTCAGGTGAAAATTTCCTTTTGTATCAAAGGCCACTGTTGTCACTCACCCCCTCCACTGTGGGACTACTGCCCTCCTTCCCTGGTGACCACTGGGTCACATTGCTGCCCCATATTCACTAGTTCCCTGTGTTCCTACCATTTCCACAGGCTGTTATACTAAATCATAGGCAGATTTAGCTTTAAGGCCCCCTTAATGATCTCTAAAGATCATTTAATCCAATCCAGGGGAGCAATCCCTGTGGAAACAGGGTTCTACCATCTTCTACCATGATCAATACCAACTGCTAATTAATTATTACCAATAGGGAAGGAAACCCAAAAGCTCCAGGAAGAACAGTACATTCTTCCCCAGAATCAGCTCTGCTTCCAGCATCCTCCAGGGAGTAACATGGCAATATAACCTGGAAACTGTTTCTGCAGTAGCAGCCATAGATGCCAAAGAACCAGAAAAGAAGGTTCTTCCTATTGAAGTCCTTGGTACTGACAAATGGTCTAACATGAGAAAGACATATTTTTAAGAATTGAAGAAATTTAAACAGACACAATGTATGTGTGACAACCAACTTTGATAGACTGGGCTCTTCTCAGCAATGCAAGCTTATAAGACAACTCCAAAAGACTCATGATGGAAGGAGATGTTTACATTCAGAGGAAGAACTAGAAAGAACAGAGTTTGAATGCAGACTGAAGCAAACTACCTGCTCTCTATCTTTTTCTTGTTTGGTTTTGTTTCCTCTTTCCCATTGTTCATCCCAGCAATTACAATCCTTCTTTACAACCTGACTAATGTCTAATGCGAAAATATTTGCAGATCCTATACTTAATTGCATGCCACCATGGGGTGTGGAGAAAATTTGAAACTCAAGGGATTGTGGAACTGAATCTTGTAAACGAAAAGTAAACAAACAAATTAATAAAGAAAAAATTTTAAAAAAGAAAAATAAAGTTTAAAAAAGTAAAAAAAAGAAAATGAAATTTAAGAAATTAAAATTCAAGAATTGAAATTCTAATAAAGAAGATACATTATCATCTTTCTGCTGTACCTAAAGGACTTCTGGCCCTTTCTCTCTTGCCTGCAGCTGAAACCTCTGAAATATCGTTTCTTAGAAGGGAAGTTCCTGGAGAGCAGGGACTGTCTTGCTTGTCTATTAGTATTCCCAACATGTGACATTCATTCTAAACTCTTCTTTTTATGAATGAGAGAAGGGGAATGATTTGTCCAAGGCTTACAAAAGCAGTATGAACACAACTGGGCTTCAGTTCTAGGTCCTCTGATTCACATTTTTGTATTGTTTTTACCCTCTGTGTAATGAACTGCTTTTCATTTCCCAGTTTCTTACTTTTTCTTTACCCAATCTTTTCATGGCCCTTAATCCATGGATTTCTCCCCAGTCTCACAGATTTAGCATCAGGTATTGACTAGTTTAGATGTTTTCTGAGGTCCTTTCCTCTCTGAGACTCTGTGATGTTCCCTGAATCTAAGCTTGAGAGAAGGGCAGGTTGGGTCCTCAGTGATGTAATTTGAATTTTGGCTGGTTAGACCTTGAGTCTGACACTGCTAGATAGGTCACATAAGCAGAAAGGCAACGTCAGAGTGTCCCCTAGTGGCCTAAGGAAGGATAGAGACTTCGGTTGCAAAGTGTTTTTTTTTTTAATTTCATGAAGCCTACAGAAAAGGTCAAATCCTGGTAAACAGCTTTCTTTAGTCTCCCCAGAAAAACCTGAGGCCTTCGCTGGCTCACACCAGGACTTTCCTCTTTTGGTTAAGTGTGACAAATACCCCACCCTGGTCTCTACTGTACTAACTCATTTCTATAGCTCTTAAAGGTTTACAAAGCACAACACTTAGATGACATAGATGGTACGAGTATTTCCTACTTTTTACGTCTGAGGAAACTAAGGCTCAGAAATGTTAAGTAATTGTCATTGGGTCACATATTGCATAAGTGTCAGAGTCTAGCTTTGAATCCAGGTTTCCAGAATCCAATAAGATATATCTTTCTATATCTCCACATTGTATCCTTTCTGAGATGGCACAAAACCTGTCCAGAACTGCCCACAGCTAGTTAATGTCACTGGATCATATATTTTATAGAATCTCAGATTTGGAAGGGAACTCACAGGCCACTAACTCCAGCTTATATCTGAACATGAATCTCCTCTATAACATGCCCAACATATCAGTCATTTAACTCTAAGAGGAAGGAATTGTTTCTGGGTCCAAGGGGTTGAGACACTTACCTTTCTCTTCTCTAAGGGAATCCTCTGCTTTAGAACCATATACATTATCTAGCATAGCTTAAATCTTGGGGAAGTCCAGCATTCAATGAGAGAAAGGCTGGGCTCCCTTTTCTTATACTCTTAGGTTAATTAAAGCTTGAATTATCCTGACACCTCAGGAACACACATTTTTTTAAGCCCTAGCCTATGGGTCATGTCTAGGTTCTCCAAAAGTGGGGAGTATATATATGGAGGGGACAAAGGGAGGGAGTAGAATATACTCCCTAGATTAGATAGATATGGCACACAAAAGACATGCTAAAATACAGAAAAGTACACATTGACGGAAAAACATAAATAAGACTCAATAATTTAACTTATAACAACTGTTATACTCTCTTGGAAGGCTGATGTTTCAACTTCAGCAGAACATAAAGCCATTTGTGGGGCTGCCAAATAGGTATTGCCTTTCTGCTAGTGAAACAGCCACCTGTAGGCCCATCTTCTCCAAGAGTGCTCAAATACTAGCCCAGGAATCCTCCTGGGGCTGCCAATCAGCTTCAACCAAGAGGAACCAGGACCTCCTGAATACTCAAAGTCATCTCTGAACTCAGAAATATCTGCCTCAGAATTTACCCAAGATCAAGAAAGAACAAATACATGTAATGAGTGACTGATAAGCATGCTTGGCTGATGCAACACAGTGTTTAGCACATAGCAGGCACTTAATAAATATTGATTGATTAATAGTCCCCCTGTGAAAAAGGCTGGGAAGCCTGCTTCTGGAAAGATATAATGATGGGTAATTAAAGGGTTTTGCTCCCCTATTTGGAACATGTACAGACATTATATAACGAGCTCTGGTCAGCTTACCACATGGTAAAAAGGAGCCTTTTAAATTAACTATGGGGGCCTCTAGGTGAGTCAGCCCTGGAGTCAGGAGGACCTGAGTTCAAATCTGGCCTCAGACACTTGATCACACTTACTTGCTATGTGACCTTGGGCAAGTCACTCCTCTAAAAAAAAAAAAGAGAGAGACATTCAATTAACTGTGGAGCCAGAACTGGGCCACATTCAAAAGGTATTGAAGCAAGTTTCTTATTCTTCCCTGGTGGCATTTAAGGAAAGAAATATGCTGTAAGCCTCTGGATGGTGAAAGACCTCCTCATCAGAGACCAACATATGGCCTATAAATATGAGTCACTGTTCTTTGTTTCTTTACATAGGCTCTTTCCGGTTTGAGGTGAAGGAGTATTGGAGCTAGCTCTGACCTTGCAAGCTTTGAAAGGTCAGAAGGGAGAGCCACCGGAGGTTGAGATCTGGAGTCCACATCAGATTGGGTAGTCAGCCAGGTGGCCCCAAATCAGGGCCCCAGCTATGAGAGTGGTGTCTGAGTATCTTCATCCAGCAGCTATACTGCCTTTGCAAATAACCTTGGTAGGACTAAAGTTACAGAGGAACTGTTTTAACTTCAAGCTCACTCTTTCCTTGGACAGGACAGAGTGGGCTGCCAGTTACTGGGGAAAAGGGATTGCTTATGCTGTATCTTCACAACAAATATCCTTTTGTAAAATCTAGTTAATGTTAATTGGTTGAATGGAATGGGGGCACTAATCACGGGTGGTGATAGGAAGAATTGCTAGACCAGAGAAGGAAAAAGAAGTCTGATAGGGAAACAGAGGAGTCAGAGACATGGTGGGTAGGTCAGGAGCAAGGAGAAAATAAAGTGTTGTAGGTTAGCAGAGGAGCAGGAGGTATGGAGTGCTAGTCAGTAAGGTATCTGAGGCAGCTAGGTGATACAGTGGATAAGCTGCTGGGCCTGGAGTCAGGAAGAGCCGAGTTCAAAAGTGGCCTCATGTACGTAGGAGGTTTGTGACCTTGGACAGGTGACTTAACTGTCGTTTGCACTGTAAATGGAGACAATAATAACACTTACATCTCAGAGCTGCTGTGAAGAACAAATAAGATGATGTTTGTAAAGTACTTGGCACATAGTAGGTGCTATACTAAGTCATTTCCCAAAGCATAGATCTGACCGGGTCACCATCCTATTCAACAGACTCCAGTAGCTTGCTATTATTTCCAGGATCAAATATAAAATGCTTTGGCATTTAAATCTCTTTACAACCTGGCTGGCCCCTTCCTACCTTTCCAGTTTCCTGTTACTTTTCTCTCCTCCATCCATTCCACAATCTAGCTGTAGTGACTCACATGCTGTTCTTTGAACATCCCATTCCATCTCCCCTCTCTCTTTGCACTAGCTGTCTGTCCTCATGCCCCCGATGCTCTCCTTTCTTATCTCCACATCTTAGAATCTCTGGCTTATTTCAAGACTCAGGTCAAATACTCCTACCAGGTCCTTTTCTGGTCCCACCCAGACCCTAGTTGCTACAGCCTATAAAGCCTTCTTCTTTAAGATAATCATCCATCAACTTTGTATGGAGAATGGGGACTTGGAGCATGACCAGATCTCTTAACTTAGAGGTCCCCATGTACCTCTAAGAGAGGAGATGCCCTGCACTCTACCATCATATAGGTGCGAATAGCCTCTTTTGTTGGCTACATAACTTGGATGGGTTGTGTCTTTAAAACTGCCAGACTAGGACAGTTTCCCTCTCTTTTCTGCATACTCTTTCCTGCTGTGTCCAGGCAGGGGAAATCACACAGTTAATCCACAGTATGGACTCCATGAATTGAACCAGGAAGTGAGGGATAACTTCCCCACCTTTTAGGCACAGTGGATTGGGATGCTTCTTCGTTCCTTCCTTCCTTCTTTCTTTCTTCTTTCCTTCCTTTCTTTTTCTTTCTTTCTTCTTTAATTATTTTTATTTCCTTAAATATTTCCCAAGTACATGTACAATTTCTTTTAATAATCATTTTTCAAAATTATGAGTTCTAAATTCTCTCCTTCCCTTCCATTCCTCTCCCCTTGAGATTTGACATGTTATACATGTGAAGTCATGCAAAACACATTTCCATATTAACCATGTTGTAAAAGAAAGCACAAACAAAATAAAACTATAAAAACAAAGTAAAAACAGTATGTTTCAATCCGTATTCAGGGTTCATCAGTTCTCTCTCTGGAGATAGCATTTTTCATTATAGGTCATTTGGAATTATCTTGTATCATTGTCTTGATCCGAATAGCTAAGTGTTCCATGTTTGATCATTGTTACATTACTATTATTTCTACAATATTCTCCTGGTTCTTCTCACTTCAATTTCCCTGATTCCCAGGTTTTTCTGAAAGCATCCTGCTCATCATTTCCTATAGCACAATAGTATTCCATCACAATCATATACCAGAGCTTGTTCAGCAGTTCCCCAGCTGATGAGTATCCCCTTGATTTCTAATTGTTTTACACCACAAAAAGAACTGCTATAAATATTTTTATGCAAATAGATCCTCTTCCCCTTTCTTTGATCTCTTTGGGATACAGACTGGTATTGCTGGGTCAAAGGGTATGCACAGGTTTTTTTTTCCCGCTAATTTATTTCTATTTAGTTTTAACATTCACTTTTATAAGATTTTGAGTTCGAAATTTTTCCCCTTCCTTCCTCTCCTCCCTCCCCAAGACAGCCTGCAATGGGATATAGGGTATACATGTACAATTATATTACACATATTTCCTTATTAGTCATGTTGTAAAGGAAGAATCTGAACAAAAGGAAAAAAACCACAAGAAAGAAAAAAGAGCAAAAATAGTATGCTTTGATCTGTATTCAGACTCTGGATATGGATAGCATTTTCCATGATGAGTCTTTTGAAATTATCTTGGATCGTATTGCTGGGAAGAACTAAGTATATCAAAGCTGGTCATTGTATAAAGTTGCTGTTACTATGTACAATGTTCTCCTGGTTCTGCTCACTTCACTTACCATCAGTTCATGTAAGTCTTTTCAGGTTTTTTCTGAAATTCATTTGCTCATCATTTCTTATGGAACAATAGTATTCCATTACATCCATATGCCACAACTTGTTCAGTCATTCCCCAATTGATGTACATCCCCTCAATTTCCAATTCTTTGCCACCACAAAGAGAACTGCTATAAATATTTTCTGTACATGCAGGTCCTTTTCCCTTTTTTATGATCTCTTTGGGATACAGACCTAGTATTGGTATTGCTGGATCAAAGGGTATGCACAATTTTATAACCCTTTGGGCAAAGTTCCAAATTGCTCTCCAGAATGGTTGGATCATTTCACAACTCCACCAACAATGCATTAGGGTTCCAATTTTTCCACATCTTCTCCAACATTTATCATTTTCCTATTTTATCATATTAGCCAATCTGAAAGGTGTGAGGTGGTACCTCGAAGATGTTTTAATTTGCATTTTTCCAATTAATAGTGATTTTGAACATTTTTTCGTGTGTCTACTGACAGCTTTGATTTCTTCTGAAAACTGCCTGTTCATTTCCTTTGATCATTTATCAACTGGGAAATGGCTATTAGTTTTGTAGATTTGGCTCAGTTCCTTATATATTTGAAAAATGAAGCCTTTATCAGAGAAATTTGCTTGTAAATTCCCCCCCCCCCAATTTCCTATTTTCCTTTTAATTTTGACTGCATTAGTTTTGTTTATGCAAAAGCTTTTAAAATTATTTTACTTCCTGTAAACCTTTATATCACTTGTTTGGTCATAAACTCTTTCCTTATCCATAGATCTAACAGGTCCATTTTTTCCATAGTCCCTAATTTACTGATGATATCAACCCTTATGTCTAAATCATTTATATATTTTGGCCATATCTTAGTATATAGTGTGAGAAGACTGTCTATGTCTAGCTTCTGCCAAACTGCTTTCCAGTTTTCCCAGCAGTTTTTGTCAAGTAGTGAATTCTTATCCCCAAAACTTGGATCTTCAGGTTTATCAAATACTAGGTTAATGGTCATTTGCTACTATGTTTTATATACAAAATCTATTCCACTGATCCACCACTCTATTTCTTAACTAGTACACATTGTTTTCATGATTATCATTTTGTAATATAGTTTGAAATGTGGAACTGTTAGACCACCTTCCTTAATATTTTTTTTTTCACTGATTCCCTTAATATTCATGACCTTTTGTTCTTCCAAATAAATTTTGTTACTATTTTTCCCTAACTGTATAAAATCATTCTTTGGTAGTTGGATCGGTATAGTACTGAATAAATAAATTAATTTAGGTAGAATTGTCTTTTTTGTTATATTGGCTTGGCCTACCCATGAGCAATTAATATGTCTCCAATTATTTAAATCAGACTTTATTTTTGTTGTTGTGTGAGAAGTGTTTTGTAATTGTGTTCATATAATCCCTGCATGTGTCTTGCAGGTAGACTCCCAAATAGTTTATATTGTCTGCAGTTATTTTAAGTGGGAATTTCTCTTTTGATCTCTTGCTGCTGGCTTTTGTTAGCAGTATATAGAAAGACTGAAGACTCGTGTGGGTTTATTTTATATCCTACAACTTTGTTGAAGTTGTTGTTTCAACTAGTTTAGTAGTTGATTCTCTAGGGTTCTCAAAGTATTGGTGGGTTGTTGTCCTTTGAACTAAAATGACATCACTATGTTAGAGACAAGTTACAGTGTGTAGCTGTGGCTGATCAGACCTCAGAATGCTCTACTGCAGGTTGGGCACAAATAGTCCATGTGAATATTTGGGGTGGATTCTCTAAATTTACACATCTTGTATTTCCTTTGAGCTGTTTCAATTCTGCTTTGCTCATAGAGCACAGCACCTTCTCTGACTAGGGCATGCCATGCTGAGAGGTCCTGTGCCAGTGTCTCCTCTGTCACACAATCAATTCCAAAGTTCTTTAGAGAGACCTTGAGAGTGTCCTTGTATCGTTTCTTCTGACCATCATGTGAGAGCTTGCCTTGTGAGAGTTCTCCATAAAAAAATCTTTTGGGCAGGTGTATATTTGGCATTTGAACAACGTTTGAATTTGAACAATTCCAAGCCCATGGGAGTTGTGCTTTCTGCAGTATAGTTTGCATGCTTGGCAGTTTAGTTCAAGAAAGGACTTCAGTGTCTAAAGAAAAGTATGAGAGAGAAGAGGTATTAGACTGACCACCAAAGTCCAGAGCCATTGTGCTGACCTCATTGTTGCATGTCTGTGAAGCCTGGAGAGTATCATGCCAGGAAAATAAATCATTTCTATTTGAATTGTTTTAGGAAGATTCTGAAGATCACCTGGCAGGATAAGGTACCAGATAAGGTCTATATGATTATATTGTCTGCAAATAGTGATAGCTTTTTCTTGTTTTATTGCTGTAGCTAGTATTTCTAGTATAATATTGAATAATAGTAGTGATAATGGACATCCTTGCTTCACTTTTGACCTTATTCAAAAGGCTTAAAGTTTATCCCCATTACAAATCATGCTTGCTCTTGGTAATAGATAGATAAGACTTATCACTTTAAGAAATGTTCCACTGATTCCTACGCTTTCTGGTATTTTTAAGAGGAATAGGTATTATATTTTGTAAAAGACTTTTTCTGCAACTATTGATATAATCACTTTATTTTTGTTTTTGTTATTGATATGGTCGATTATGCTGATAATTTTCCTAATATTGAACCATCCTTGAATTCCTGGTATATATTTCATCTGGTCATAATGTATCCTCTTTGTGATATATTGCTGTAATCTTCTTGCTAGCATTTTATTTAAAATTTTTGCATCACTATTCATTAGGGAAACTGTTCTGTAGTTTTCTTTCTCTGTTTTTGCTCTCCTTGGTTTGGGTATCAAACCCATATTTGTATCATAAAAAGAATTTGGTAGAACTCCTTCTTTGCCTATTTTTAAAAATAGCTTATATGGTATTACAATTAATTGTTCCTTAAAAGTTTGGTAGAGGGGCGGCTAGGTGGAACAGTAAATAGAGCACTGGCCCTAGAGTCAGGAGGACCTGAGTCAAATCTGGCCTCAGACACTTAACACAGAAACTAGCCGTGTGACCTTGGGCAAGTTACTTAATCCTAATGGCCCTATCTTCCCCCCTTCAAAAAGAAAAAAAAAGTTTGTTTTTTTTAGGGAACTCATTGATGGCTTGTTCAATTTCTTTTTATAAAATAGGGTTATTTAAATATTCTATTTCCTCTTCTGTTAATCTGGGCACTTTATATTTTTGTAAATATTTTGTAAATATATCAACTTCATTTAGATTATTAGTTTTACTGCCACATAATTGGGCAAAAATCTCCTAATAATTGCTCTAATTTCATATTCATTGGTGGTGCATTCGTTCTTTTTATTTTATTTTACTTGCTTTTTGGAGGGGGGAAGGCAGGGCAATTGGGATTAAGTGACTTGCCCAAGGTCACATGGATAGAAAGTATTAAGTGTCTGAGGTCAGATTTGAACTCAGGTCCTCCGGACTCCAGGGCTGGTGCTCTATTCACTGTGCCACCTAGCCACCCCATCATTCTTTTTTTTTTTTTAAGCAATTGGGGTTAAGTAACTTGCTCAAGGTTACATGGCTAGTCATTATTTATGCGTGGGTGCTCATTTTCTGAGGCCGGATCTGATCTCGGGTCATCCCAACTCCGAGGCCGGCGCTCTTACTCACTGCTCCACCTAGCCGCCCCTTTAGGGCAATTGGGGTTAAGTAACTTGCCCAAGGTTACACGGCTAGGTTTTTGTTTGTATGGATTAAGTGTCGGAGGCCGGCTCCGAACTCAGGTCCTTCTGATTCCAGGGCCGGCGCTCTATTCACTGCGCCACCTAGCTGCCCAGTAATTTGTTTTTTAATCAAATTAACTAATAGTTTATTTTATTGTGTTTTTTTTTTTTCACAAAACCAACTCCTAGTTTTATTTATTAGTTCAATGTTTTTAAATTTTCAATTTTATTAATTTCTTCTTTGATTTTCAGAAATTCCATTTTGGTGTTTAATTGTCTATTTTTAATTTGTTCTCTTTCTAGTTTTTTTTTTTTTAGTTGCATGCTCAATGCATTGATTTGTTCTTCTTTCTTTTACTGACATGCATTTAGAGACATAATTTTTCCCCTAAGTATTGCTTTGGCTGCATCCCATTAATTTTGTCTCATTGTTGTCATTCTCATTAATAAAATTATTGATTGTTTCTATGATTTGTTCTTTTCCCCGTTTCTAATTTACTTTTCATCTATGCTTCCACAGCCCTTTATTGGATGTAATTTTTATGGCACTATGGCCTGAAAAGGGTATTTCTGCCTTTTTGTATTTGCTTGTGAGGTTATTAAAACCTGATGCACGGTCAGTTTTTTTGAAGGCGCCATGTAAAGCTGAGAAAGAGATATGAATATGCTCTTTTCTATTCCCATCTAGTTGTCTTCAGAGGTCTATCATATCTAACTTTTCTAAGATTCTACTCATCTCCTTGACTTCTTTCTTATTTATTTTGTGATTAGGTTCACCTATCTATAAGAAGGCAAAGTTGAGGTCCTCCACTATAGTTTTACTATCTATTTCCTCTTACAATTAACTCTACTTTTCCTTTAAGAATTTGTATGTATGTCATTTTGTGCAGATATGTTTAGTATTGATATCACTTCATCATCTATGGGATGTCTCTGTTTCTGTTCTGTTTTGTTGGTCTTTCTTTTTTTTTTAGGTGCAGGCAATAATCCCGAACAGACCTCAGAGTCTGAGCCATGGTGGCCTTGGTGCCAAGATTGCAGGCAGGATGCTTCATCCTGACAGTCCAGCAAGGAAGCTCTGAGAAGCCGGTGTGCCTGAGACTCAAGCCCTAGTAGGGATTTGGATTTAGAAATGGGACCATAGAACTAAAAGAACTGAGCTAAGTTATGAACCTAATTCCCTTGGTGGTGGTATAGGGGAGGATTACGTCACCCACACAGAGTATGTTTAGATAGTTATTGCTATATCTTTGAAGTAAATATTTCTTTGTAAAAGCTATTTGGATTCTTAGTGATTAAATAGAACAGGGGTGCAGGGGATCCACCCCCTGCAAACGAAGGAACACAGTGGCAACTGGAGCCAATGGCAGAGAGTCTAGATATTTCCCAAACCTCTTTAAATATATTGGAGAACCCTGGGGGAGGAGCGAGATGTAACATTTCTAGCCCTCAGGCAGTGGGAGCAGGGTAGTCATTATTATATATGTACTAATATATTTACCTGCTGTCTTTATTAAAATGTAAGCTTGAGGGCCCTGCCCCTCCACCCCCCAATCTTCATATTCCCAGTACTTAGCAAAGTGACTGACAGCACAGTAAGCTCTTCATAAATGCTGGTTAACTGACTAGTTAGTCAGCCAACAAAGGAAATGAAGATTTAGTGACCCAGCAGAGAAAATCCATCTGATGGGTCAGTAGATATAAAGGAGATCTAGTAGGACAACAGAGAAATGGAAGTCTGGGTGACCAGCAGAGGCCCCAGAGCTCTAGAAGGCCATCAAAGAATGGGGTATCGAGTAGGGCAGAAGATGAATGGATGATTCTATAGATCACTGATGCATTAGAGATGCAGTGTGCCATCATAGCAGGATTCTGTGTCTGGTGTCTTTGAACTTTTCCTTTGTGCTTGCTTTTATTTTGATGACTATATTTCAGTATAATTGTTTCCTTTGTCATCCTACGTATTTTATTTAGTCACTAGTTAAGATCCCCTTCCCTAGAGCAGACATTTTAAAAGACTTGCAACGCTTGGAACTAGATTAAAATTTAAATGAGGAATATCTAAAAATACAATAAAACATAAATGACATCACATTTTAGATCTGAGTCAATATGTAGCCAGCAGGGATCCTTATGTATGGGTTAGTGGCCTGTTTCTATTTGAGTGTGACATCATTCAAATAGAAAAGAGGCATTAAACAGCAGATAAGGATCCCTGCCAACTGCATATTAACCTAGAAAACCACATGATCTGGGTTCTATTGTAGTTTTATTTTGTGAAATATTTCTTAATTACATTTTTTTTAAAGCAATTGGGGTTAAGTAACTTACTCAAGGTTACAGGGCTAGTCATTATTTATGCGTGGGTGCTCATTTTCTGAGGCCGGATCTGATCTCGGGTCATCCCAACTCCGAGGCCGGCACTCTTACTCACTGCGCCACCTAGCCGCCCCTTTAGGGCAATTGGGGTTAAGTAACTTGCCCAAGGTTACTCTTAATTACATTTTAATCTGGTTTGAGCCACACTCTGGAGTATGTTGCTAGCTTGCATTGATTTTGGACACCTCTGCTGCAGAGAAATGGGAGAACTTATAGACCAGAAAGTGAACTAGAGATCTGGTAGACTACCAGCGAAACCAAAAATTTGGTAGGTCAGTAGGACTTGGAGAGATTTGGTAAGCCAACACAGGAATGGGAGATGGGAAATGTTAGCAAAGGAACAGATCGACTAAACCAGAAAAGAATTGAGATGCATGGGAAGCCAGCAGAGGGCACTATAAGCAAGCTAGTGTTGACCAGGCTGTATTTATGGAGGAAATATGGACCCACTAGACCCTCAAAGTCTGAGATTTCACCTTTTCCTGGCAAGGTACTGACCTCTCTTCCCCTGTGATATATTTGGTGAGTCTATAGTTGTTCATTCTTAGAGAGTCATAGAATCACAGAGTAGTCGAGATGGAAGGGACCACATGGTAGAAATACAGAACATAGAATGTTAGCCTGGGAAGAGTTCTTAGAGTCATAGAAATATAGAATTCTACAGAAGGAAACAACCTCTGTATATATAGATCAAAGACCATAAAATGTGAGAGGTTGAAGAACACAACACTAGGGCTAAAGGAGACATTAGAAATTATTTAAGGGGCAGCTAGGTGGCACAGTGAATAGAGTACTGGCCCTGGAGTCAGGAGGACCTGAGTTCAAATCTGACCTCAGACACTTAACAATTACTAGCTGTGACCTTGGGTAAGTTATTTAATCCTAACTGCCCTGCCTTCCCTCCTCAAGAAAAAAAAAGAAATTATCTAGTTCATTTGGGGGGGGGGTATTTAATTTTTCCCCAATTACATGTAAGCAACACTTTCTTTTGAAGGGGGGAAGGCAAGATAATTGGGGTTAAGTGATTTACCCAAGATCACACAGCTAGTAAGTGTGTTAAGTGTATGAGGTCACAATTGAACTCAGATCCTTCTGACTCCAGGGTCAGCACTCTATTCACTGTGTCACCTAGCTGCCCCATAAACAACAATTTTTAACATTTGTTTTTAATTCCAAATTTTCTCCCTTACTTCCTCCTCCCCTCCCATCACTGAGAAGGCAAGCAACTCCATATAGGTTATATATGTATAGTCATGCAAAACACTTCCATATTAGTCATGTTGTAAAAGAAAACAGATTAAAAAAAACCCTCAAGAAAAATGAAGAAAGTGGGAAAAAAAAGGTATTTCAGTCTGTATTCAGACCCCACCAGTTCTTTCTCTGGAGATGGATGGCATTTTTCATCCTAAGACTTTCAGAGTTGTCATGGATTGTTGTAGTGCTGAGAAGAGCCAAGTCATTCACAGTGGGTCATCCTACAATATTGCTGTTACTTTGTACCCATTATATTTCATTTTGGATCAACCCGTGTAAGTCTTTCTAGCTTGATTTTTTGCTTCAAAAATTGTTTTCTCACACTTACTATTGCTACCTGTTATTTCCCACCATCCTATTCCCCCTATCCCCGTGTATTCTATTCTCTCTCTCCTTTCCCTGGGTCCCTCCTCAAAAGTGTTTTGCTTCTGATTACACTTTCCCCCAATCTGCCCTCCCTTCTATCACCACCACCACCCCTTGTCTTATCCCCTTGTCCTTCTATTTTCCTGTAGGGTAAGATGGATTTCTATAGCCCATTGTCTATGTATCTTATTTCCCAGTTACATGTAAAAACAAAATTTAAAATTTTTTATTTATTTATTTTTAGTTTTCAACATTCATTTGCACAAGATTTTGAGGTACAAATTTTTCTTCCCATCTTTCCCCTACTCCCACCCCAAAACAGCGAGCCTACTGAATACCCCTTCACCCAATCTGTTCTCTCTTATATCCTCCCTCATCCACCCCCACCTCCCGCCAACCTTCTATTAGGGCAAGATGGATTTCTATACTCCAGTGCCTATCTATCTTATTTCCCAGTTGCATGTAAAAAGCAATTAAAAAAAAAAAACATTTGTTTGTAAAACTTTGAGTTCCAGATTTTTTCCCTTCTTCCCTCCTCACCCATCCCCACTGGGAAGATAAGCAATTCAATATAGGTTGTACATGTGTAATTACACAAAACATTTCCATAGTAGTTATATTGTGAAAGACTATAATTCCCTCCATCCTATGCCATGTCCCACTTATTCTATTTTCTCCTTTGACCCTGTCCTTTTCAAAAGTGTTTGCTTCTAACTACCCTCTCCCCCAATCTGCCTCCCTTCTATCATGCCCCCTCTTATCCCCTTCCCCCCATTTTCCTGTAGGGTAAGATACCCAATAGAGTGTGTATGTTATTCCTTCCTTAAGGAAAATTCAAGGAGAATAAGATTGATCCGTTCCCTTTCACTTTCCTGCTCTTTCCCTCCATTGTAAGTTTTCTCTTGCCTCTTTTATATGAGATAATTTACCCTAATCTATCTTTCCCTTTCTCCTTCTCTCATTATATTCCTCTCTCAACTCTTAATTTTGTTTTTTAGATATCATCCCTTCATATTCAACTCATCCTGTGCCCTCTGTCTATGTATACATGTACACACATATGCACATACTCATATATATATTTATATACACATATAGCCTCCTATACAAACATATATGTATGTATAATAAATATATAGATACATATATATTCCCTTCAACTATTCTCATACTGAAAAAAATCTTATGAGTTACAATGATCATTTTTTCTATGTAGGAATGTAAATAGTTCAACTTTAATGAGTTTCTTATGATTTCTTTTCCCTGTTTACCTTCTCATGCTTCTCTTGCTTCTTGTATTTGAAAGTCAAATTTTCTGTTCTGCTCTGGTTTTTTCTTTTCTTTTTTTGGGGGGTTAACAAGCTTACTTTAATCAATCAAACATATATCATTTACCTAATTCAGGGGAAAAAGGTCAGCACCCTGAACTTCAGAGTATACAGACAGAAGTTACAAGACAGAGAAACAGATCAAGCAGACAGGCTTCCAAACTGTCCAACCATTACATCCATACCAAATCACAGTTACCGGAGAGGGAAGCATCAACATCTGGGTTTTCAAAGCCAGGGGGCTCTCAATGGCTGCCCAGAGTTTCATCTGGTCAAATCACACAACACTTCTCAAAGTGAGCCCCCCAACTCCAGTTTTTTTATTAAGAATGCTTGAATATTGGGGTGACTAGGTGATGCAGTGAATAGAACACTGCCCCTGGAGTCAGGAGGATCTGAGTTCAAATCTGGCCTTAGGAACAACATAGAAACTAGCCATGTGACCTTGGGCAAATCACTTAACCCCAATTACCCTACCTTCCCCCCTCCAAAAAGAAACAAAACAAAACAAAAAACCCAAGAATGCTTGAAAATCCTCTGTTTCATTGAATGACCATATTTTCCCCTAAAGAATTATACTAAATATTGCTGGGGAGGTGACTTTTGGTTTTAGTCCTAGCTGCTTTGACCTCTGGGATATCATATTCCAAGTTCTTTCCATCCCTTAATATAGAAGCTGCTAGGTCTTGTGTTATACTGATTGTGTTTCCACAATACTCAGATTGTTTTTTCCTGACTGTTTGCAGTATTTTCTTCTTGACCTGGTAACTCTGGAATTTGGCTATAATATTCCTAGGAGTATTCTTTTTTGGGATATTTTTCAAGAGGGGATCAGTGAATTCTTTCAATTTCTATTTTGCCCTCTGGTTCTAGAATATCAGGACAATTTTGCTTGATAATTTCTTGAAAGATGGTGTCTGGGCTCTTTTTTTGATCATGGCTTTCAGGTAGTCTAATAATTTTTAAATTACCTTTCCTGGATCTATTTTCCAGGTCAGGGGTTTTTCCAATGAGATATTTCACATTGCCTTCTATTTTTTCATTTGTTTGGATCTGTTTTATAGTAACTTGATTTCTCATAAAGTCATTAGCTTCCATTTGCTAAAATCTAATTTTGAAGGAATTATTCTCTTCAGTGTGTTTTTGAAATTCCTTTTCCATCTGGCAAATTTGGCTTTTTAAGGCATTCTTCTCCTCATTGGCTTTTTGGGCCTTTTTTGCCATTTGGGTTAGTCTATTTTTTAAGGTATTATTTTCTTCAGTATTTTTTTTCGGGGGGCGGTCTCCTCTGCTTCCAGAGTGGAGAGCTTTGTCCCAAATGGCTGGGGTTTTCACAAATATTGTCAGAGGTCTGAGGAGGGCATCCTCTCTACAGACACCATACTGGCCCACTGGTGTTTCTCACCCCAGAACCAGTACCCAAGACCACGATCCAGATCCACGAAGGTTAAAGCAAGAGAGATTACCCTGTGAATGGTTGCTTGGTCCCCCTATGATCTGCAGGCCAGTAGCTCTGGAGGCAGCCATGTGGCAGCAGCTGCAGCCGACACACCTCTGCCACTTCTTGCCCCGGGGGAATGGGCTGGACCTGCGCTCTTCCATCACCCAGTTCCAACAGAGTTCCTAACTCACCTTTTACTTTCTTTTGGGCATTTATGGGTTGAGAAGTTTGGAAACTGCCATAGCTGCTGGTGATTCATTCTTCTGAAGTCTGCTCAGGCTGCCACTGGTCAGGCTGCCCCAGGGCCAGAACCAAGTGGCTTACATGGGGCTGTGCTCAGCTCCCAGCTTGGTGTGATAGACCCTTCCTGTAGGCCTGCCAGGCTGCCTTCAGCAGGAGATTTGTTTCTCTCTGTCACTTTGTGGGTTCTGTAGCTCTAAAATTTGTTTAGAGTCATTTTTTTACATGTATTGGAGGTGGTAGGAGCTGGAGCCCCATGGAGGTCCTGTTTTGACTCCTCCATCTTGGCTCTGCCCCTCTAAAAACAACTTTTAACATTCATATTCAAAACTGAATTCTAAATTCTCTCCCTCCCTACTGTCATGCAAAACACTTCCATGATAGTCATGTTGTGAAAGACTAACCATATTTTCCTCCATCCTATCCCATCTCCCTCCTGTCTATTCTATTCTTTCCTTTCACCCTGTCTCTTCTCAAAAGTGTCTACTTCTGAATTACCTCCACCCTCAATCTGCCCTCCCTTCTATCACCTCTTTATTCCTTATTCCCTTTCTCCCCATTTTCCTGCAGGATAAGGTAGATTTCCATGCCCTGTTGAGTGTACATGTTATTCCCTCCTTAAGCCAAATCAGATAACAGTAAAGCTTACTCACTCTCTCTCACCTCCGCCCTCTTCCCCTTCATTGTAAAGCTTTTTCTTGCCTCTTTTATGTGAGATAATTTACCCCGTTCTATTTCTCTCTTTCTTCTTCTAGTACATCCCTCTCTCACCTCCAATACTCTTATTTTAAAGAGAGAATGAAAATTACTTAGTATCTTTTTTTTTCTTTTTGGGGGGCAATTGGGGTTAAGTAACTTGCCCAAGGTCACATGGCTAGGTTTTTCTTTGTGTGTGTGTTAAGTGTCTGAGGCTAGACCTGAACTCATGTCCTTCTGACACCAGGGCCGACACTCTACTCACTGGGCCACCTAGCCGCCCCAATTACTTAGTATCTTGTAAAGGCAATGGTATATGCTTAATATTCAGCATTCTGGGGTGGGGGAAATGTACTCAGGATACATCTTAAAGTTTAATCTTCACTATTAACATTTTCTCCATCATTTTCTTAAGTCTAGATAATCAACAAAATAATAAGTTAAGTACTGATTTCCAAGGAATAAGAACTCACACTTATTTAACAATTAGATTTCCTGAGGCTCCAGCATACTGTTGTTTAAGGTTTCCAAAAGGAGACAATTTGTAGCTTTTTAGTTCCCTGTAATGGGATTGATGTGGTGACAGTATCCTGTGAAAGGACTAATGAAGGGGAAGTGAGTCTGGTATTAGAGGGACCAGGATGCAAGGTGGGGGCAGGGAATTGGAGTTTGACCTTCCACTTTCCTGTGGCAATATAAGGACTATGGACCCAAACAGAGAAGCCAGGGCAGGGGTAAGAGTGCAGAAGGGAAAGGCTATGGGCTCCCTTAAGTTCATTCTCATTTGGATTTCTATACTGCACTGACTTCTTGATTTCTATCAATTTTCTCCCTCCTTCCTTGGCATGGGAACTTCTGGACTGAACCCTTAATGCTTTGAGACTGGAGCATCCTGGGAAAGAGCCCTGAATCTCCGTCTCTGCCTCTCCATGTAACTTTGAACATGCTGCCCCCTTTCCCACTTTGAAGTTCAGTCTCCTCACCCACAAAATAAAATGATCGAACTGGTTGACTTATAAAGTTCATCATGGCTTCTCAGTCTACACTGAAAGCCAGGCAGAAGACAGGAGGGAGTTGTTTAGAGAAATCACATGATGTTGTAGAATACACCTAGGACTTAGCCTGGAGACCCGAGTTTGCTTCCTGGCTTTGGTAACTTCCTAGTTGTGTGACCTTGAGCAAATCACTTCCTGTCTTTAAGTCTCAGTTTCCTCAAGTTTAAAATGGGTATGCTAGGGTCCTGTACTCCCTACTTCCCATTACTGCTGTGAGGGGAGTGCTTTGTGAACATAAAGCACACTAGAAATGTGACGTCTTCTGTTCCTCTGAGATACTATGATGGTTTTATCCAGGCTGCCATCCCTCCTGTTTTATAGGGGGGGAAACTGGGGCTTAGTGAGGTTAAGTAGTTTCCCAAAATCATATAGCAGTGGATTCAAACCCAGAGTTCTTTCTATACTATGCTGACTTCTTTATTTGAAGGAGAGGGGAAAAAGGTCCCATGAAATCAAACCCATGCAGAAAATCCCAGCTGTTGAGGATGGCTGTGACTTCCTTTGGACTCATTATACCTTCTCCCCTGGCCCCTCCCCTGGGGACCTACAGCATAACATACCCTTGGGGGAGAGAAGAACTGTGGGACCAGAAGCTCAGTTAGCACCTGGAGGGCAGACAGGGACAGTCCTTGCTGACTGGGCTGGGCTGGGCCCCTGAATTCTTGGAAAAGCATCTTGAAAGTGAAGGGACTAGGGCAGGGGTGGAGAACCTTGTGGTCTTAAGGCCACATGTGGCCCTCTAGGTGCTCAAGTGCCTCCCTTTGAATGAATCCAAACATCACAGAACGAATCCTTTTAATATAAGAACTTGTTCTGTAAAACTTGGACTCAGTCAAAGGCTGCACCCAAGGACCTAGAAGGCCACATGTGACCTCGAAGTGGCAGGTTCCCCATCCCTGGCTTAGGGGATGTTGTTTAGTCTTAGGATGTCCAAAGAATCCACACAGAGGCAATCTCAGAATTCCCAAGGAGTCTGTGTCAAGAGGCAGGTTAACATACTGGCTAAAAGGAGCCACTGTTTCAGAGTGACTCCCCATTTAAGGAACTCTCAAACTCCATTTTGTATTATGTAGGGATGGGGACTGAGCCTGTGATTTCAATGGTTTAGGGAACTTCTGGAGAGTCTTTAGAGAGTACCTAGAACAACAAGAGATTAAGTGACTTTCCCACGGTCACATAGGCAGCCTGTGTCAGACACAGGACCCAATGCAGTGCCATATTACCTCTAATTCACACTAAAAATGGCATCATAAATGACTCCTCATTGAAAGGGGCCTCTTGGGACCAGGTTGTCCCAGGACACAACCTATTTTTAATTTCCCCTGGTCTGTGTACCAACCTCCTGCCAAGGTGGGAGGGCAAGGGTAAAGGCCTCCTTCTGAGACATCAAACAGAATTAATGTATAAGGGGAAGATGAAGTCTAAGCCATTATTAACCTTTGCACCTAGAATGCCAGAGCTGGCATTTATACAGCATTCTAGAGTTTAAAAAGTGCTTTGCAAAAATTTTATCATTTATTCTTACAACAACCCCTTGAAGGCAGCAGGTGTCCTACGGCTGGAAGTTTCCTGATGCAGTAGCTTTCCTTTCACCCAGAACATGAGGAGGTTTTACCTAAAAGAAAATAAAGCTACCTCTGGGACAGGATTGGCTCTGGTTTCCCTGATACAGCCTTCTGGTCATCTAAGGGAATAAAAAGTCCCAGCAAGGTGGAGCTTGGGCCTCTTAGACTCAGTGGATACCTTAGACCATACAAGTCACCATACCCTCATGACCAGATGCATTAGGAGGGGCCATTTCCAGAGAAACTTAAGTGCCACTGTATTCTTGTGGTGTATTCTTGCTATGTTAAGCCAAAGCAAATTTCCTCATGCTAAATGTTAAACGATTTGCCAGTGTCTGGTTAAATGCATGCTAGGCAGGACAAGAGCTATGATGAACTTGCTTAATAAGTAATCTAAACATCAAAAAAATTCACTCCAACATTGAGGTACAGTGGTAGCATGGTCAGTCATTCAAATTGTCAATAAACATTTATTAAACACCTAATATATACCTGGCACTGTATATATAATAATATATACTAATATATATCAGGGAACACCAGCATGGGGATTTAGACCTGGCTGGTGAAGGCCCCTCAATAAGAAGACCAGGTTCCCAATTAAAAGTTTGATCAAGGGAACTTGGGCAACCGGGAGGTTAATGTTACATAAGGCTATTGTCTGGGACTTTGTGTTCTTTCTTCTCCAATTCATACTCCCCAGGGCAATGTTTCTATGTTGAAGATCTGACCATGTTATTTCTCTGCTCAAGAAACTTAAGTATTTCCACACTGCCCTTACTATAAAATATGAACTATTTAATTTGGCAATGAAAAGCTTTTCAAAGTCTGGCTCCCACTTGTTTTTCCAAGTTCAGTCATTCATTCAGTAAACATTTATTAAATGCCTACAGTGTGTCAGGCACTGTGCTAACCACTGGGGATATCAAAAGAGGCAAAATCAATTCCTGCCTTCAAGGAGTTTATAATCCAAAGGGAGACACAACATGCAAATAGCTATCTATAAAGCAAGGTATATACAGGATAAATAGAAGATAATTAAAAGATGGAAAACATTGGAATTAAGAGGGTTTAGGAAAGGCTTCCTATAGGAGGACTTAAAGGAAGCTAGGTGGCACAGTAGATAGAGTGTCAGCCCTGGAGTCAGGAAGACCTTAGTTCAAATCCAACCTCAGACACTTATTAGCTATGTCACCCTGGTCAAGTGACAGCCTTGTTTGCCTTGGTTTCCATATCTGTAAAATGAGCTGAAAAATGAAATGGCAAACCACTACAGTACCCTTGCCAGGAAAATCCCAAATGGGGTCACAAAGAGCAGGACACAACTGAAAAAGGAAGCCAGAGATGACAGTTGTCAGAGCAGAGAAGGGATAGCATTCTAGGTATGGAGACAGCTAAAGAAAGAGTGCCCGGAACTGAGAGATAGAGCATCTAATTATGTATTAGTCCTGGTCTTGTACTCTATGATCCAGCCAAACTGGCTTGCTTGTTTTTTCCTGCACACACTACTCCAATTCTTGCTTTCATATCTTTGCAAAAACTGTTCCCAATGCCTGGCAGGCTCTAATACTTACCCTCTGAGGGCTCCTGGAACTCTTCTTTCCCTTAAAGGCTCAGCTCAAGGCCTATATTCTTCAAGAAGTCTTTCTGGATTCCCCCAATTATTATCCCACTTTTACTACCAATCACTTATGTATTTGTTTTGTATGTAGGGGCTTGTCTGTGTACACACTGTATCTCCCAAGTAGAATGAAGTTCCTTGAGGGTAGTAGGGTCTGCCACGCTTTTTACAAGTATGTGCTTAATAAATGCCTGCCATTGGTATGAGCAAAACAACTCTGCTGTCTCCTAATTAGATTCAACATCCCCATGGAAAGGTTGTCTTGGATCAATATTGCTTGAATGATTCAGTGCAAAGGAACTTTGTTTGTCCTTGATAAGTCTGGATATCCTCTTGGAGTTATTAAGGTTAATTGGTTAAGGATATTGTAGATCAGTCACCCTGCTGAATTGGGTCTATAAAAGGACAGGAGTATTTTATAATAGTCAATTGGAGGAGAGAGAGACAGAAAGTATATGTGTATGTGAGAATGTGTGTATATGTGAGTGTGAGAATGTGTGAGTATGAGAGTGAGGGGGTATGTGTGTGAGCATGTGTGTGTGTGTGTGTGTGTGTATGAGAGAGAGAAAGAGAGAGAGAGAGAGAGAGAGAGAGAGAGAGAGAGAGAGAGAGAGAGAGAGAGAGAGAGAGCACAGAGACCTGGGGTCCTGGGGCAGGGTAGGCTGAAGCTTCACTTTCCAAATAGTTTTTCACAAGGAAGTGATATTAAGCATCAGTTTTCAGTCCCTTAGCCTAAGAGACAGCAGCCTCAAAATGGGAAACCACAAGATGAGATGGTGGGAATTCCTGATCTTCAGCCTTCTAGAATAGTACTGAGTTCTCAGAACAAGAAGTGATCATGTGGCCTGAGAGGAAAACTTAGACTTTGCATAATGTAAAATAATATTGATAATAATGGTAGTGGTGATGATGATGATGAAGTCATTCACATAGTCCAGTGGAAGGGGGTTTCCTCTCTACTATCCCCAAGTACATTTCTCTTCTGAGAGTCATGGGATCCAATTCCTTAGGAGTTGTGCTAGAACGCTGGGAGCCTGTAAAGGTAGATTGGGGTCAAAAGCAGCATTCTCTATTGTTATGGGCTATTGTGATTCCTTTGTGTTTGAGCAGTTGAAATAAAGACAATCCTCTACCTGACATTGTTGCCTTGAGTGCTTATAACAAGGGAGCTGGAATCCTTTTATCTGCATCTATGAAGCTCTAGATACAACTCATGTAAACACAGAATATAAAGCTCTGGGACAGGTTACACCAACAAGGAGAAATTGGTTGCTAAAACAGAAATGATAGGAAACTTGAGGGAGGTCGGGGTGGGGAAGAAATAACCATTTTATCTTAAAGTTCTTGAAAAGAAATGAGGACAGCTACCTTTATTTCAGGGAAGGCAAATTTCAAAGAATTCAGGGAAAGGATATTTAATATTATGTGGCCTAAAATTCTATAGAAGCCAATTTATGAAATATGGGAAGCTCTTAAATTTTGTACGTTAAAGGTGGGCCTCCATTAATCATCCTACCCCACTTAAAAGTAACTACTTTTGTTAAGTAAGAACATTTGATCAAATTATTAAACCAGAACAGGCTTTATAGACCTCTTTGAATCAAAGCTATTATGTAAGAGACTTGATCACAGGCCTCGAGGAACAAGATAAAAAAGAGAGGCTATCTCAGATCTAAAGAGATAATCCAAGAACCTGGGAATAGAGAGGAAGGAGTGGGGTCATATAGAGCTGATCCAGAATAAATGAGCAGTCCAAGGGCAACCAGCATGATGAAGGGGGCTGTGGTACAGAAAGGAGGCATTAAGGAGGGCCATCGTCTATAAGGGCATCTCAGAAAATTTGGACTGATGCCACCAGCTGTACCCATATGCTCAAAGATTCAAGCAAAAAGTTCAGCTCTGTTTCCTACTTTCCCTTCCGGTCCCTGAATATTAACAGACACTATAATATAATCTGTTTCATGATCTAAAAGTTTCTGACGATCTAAATTTTGCCTCAGTCACAAAGAGGCCAGCAGTTAGAGAGAGATATAAATGTAAAGTTAGGCAGGGAGCCCAACTTCTGCCTAAATGTTTTCTCATTTGGGGGCTCAGAGTACTTGTGATTATACTAAAGACTTTGTCTAAAATAAACTCCCTTAAGGTGCAGAAGAAAAACCTGAGTGGTTCTCCTAAGTTTGTAGTTGTTCAATCATTTTCAGCTGTGTCTGACTCTTTGTGATCCCATTTGGGGTTTTCTTGGCAAAGACACTGGAGTAGTTTGCCATTTCCTTCCCCAGCTCATTTTACAGATGAGGAAACTGAAGTAACCAAGGTTAAGTGATTTGCCCAGAGTCACAAAGTTAGCATCTGTGGTCAGATTTGAACTCAGGAAGACAAGTCTTTCTGCCTCCAGGCCCATCACTCTATGCTCTAGCTGCCCACAAGCTTAAAACAAGCTAATTATTGTAGTAGAATGTTACAGATACCACCCTAAGCATTTTAACCAAGCAGGAAAAAAGAATCAAGAGGCAGTACAATACAGTGGGATAGTGTTAGCCTTTGAAAAAGATAATTACAGTTCAATCCTGAGATACTTTATAGCTGTGTCTCCATTTAATTCCCCACAGCCTCAGTTTCCTCATCTGTAAAATGAGAATATTTCCAGAATACAAAGTCAGATGGGCAATCCCTAAAGCTAGTGCATAGGTACATATAACCTGGAAAGGAACTATACAGGGCAATGAGCAGGGCCTACTACTGAAGAGAGAAAGTAGTAAGCTGCACTACCTTTGGGAAACTGCTAAGTGCTTTTAGTGATCTCAAGTTTCTTCTTGAAACAACGGCCCATTTAAAAAACACAACTAATCTTTTTCTCTTAAGTTCTATTTATTATTTTTTGTATAAAACATAGTTTTTAATCTATTTCTCCTCCTTCTACCAAAGTGAGCCTTCCTTTGTAACAACAACAAAAAAATGACTAAGCAAACCAATACTGTCACCATTGGATAGCACGTGCAGTCCCACCCTTGTCTCCCACATTCTCCAGTGAGATATTTCCTCCTTTCTCCTCTGGGGTCATTACAATTTCTCAGCATAGGGTTTTATTTTACTTTTCTTTTTGTTTACATTACAATAATTTAAAAGTCTTGTGATGCAACATGAAGGCAAAACAAGAATGTTATGGTTTCCAAAAAAGTTGTAAGTCATCCAAAGGGCAATGGAAGGATGTCAGGGGGGTAAATAGACTGCAGCAAGTTACCAAAGGATTGTGTTGGGGAAACATCCTAAAATATGCAGGACCAAAAAGAGTAAGTAGACCAGTAAGGTAAGAAAGGGATTACTGGGATCATGGGGCCTTTGTGCTCCACTGGTACACACATACTGTCAAGATCTGGAGGCAGCCCCACAGCATGTTAAGTGGTCTCTTTGAGCATGATTTACAGGAGGATGTGCACTACAGTTGGAAGGGTGGGTTTGCAATTTGTACAGTTGGAACACCATAGATGAAAGTTCTTAAATTATTATTATTATTATTTTTAAAGCAATTGGGGTTAAGTAACTTGCTCAAGGTTACACAGCTAGTTATTTATGTGTGGGTGCTAAGTACTGAAGCCAGAACCGATCCCAGTTCCTCCTGTCTCAGGGGCTGGCACTCTTACTCACTGCACCACCTAGCTGCCCCAAGTTCTTAAATTATTGTCTAAAAGAATGGATACAAATCCACAGGGAGTGGCCCTTTAAAAAGTGTCAGGCAATTGTCCTCTTGTAGGGCAGGCAGAAGTGGGTGGGCTGCCAGGGCAGCAGCAGGAGGGAGGGAGGGGGCCAGGCCCAGAGATATCTATCCAGACTGCACCCTGGGGGATGCTCATCCCCTCTCCTTCCCTTTTTCCTGCCTGCCCATCTCCACCAGCCCCTCAGTGGACATGGTCTGAGCGGACACCCCTTGGGAGGACCCCAGGAGGGCAATGGAGAGGGTGTGCCATTTGTGAAATGACAAGAGAAGAGCCATCGAATGAGGCAATAACTTTGGGCCAGAGGCAGGGTCCTATAACCTTAACGAAAAACTCAGAATAGATGGTGCCCATATGTGCCAGTACAGGACAGTGGCTGCTACGCAGCTCACATCCCCATGGTATCTGCTTCAAAGTATATAATGCTGGACTGTACCTCACTCCCAGCCTAACACTAGGAACCCAAAGTGACTGCTTGCAACCCGGGGATGCATAAGGGCCCCCGGCTAGACTGACCTCCTGTGCTGATCCCTGTTGAATCCCAAGAACCGAAACTTTGACTAGGGACTTTCGTGTTTAACTCTCCCCAGCTCCCTGCTGCCCCAGGATGGTTGCCTGAAAGTCACCACCCAGGAGGACCTGAGTTCAAATCTGGACTCAGACACTTAACACTAGCTGTGTGCCCTTGGGCAAGTCACTTAACCCCCAAATGCCCTGCCCTTCCTCCTCAAAAAAAAAAAAAGTCACCACCATTACTACCAGGGGAGGACAAAGGGATTTCTGAGACCTCCTGAATCCCATCTCCTGGTCAATACAGGAGAGACTTTGACTTGTCCCCGGCCTTGTTTGCCATTCTCAGATTCCTGCTATCCCCAAGCTCTCTTTCCAAGCAGGAAATGTGTGCAAGGTTGCAAAGACAATAACCTCTGGGATCTCTCCCCCTTATGAGGATAGCACAGAAAAGAGGATCTGGTTCCTGCCTTGCGCTTGTGCCTGCTTCACCCAAAGTGCTCTTCGGTCTGTTGTACTTTGCCCCTGTGTTGTCAGTGCCAGGTCAGGATGGAGGGGACCTGACCTACTCAATCAAGGCAAGGTTCCCCCATCCCCTTAACACATAGCCACAGCCTGGGTACCCTCACTCAACGGGCCCCTAAAGTCTGCTGCCAGGGAGGTGGTAGCAGGACTGTAGCTCTTGCCCTCACACCCATGAAAAGGACCTTTAAAGACATGTATTAGAAGCTCGCCTCTTTTCTCCTTGGGCTGCTCTCACAGCACCAGGTCCATGGCTCTGGGTCTTGAGGGACCTTTTGGGTGAGGCAGATGCTGGCCTCCTGAGCCCTGGGATATGGAGATAGCCTGCCCTCTGAGAAGGAAAACAATGACGGTAAGGAATGGTCTATCCCTCTCCTGACTGTTCCCACCTCTGTGGATAGGCTGCTCCCTAGAGGCACAAGTATACCTTTCTGACAGCTCCTCCCCCTGGGCCTAGGCCAGGTGGAATCTATTGGAAGAAGCTGAGAAGACCTCTGGGGAAGTTCATCATGTGTACAGGCTGTGACATCCAATGAAGATGCCTGAGGTTTCTGACTGGAATTAGGACACTTATGGAAAGACGTGATCCACTGGAATCCTCATAAGGAATGACTCCTATGAATCATGTATGACAATGAAATATGCAAATCAAGCATTCTATCCTAAAGAAGGAGAAATTCCCATGATTGGGGTGGTCAGGTACATGTACCCCCTGAAGAGAACTCTGTGGTTCTATGGCCTACACACTGTGTCATATGTGTAATGGGCCTACTCTCTGTCAAGAGAAGGGTCAGTGGAGGTCAGAACTCCTAGGCCAGAGGCAGGGCCTGGTCACCTTCTGAACTAGAAACTCAGAAATGATGGAGTTGGCACATGCACATACAGGACATTGGCCACAACCTAGATAGACAATGAGGCCTCCACCAACAACCTCATGCTGTCTGCTTCAAAGTCCATGAGGTTGGACAGTACCTCACTCCCCCTAACACTGTGAACCCAAAGTGATTGCTGGCATTCAGGACCTGAATATGGGCCCAAGCCTCAGTTCACCTCCTTGGACCTTCCCCTATGTATATCTTGAACAGAAACTTTGATGGGAACATCTCTGATCGGCCCTCACCAGATGCCTGCAGTCTCCAGAACCTCTGTTTCAAAGCAGCTAAGAGTCTGGAGGTTTGCTCCATCCCCTCTGTACCAGGTAAGGGCAGGAGGATCTCATTGTCCTGGATCCCTCCCATCTGGATTTGGCACTTAGTGGCTTCTCAGCCATCTGAAGGCCTCTGCTAGGGAAACTGGAACTGTTTACTGTAAAGGATATTTTGACACATGGGTAATTTTCAATTCAACACCTATGTAAACTATAATGATTTCTCAAATTTTTTTGTGAAAAATCTCCAAAACTATTCTCCAAAGATGATTCCTGCTGTGTGAATGGATTTTGCTGAGATTATTACAGGATATGAGGGCCCTGGCTGTGGTCCACTATAATACTGGGACCTTGGTTCTTATTTCATGATGTCAGCTTCAAAGTCAAAGGTACCTCTGGACCACAAACATGCTCCTGGGAACATAAAGAGGAGCAGGAGGACAGAAGGCAATGTCTCACTCGTCCTCTAAACAGCAAGGAACCAAACACCTGCTCACATATCTCATCACCATCCTTTGTACCCTCCAGGTTCCAGGATAGAGATATCTTTAGTAAGAAGACTGTGGTCCTGAGTACTGGTGCTGACCCAAAGTGGGGACACTGGCTGGTGACCATGGCTGGACTCTAAACAGTAGTTTATGGCCTTCTAACTTCAGGACAATAGTCATAGAGAGTGGGAGGGACAAAGCAGCACACATGTGTAGCTGCAAAGACAGTGACTTCCTGGATCCCAAGAGGTACAACTAAGCTTTTCTGACAGCTCTTCCTGGACCTAGGACAGGGTGGGTGGGCTCCTTTGGAAGAGGCTGAGAAGGCTTCTGAAGAGTCCACCTTCTGTACAGGCTGTAATACCTACTGCAGATGACTAAAGTTCTGCTTAGAAGTCAGATGCCCTTATGGAAAGATGCTCTCCACTGGAATCCTCAAAAGGAATGACTATGCACCATGCATAAAAATATGAGCATGAAATAAAGCACTCCTCCCTTAAAAAAACCGATACTGTCAGGAGTGCCAGATTTTAGAATGTGCTGAGAAATACTAAGGACAGTAAAAAGGATTTTTATAAAAGCTATATGAATCAGTCATAAGAAAAAATCCTTTAAATTGCTAATAAGTAAAAAAATGCAAATTAAAGCAACCTGGAGGTTCAACCTCATACCTATCAGACTGGCAAAGCTGACAAAACAGGAAAATGACAAATGTTGGAGGGGTTATGGGAAAACAGGACACTAGTGCACTATTGGTGGGCACAGTGGTCATGCTGGAAAAGCAATTTGAACAATGCCCTGAAAGTTATCAAACTGTGTGTATTCTCTAAGTTATGCCACTATTGGGCCTAAACGCTCTAAAAGAAAAAAAGAAAAGAATCTATAAAAAAATATCTATAGCAGGTCTTTTTGTGGCAGCTAAAAATTGGAAAATGAGGGGCTGTTCTGTTGGAGAATGACTTAACAAACTATGGTATATGAATGTAAAGGAATATTACTGTGCTGTAAGAAATAATGAAACAGAAAGATCTCTGTGAACTGTTGCAGGGTGAAGTGAGCAGCAGCAGGAGCAGAATTTACACCAGGCCCTCACAATCTGGGGCCCGCAGGCATGCCAAAGGATTTCCAGCAGCCCGAGAATAAGGTAGAGGATGTTTTCCTCTACACTTTTCACCTGCCCAAAATCCTCTGGCAGGCTGCAGATTGTGCAGGCCTGATTTATACAATAATAACATCATGGAGAAAAACTACTCTGAAAGATTTAAAAACTGAACAACACAATGATAAATAAGTCCAAAAGAATGAAGATGGAACACTTCACTCACCTCCTAAAAAAGGCAATGAACTTGTAGAGACCTTTTGGCAATGTGGAAATTTGTTTTGCTGATTTATGCAGCTATGTACTGAGGGCTTTGTTTTTTGTTTTTGATTTGTTCAATGGAGCATGGAGGTAACGAGACGGACAGATTAATAAAAACATGCTTGTTAACATAGAAAATATAGATAATAACCTTAAAAAATAAAAGCTATATTGGAGGAAAGAGAAAAATTAAAGAAAGAATGAGATCATTGTTCAGTATGGACGGGGATAATGAATAGACAACAGAGAGAAAGCAAAGCTGGTTGACTCATTCTTTTTCCTGACAAAGAGAATGATTATTGAACTTGGACTGGAAAGAACAGACAAAAATATAGGAATTAAAGTAACTACAGAAGTGAGCACTAGAGAATATTGGGCTACCCAGCAATGCAAGGATCTAATACAACTCCAAAAGGTTCATGATGGAAAATGCTGTCCACATCCAGAGAAAGAAATATGGAGTCTGAATGTAGATGAAAGCATGTTATTTCCTCTCTCTCTTTTGTGGTTGTTTCTTCTTTCTCATGATTTCTCCCATTGGTTCTAACTCTTTTTTGTAACATGACTAATGTGAAAATATGTTTAATATGAATGTATATGTAGAGCCTATATAAAATTACATGCCATCTTGGGGTGGGAGGAGGAGGAATGGAGAGGGAGAAAATTTAGAACTCAAAATCTTATGGAAGTGAATGTTGAAAACTAAAAATAAATAAATAAAAACAAAAACAAAAAACAAAAAAAAGAATATTGACTATCCTTCTGGGGTTAATGATCAAGCTCAAATAGATTATATCTGAGGAAAAGAAAGAATAGGCAGATGTGATTGCTGAGTTACTCTTCGTGATCTTTAAAAGAGCGTGGGAAACACCAGAGCAGCTGCAAGGAATGTTCTGATTCCATCAAAGGATGGAAGAGAATGAAGTCTGCAAACCATTAAGTCTGACAACAAAACAATAAGTTTGACATCAGTTTTATGCAATTCTAGGGTTAAATCATGGTCGGTTAACATCTAAAAAAGGAAACAGTATTCCAGCCTGACTTTGTCAATAGGTCCTATCAGATTAATGATAATAGCTTACATTTGTGTAACACTTACTACACACCAGGCACCATGTGATCTCATTTGATCCTCATAGGTGCTATTATCATCCGGTAGGAAGGTGCTATTATCATCCCCATTTTACCAAGAAGGAGACCGAGGCAGAGAGGTTAAATGACTTGTCCAGGATCATACGGCTTGTAAGTATCTGAGGTCAGATTTGAACTCACTGTGTGTTTGACCCCAGATCCGGCGCCCTATTCACTGGGCCTGGAGCTGCCACTGAGCACGACTCATTTCCTTGGGGTTTGTTTTTACAGATAGTGGCCTGGTAGATCAGAAGATGAGCAGGAGTCCAACAGCTTGAGACAGAGATGGACCCTGAGACAGGAATCGGTGCTGGAGGTAGCTCCTGGTGCGAGGCTGTTTGCTGAGATGCTGGAGCCTCCCTCGTGAGGCAGTGGAGTCAAGGATGCTGGGGGTTAGGACCCCAGTCTCTTAGGCGTGGCACGATGTGATGAACCATTATGAGGGTCTGCCTGGTCTGAGCTTCTTCTTTCTCTAATCTTTGATTTGCAGCCATGTTCACTGTCCCTTACATCTTTCTTCAAACCCAAAGAGTAAAAATCAGTGGGACCAGCAGGAGGAGAACAGAAAAGAGAAAAGCCAGAGAAAAAAAGAGACACAGAGAGAGAAACAGGAGAGAGACAGAAACAGAGAGAGCCAGATGGAGAGTGAGAGGCAGAGAGGGAGAGAGAGAGGAATGGACAAAGAGAAAGAGAGAGGGGGGAGAGAGAGACAGGAGAGAGAGACAGAAACAGAGAGAGCCAGATGGAGAGTGAGAGGCAGAGGGAGAGAGAGAGAGGAATGGACAAAGAGAAAGAGAGGGGGGGAGAGAGAGAAGAGAAGGGAAGGAGAGGGGAGGGGAGGGAGGGGGGGAAAAGGGAGAGGAGGAGAGAGGAAGGGAGGGGAGGGGAGGGGAGGGAGACACACAGGGAGAAACAGCCCCTCCCAATTACACAGGGCCTTGAACCTCCTGGAGCAGGGTCCTTAACCTTTCTGGAGACATCTCAGAGCACCAGACAGGCACTGTGCCCAAGTGGGTACTTCTGGGAGGGGGCGGTGAAGGGATTATATTTATATGTTCTGAAGTAATCAGGTAGTTACCTTGTTAAAGTTCTCTGTGTCTTGGCCTGTTGAGATAACTTCAATTTCTTTTCCTCTTGCATATAATTCTTATTTGGGGGAATTTTGACAGTTCCTGAGGACTGGAGAAAATGTCTGGTCTAGCCCGCCATCTTGTTGGTCATGTGACCTGTGCCTAAGCATGTTCTCTTCCTCCCTTCTCCCATCCTTTCCCCCAATCTCTCTCCCCCTCCCCCTCCCTTCTTCTTTATCTCTCCCCTTGCTCCACTCTCCTTGTCTCTCTTCCCTCCCTCCCTTTCTTTCTCCCCCACCTCTCTCCATCTCCTCCGCCTCTCCTTTTGTTTCTCTATCTTTGTCTCTCTCCTCCCCCTCCACCCCTGATCCCCCTTCCCTCCTCTCTGACTCTCCCTGTCTCTCTCCCCCCCTCCATTCCTCCCTCCTTCCTCCTTCTGTTCTCTTTCTCTGTCTCTCTCCCCTCCTCCTTCTGGTTTTTTTGTGTTATTGAGAGCCCTGAGCACCCCTGCACGTGATGGGGTACTCAGGCCCTTGCCCTACAGTAGTCCTGAGCTCATGAGAAATTGGGAGGCTTCCAGAGAACTCTCTTAGGGCTGGGGCCCGAGCACCCCATCACACAGAACCTGGCACCCCATTTTGCAAGCCCAGGAATCCAGAGATTATGGTTGTTATGACAACACAACAGTAGCAGATATTCACTGTAACTTCCACATTGCATTTTTTGAGGTTTATTTTTAATCCAGTTAGTGTCTAAGGGCCAGGGACCCTTGAGACTGAGATGGGGACTGATCTGGCCTGGGATCTTTATGAGGGAATAGTTCCTGGCCTATCCAGGAAATCACTTGCCCCTCCACCTTTTCTCTGTCCCCTTCTCACACTGCCAGGCAGGAGGAGGGCAGAGGGACTTTGCAACGGTGGGGTAGGAAGGCAGTTCCCATAGCCCAGGATCTAAGATGCTGAAGAGCCAGAACCTGAGCCTAAGCTGGGTGGTTATGATGAAATGGTGCCTTGGAGTTAAGAGTCAGAGAATGTGGCTTCATGTCCTGGCTCTGCCCCTTATCTGTATTATCTGTACATTTAGCTTTCCTGGGTCTCAATTCCCCCATTTTTCAACTGATGATGCTAGAGTAGTTTAATATCTAAGGCCTCTTAGAGCCCTAAACTGTATGATCTTCTGTACTGGTAGGTGTCACAGTGATAAAGTGCCAGGCCTGAGTCAGAAAGACCTGACTTCAAAGCTAGCCCCAGACACTCACTAGCTTTGTGCCTCTGGGCAAATCGCTTAACCTTGTTTGCCTCAGTTTTCTCATCTGTAAAACGGCATATCATGCCAATATCTTTGCCAGGAACCTCCCCCCCCCACCTCCCCGCCCCCAAAGACTCCATGAAGAGTTGGACAGGACTGAAAATGACTGAACAACAGCATAGGTGGGATGTGTAACCTTGGTCACTGTCCTCAGAGCTCTGAGTACTAAGGGAACCCTTTGCTGAGGAATATGCAAAGGGGCAGGGGCAGGATGGTAGACAGGGGGATGGGAATGTGCACACACATATATGATCCACAGGAAGGAGCTTCTATTGGGGATCTTCTATTCTTATTTGGAGGGGACATCAGGGAAGTAGAATAAAAGGGAAGAAAGACTCCTTATACCCAATCAGGGCTCAGTAGACCCTTGCAAAGTGTCTTACCTCTTTCTCTGTCTCACACAGTTTTCACGTGGGTTACTACAATAGCCTCCCAATTTGTTTCCCAGACTCCACGGTCACTTTTCTCCAGCCCTTACAGTATGGGTCTGACCATTTTACTCCCCTGCCCAAGAAGCTCTGATGAGTCCCACTTGTACCAAGTCCTTCCCTGTCCAGCTCAAGCCTACCCTTTCCATGCTTTTTATACATTATTCTCTTTCATTCACTCTTCATCCGAGCCAAACAGTCCAGCGATGACATTTTCCATCTATGACATTCTACCGTCTGTCTTTGTGTTTTCTCACAGGCTGTCATCCGTGCCCAGAATGCATTTCTGCCTCATAGAAATTTAGCTTCTTTCAAAGCTCTGCTCAAATGTCAACTTCAGGAAACCTATTCTGATCTCCCCACTTGATAGTGCAAATATATAATTTGTACTTAATTTTCTTTGTACGTGCTGTTCCCTGCCCTTTCTCAACCTTCCCCTGTCAAAGTCTTTAAAGGTAGGGACTATTTTTTTCTTGTCTTTGTATCCCCAGCATCTAGTATAGTGCTTAATACTAAGTACTTAATATGGATGAATATTTAATAAAAGATTACTGACCTTTCAGTCTTCTCCCCCTGGATCCTGTGACTTGCATAGACAATAATTGGGACCATAGGCATGGAAAGGAGCTGAAAGGATTATTTTTTTAAACTCAGGGTCACACGAGAAGTTTAGACTGAAAGAGCCCAGCAGCAGGGGAGAAGGAGCTCCATAGACAAATGCTTCAGGGCTTGTCTAGCTATCCTGCAGGGTGCTGCTGGCTATAGTTTGAATCTCAAGAAAATAACGGCCTCCTCTGAGCTTTTCAGAGCTGAGCTCCAGCAGCTGCTGCTGTTGCTCAATGAAGAGATCAGAGGTTGGCCAGAAAGGCCCTCAATGGTATAGACATCTATCAGAAAGCAGCATGTTAATACTATCAGAGGACACTGGCAGCTCTGCCACATAGGAGGCAGGAGCTGTCCCAGCCAAGAACATTCCCTGTGAGAATATCCCCTCTCCCACTGATGGCATATGGTAAACTGTGGAAGAGCATAACTGATATGGGAGGAGGGGACAGAATCTTTCTTGTCACTAATTGCTAAGGTATTTGATTAAATCCCTTTTGCTTTGAACTATGCCTTCTGGTTTGTGTAGTAAAGAGAAGACACATCAATAGGGGCTTGTGAAATATGATTTTAAGTGGATGCTGATGCACAAAGCACCATGAACCATGTGTGAGAGCCCTGAGGATCAGAAAAGGGTTTCACAGATTTGTGATATATATGCAAACATATATATACATCAACACAATGCACTTATCAATCATCAAGAAGTTATTAAGTGTAGTGGGGCAGCTAGGTGGCACAGTGAATAGAGCACGGGCCCTGGAGTGAGGAGGACCTGGGTTCAAATCCAGTCGAAGACACTTAGCACTTATTAGCTGTGTGACCTTGGGCAAGTCGCTTAACCCCAATTGCCCTGCTTTCCCCTACACACACACACACACACACACACACACACACACACACACACACACACACACACACACACCCCGTTATTAAGTGTCTACTACATATGTTCCAGGCATTGTGATAAGTGATAAGGATGCATATACAAATAATGAAACAATCATTACTCTCAATGAGATTACAAATGAACACAGACACACAGAGGTACAAATACCCACCCAATTTCATTACCACCCTCTAAAATCTCTCTGTCAGTTTGAGGATATCCCCTGTTCCCTGGGAACAAGAAAACGGGCACTGGGGTCAGCAAATAGACTTGGAGAGATGCATACTAATAGTCAAGGTAATCAGGGAAAATGTGGCATCCCTAAAAGAAGAGATGAAGTACTTCATAGAGGAAAGAAGAAAAAAGGATGTAGAAGGGACCCAGGGGAATTCTCACCTCACTTAGACAACTCTTGGAGTTGATAGGTGTGAAACTCTCCCTTTAGAAGGGAGAGCTGGGACATCTCAGGAGGAAGCAGCTTCTTATGTTCTAAGGACTGACAATTTGGTTGTGCCATTGGGTGAAAGGTTATCCAGTTATAGTCAAAGGAAGAAGTGACAAATGATGATTGGTGGCTCCTTGATGAAAGGTACTGTGCTAGCTATTTGTCAATCTGACAGTAATATTAGAGAGGTCTGCCATCTTCCACAGGTTTATATCTGGAAGAAGAGAGAAATCCTTCCAACACTCATCAATCCTGGTTATTCACACGGGGATAAATTATACCACCAGAAGGGACCTTGAAACAATTACTAAGACCTCTGATGACTCAGGCAAAAACCTGACGATGTCAGGGGCACAGCCTTTGTTTTGTCATTATTGCTATTTTGAAGGCAGAGGATACAGAAGACGACTTTGTATTAATTGACTAAGATGATGATTGACAATTCAATTGGAGCCATGACATTGCTCAAATGTAGGAATGATTAGGCTCAACCAGGGATGGGGTATAGTAAAACATTTACCTAGTGTTTTAGATTAGATCATCATGGCTTTAGTTTAAAAGGAGAAAGGGAAGGAGAAGCCCTATTACATGGACCTACCAAGGCAGATACCAAGAAGAAGAACAAATACACTGTAGGAATATCCCCACTTATATAGGGGAAGACAATTAAATATACACACAGTTGTAATCCAAGTTTTCTAGCTCATTTGCCTAAGACTCTCCTCTTTGGTGGACATCGATGCTTACTGCTCCCCACTTGTGTGAGGGGCAGAGTTGGTAATCACTTTGGGGAAAAATAGATCCTAGTCTTCTGACTTCCAGATTTCAGAGAGAAAACACTCAGGTCCAAACTCTTTTCAGGACTCTAAAAGGAAAGAAGGACTGGAAAGCTGATATGTAGAGAAGTTAGTACTTTAATTATGTCTTTATCTTCAACTTACTCCACTACATACTTTGGGGGAATTTCCCCTTGGTTGAGATCTGGGACTTTCTCGGTTGAACTGAATTCCATCTTCCAATGGAATTTTTGCTCTGCTTATTCTCTGGTATGTAGTCCCCTCGATCTGATTTATATTTGCTATAATCTTGAATAAATGAACTTTTTTACTATTTGCTATGTGTGTTTATTGCAAAATTGACATTTTGTTGGAAAGGAGTCAGGTCTTGGATAAATAGCTTGGGGAATTCCTTCCCTGTTAAGGGATAGTGAGGAGGAGCTCAGCTTGAATATAAAAAAAATTATTTCCCCTAGACGAACAACAATATTTAAGGGGAGGATGTGGAAAGATATAATTCTAGCCTGATACCCTTTCTCTGAGGAGAACAGAGTGGCCAGCCTTAGTCCCAACCTCCTGCTCCCCTCCTAGCAGGAACCAGTCTTAAAGAAGGGTGAATGAAGGAGACTCTAGAAATGTATAGTTATGTCTCCCTGGGAACCACATCTAGACAGACCCCATTGTGTATACACATAGTCTACATGGGCAAAACATAGCACACATTATACATACACAATATATGTATATACATACACATGTATATACATAGCTACAAAGATGAAGTAGTTTAATACCAGTTTAATAGTAGTTCAATACAAGTAGTTTAATGCAATAGTAGTTTGGGAAGGAGGGTATTGGCAGTTGGGGAAATTAGGAAAGACTTCATGAGGTGGTATGCTTAATTAATTTCTTGAAGGAAAAGAAGGATTCTGTGAGGAAGGGGTGAGAAGAAAATGCATTCTGAGGGATGGGAAATCACCAGTGCAAAGCAATGGAGAAAGAAGATGGATCACAGATTGCGAAAGAGGGAGTTATGCCCTTTAATGACACTTCAGTGAGGGCCTGGTTGTAAAGGTCTAAAAAAGATGGGTTTTGTTTTGTTTTGTTTTCGTTTTTTGGAGGGGGCAGGGCAGGGCAATTGGGGTTAATTGACTTGCCCAGGGTTACACAGCTAGTAAACTGAGTTTCTATTTAATCCTAGAGACAAGTGTTAGATAGAGCCACTGGAGTTGAATAAGTAGGAGTGGTCAAATGGTCAAATCTGTGCTTAAGAAAAATTTCTTTAGCAACAGTGTGTAGGATGGTATGAAGTGGGGAAAGACTTAAGGAAGGGAGACCAATAGACATAACCTAGGTAGGAGGTAATAAGCTCTTGGACTAAGGTTGGTGGCTGGGTGAGTCAAGAGAAAGGGTCAGATGTAAGAGTGTTGTGAAGGGAGAAATAGCAAGATTTGGTGACTGATTGGATAAGTGAAATCAGTGAGATTGATGAGTCAAGAATAATGTTGAGATTGTGAATCAGGGAACTTGAAGGATGGTGGTGCCTTTGAAAGAAATAGAGAAATTTGGAAGACAGAGTTGGGGGGAATGGCAGAGATAATGAGTTCAGTTTTGGACATATTGCGTTTGAGAATTTTCTAGGACGTTTAATTTGAAGTCAATAAATAGATAATTGATGAGGTGAGACTGATTGCATAGACCTTCAGAGAGATAATTAAACTCATTGTAAAGACACAAGCAGAAATCATTCCTATGAAGAAGAAAAAGGAAAACTGTCCATGTAGCTATACAAAAAATTCAATGGTGGATTCAGATTTTTTAAAGGCTTACATACCTACTCTATGCCAGGCACTGAAAAGTATTTTACAAATATGTTTTCATTTGATCCACAACAGACCTGGAAGGTAGGTCCTATTATTATTTCCATTTTATAGGTGAGAAAACTGAGCCAAAGAGAGGTTAAGTGACTTGCCCAGGGTCACACAACTAGTAAGTGTCTGAGGTTGAATTTGAACTAGTCCCAACTAGTCTTCCTGACTCCAGACCCAGTGCTCTATGCACTGTATCATCTGGCTACTTAGGTATAGGACTATTGTTTAGTGTAGATGGGATGACAGCAGATGATAGTGAGAAGGCAGGACTATTTAACTCCTATTTTGTTTCTGTGTTTTCTATTCAAGAAGAATGATCTTTGAACCAGAAAGGAGAGAACAGAGAGCTGAAATCAAAGACAAATGGGAAGACAGCAAGAGAACACTTAGCTGACTTTGATGAGTTCAAGTCCTGGGGCTAGAGATGAAATACAGTCTAAGCCACTTAAACAACTGAAAGATGTGACTGAAGAACTGTTCTTTGTGATGTTTGAAAGATTTTGGAGAACCGGAGAGGTGCCACAGAACTGGGAGGGCAACTGCTCTGATTCTCCCAAAGGGGAAGAGAGTCTTAGAATTTATAACTATAGTATTCTTTGGAAAAGTTAAAAATATATTATCAAAGGGATGGTGTATGAGCACTTGGAAAAGGAGTTGTTGTTTGCGCTTCGTTTTTGAGGAGGACCAATGATGTCACAGGGTGATATCACAGGGACTTAAGTGAAGCAGAGTCACATAAAGTTGTCAGCCTTTTTCTTTCTTCCAGAGTCATCAAAGTCCAGTAGCAAGACAAACCTCAAGATGACTGGCGATAGCCCAGGATGCAGTAGATGATCTTGGTGTCTTCAAGTGCCTGCTTCATGGCCATTGGAACAAATTGTTCTCATTTGTCCTGCTTGGGGAAATCTTCACACACTTGGGATAGACATTTCCCTAAATCACCAATGGGTTTGAGGCCAGATTTTATGCTTGAGCTTCCCTACAATCATAATAGCTTTTTTATGGTCAGGTTATCTTTCTGTTGTTTGCTCACCTTTTCCAGCCCATTTCTTCACTTTAGTCCAATTGCTATCATTGAACACTGGGCTTCTCCTGGTGCCACCACTGCCATATCTCACAAATATGGAGCTCTTCCATACCACACTCCTAGCCAACTCCTAACCAAGTGTTTGCAGAACTATTTGTCTTCCTAAGCTGCCCTGGGCTGGAAAAATGACTCACTGTGACTTTTTTTGGACTTTCCCTTCATAACCCAGCCACATATCCTGCCCCCTCCAACCTTTCCAGTCTTTTTACACCTTAGTCCTTAACATGTACCTTTTCAATCCTGTGACACTGGCTTCCTGGGTGTTTTATAAACAAGAGAGTCCATCTCTTAACTCTGGGAGTTCTTTCTGGCTGTCCTCCACCTGGAATGCTCTCTCTTCTCTGCTCAGATACTAACTTCCCTGACTTCCTTTCCCAACTAAAAATCCACCTTGTAATGGAAGTCTTCCCCCCAACCCCAACCCAACAATATGGATTTTGTACTGGTTGGATGACTGAACCCAAATAATAGTTACTAATGCTTCAATATCCACTTGGGGAGAAGTCTCTACTGCAGCACCCCAAGGATCTGTTTGGCCCAGTACTGTTCAAAAATTTTTATCAGTCATTTAATGCTTTCAGAGGGGCATGTTTGGGAAATTTGAAGTTGACACAAAGTTGGGAGGTATCTGACCTTGGAATGATGATCTCAAAAGATATCAGATATATACAGATGAAATTTAATAGGGATAAATTTAAATCTTAATACTTTGTTTCAAAAATTAACTTCATAACCACAGGATGAGGCAGACTCGTTTATACAATAGTTGCTGAGAAAAACACCTGGAGCTTTTATTGTATTGTAAACTAAAGAGGTGGTACAGTAGATCCTCAATGGGCCTGGAGTCAGGAAGATCTGAGTTAAAATCCAGCCTCAGATACTCACTAGCTGTGTAACCTTGGGCGAGTCATTCACTTGCTATCTGCCTCAGTTTCCTCTCCTGTGAAATGAGAATAATAATAGCATTTGAAATATCTTTAAAGTCTCTTTCTCCAGTTTTCTTAATTAAACTTGTTCCTGATGCCAGAACCAGCTTCAGTCCTTTCTAAGAGGGTTAACAGAACCCCTATAGGAACTGAGAAAACAATCCATTTGTTTTACACCATGGGGTCATGACTGACAAATGGCAGAGACTTCAAACTGTGGAGGGACCACTGCTTAAAGGGAGTAGGGATTTTAGATCTAATAACCCTTTTCACAGATCCAGACTCATAAAATCCCTGAGCCGGAAGAGGCTTTAGAGACCAGTGAGGCCAGCTGCTTCATTTAACCAAATAGAAAACTTACCCATAGAGGAGGAGGCAGTTACTATCCAAGGTTATTGAGACCAGGAGGGGAACCCAAGGAGAAATGGGTAGGAAAGAGAAGCCAGGAGGGCCAATGATTGGGCTCGTTGCAGATAAGGACTGTTTCATTTTGTTTTGTGCATGCCCTGAGCTTATCAAAGTACCTGACACAGAGTGTTCATGAATGCTTTGTTGAACTGCTTAGCAAATGGAGGTTTCTCAGACGCTCTAGTCCTATTGAGTAAGCAAGGACATAGTCTAGCTGCCCTGTGAAGACTGTTGTCCCTTGGAATCCTTTACTTCTTTCAAGGCTCAGGGCAGATGTCACCTATGAGAAATTTTTTCCAGGCCTCCCACTTATTAGCTCTTCTTCCTACCTCAGATCATCTCATATGTGGATACTATTGTATCTTCCAGGAGAATGTTAACTCTGAGAGAGGCGAGTTCTTTCTTTCCACTTTAAATATTTTCATCCTGAGCACTTAACAAGCGCTTAATAAGGTGATAGCTATGGTCAAGCAATGGTCTCTCCTTTTCTATCAAAGACACTGCCCAGTCCAATGCTATACTGCCAACCTTTCCAGTCCTTTCCTTTCCCCTAGAATACAGGGAGGTGACAGTATTACTGAAAGATGTCTGCACAGGGCACTCTTGCTAGTGCTTGGAACTCCCAAGAACATCCATGGCCTTCCTCCACTCCCCCCTCAAGGTGACAGGGAGGAAAAGGAACCACTTCCGTAGTAGCCCTGCTCACGATGCCCTGTGCCTAAAGCCACCAAGCACAGCTCTCCCTGGAGGTAATCTCCTCAGACAAAAACCAGGAGACACCCAAGTCCATGATTTTGAAAAATTGTGTTGGACAGAAGCTTATCTTGTTTTTGATTTTTTTTTGGAGGGCAATTGGGGTCAAGTAACTTGCCCAAGGTCACACGGCTAGGTTTTTGTTTGTGTGTGCGTTAAGTGTCCAAGGCGGGACCTGAACTTGGTCCTTCTGACTCCAGGGCCGACGCTCTACTCACTGAGCCACCTAGCCGCCCCCGACAAAAGCTTATCTTAACAGTTTTTCACTACAGCTCACTTTGTCGATCTCTACTGCTGGGGGTGGGAGCAAACTGTGGCAACCGGATCACACCTCTAACCCTCTATAATCTTCTTCCTTTGAACTAGGTCCTAACGCCCATTTTGGGTTTCTAAGTACCCATTTACCCTGTGATGCTCCTGCATATAACCACTGAAACACTTTCACCATCAATTCATTCCCCAAACACACTCTTCTCACTCGCCAGTCTTCCTCTGACATACAACTAGGACCAGAATTTAGAGGTTAAAGGGATCTTAGAAGGCGTTAAGTCCAACTCCCTTATTTTATAGATAAAGAAACTGAGGCCCAAAGAAATTAAGAGCAACCCTAACCCTAAACCTCTTCATTTTTATGGTTCCCTGACCGGGAAACATTACTAATCTCGAGTTCTTCTCTAGCTGGGACTGGAAGGTACACAAACCTCTCTTTTCCCCTAGTACCTTGGGAGTGCAGTTGTTGTTGTTGTTGTTGTTTTGTTTTGTGGCTTTTTTTGTATGTGTTTTTTTGGGCTTGACCTCTCAGGTCCCATTAGGTCAGACAGCAAGGAGGCTGTTTTGTGCTCAGCCTGACCTCAGGTTCTTGGTCCTGTTTGGTTATTTTGGAGAACATGGACATGTGCACAGTTTCTGAAGAATGGAAGATAAGGACAGACACCCCATCTGGAAGTGTAAGCCATATTCTTTCAATTCTCTAAGTGCTAGGGAACTGGGAAAACTTCAGATACTTTTTTGTGGGGGGGTTTTTTGATTTGTTTTTCCATGCTTACTCTCTCTTTTTTTTTTTTTTAAAGCAATTGGGGTTAAGTAACTTGCTCAAGGTTACATGGCTAGTCATTTGATTTATGCGTGGGTGCTCATTTTCTGAGGCCGGATCTGATCTCGGGTCATCCAAACTCCGAGGCCGGTGCTCTTACTCACTGCGCCACCTAGCCGCCCCTTTAGGGCAATTGGGGTTAAGTAACTTGCCCAAGGTTACACGGCTAGGTTTTTGTTTGTACGGATTAAGTGTCGGAGGCCGGCTCCGAACTCAGGTCCTTCTGATTCCAGGGCTGGCGCTCTATTCACTGCGCCACCTAGCCGCCCCTCCATGCTTACTCTCAAGCCTTCCTTTATGGAGGAAGGAACTTCCAGGCCCTATGCCTGTAGCTCCCAAAAGTTCGCCTTTGGGTTGCCTTTTACAGCATTGGAAAAAATTCTCAATTCAATCACAAAATACTAAGGTCCAAGTACTCCACCCCTGGGCAGTACATTCATTTAGTCCATCACAAAGTCTTTTCTCTATTCAACTGGAGATTAGTTTCCTATCATAAACAAAGTACATTCATTTGGTTAGTCACAAAGTATAAAACTTTTCCACCCCTGGCTCACAACTGAATTACAATACCATCCATCACCACCAAACACCCTCTCAAAGGGGCAGTGGAGAGCACAAAGGCCATCTACCCCTAAGCTACAACAAGGTTACATCATCACAGCATTCCATACCCAAGGAGAGGTCTTTTCTTCATCTTGATCCAAGTTCTTAGCAATCTCTGTTCCTAGGAAGACAAAGCTTAATAAAGCCACAATATACATGGCCAGTGTCCTCATCAATTCATTCTCTGCCTGCAGGACAGTCTCAGGACCCCTGAAAACATCAGCAAGACTCTCCTCCAGGATTTCTGTAAACATACAACAAGAAAATCCTCCTTCAGGGCTTCTGAACCAACAGCAAGTTTCCAGTTCCTCTGCAACAACAGCACTGTCCTTTACTAGCAGATGAGTCTGGTGAAGTAACATCAAAACAGACAGAAAAAATACCAGTACCATAGTCATGCTTCCTCAGTTCTCAGCAGCTCCAGGTGGCAGTTCTCAAAAGTCCTGGGCAGCTCCAACTGGCCCTCAGCAATCCAGGTGGCTTTGGCTGACAGTTCTCTCTCTCTCTACAACTCTGGCCCCCAGCAATTCTCTCTCTCTCTCTCTCTCTCTCTCTCTCTCTCTCTCAATTTTTATTCATTTATTCATCTATCTATCCATTCATTTATTCATTCATTTGTTTGCTTGTTTGCTTTGTTTATTTACTTATTAACATTTGTTTTTAAAACTTTGATTTCTAGATTCTTTCTCTTCTTCCCTTGTCACCCACCCCTACTGGGAAGATAAGCAATTCAATATAGGTTGTACATGTGTAATTACACAAAACATTTCCATAGTAGTTATATAGTGAAAGACTATTTTTCTCTCCTTCCTATCCCACCCCCCACTTATTCTATTTTCTACTTTGACCCTGTCCCTTTTCAAAAATGTGTGCTTCTAACTACCCTCTATCCCCAATCTGCCCTCCTTTCTATCATCGCCCCTCTTATCCCCTTCCCCACTACTTCCCTGTAGGGTAAGACATGCAAATGAGTGTGTATGTTATTCCCTCCTTAAGCCAAATTCAATCAGAGTAAGGTTTACCCACTCCCTTTTGCCTTCCTGTTCTTCCTCTTCATTGTAACAGTTTTTCCTTGACTCTTTTATATGAGATAATTTATCCTATTCTATTCCTCCCTATCTCCTTCTCTCATTATATTCCTTTCTCACCTCTTAATTTTATTTTTTAGATACCATCCCTTCCTATTCAATTGATCCTGTGCCCTCTGTCTATATATACATGTACACACATTTGCATATGTATTTATACAAACATATACCCTCCTATATAAACATACATATGTATATATACATATATATTTCCTTCAACTATCCTCATACTGAGAAAAGTCTTATGAGTTACAATTATCATTTTTCCATGTAGGAATGTAAATAGTTCAACTTTAATAAGTTCCTTATGGTTTCTTTTTCTGATTTACCTTCTCATGCTTCTCTTGCTTCTTGTATCTGAAAGTCAAATTTTCTGTTCAGCTCTGTTTTTTTTTCATCAAGAATGCTTGAAAATCCTCTATTCCATTGAATGACCATATTTTCCCCTGAAACGTGATACTCAGTTTTGTTGGGTAGGTGATTCTTCGTTTTAATCCTAGCTCCTTTGACCTCTGGAATATCATATTCCAAACCTTATCCCTTACATATCCCTTAATGTAGAAGCTGCTAGATCTTGTGTTATCCTGATTGTGTTTCCACAATACTCAAAATTGTTTCTTCCTGTCTGCTTGTAGTATATTCTCCTTGATCTGGGAACTCTGGAATTTGGCTATAATATTTCTAAGAGTTTTCTTTTTGGTATCTTTTTCAAGAGTGGATCAGTGAATTATTTCAATTTCTATTTTGCCCTCTGGTTCTAGGATATCAGGGCAATTTTCCTTCAGAATTTCTTGAAGGATGATTTCTTTTTTTTTATATAAAGTGCTTTTTTTAATGAAAGAAATTTTAAAGAGATGTACAGTCAGGCTCAAGTTGTGCAGTTCACAAGCATGGAGGGGAGGGGAAAAATGATATTTAAGGATTTCTTCTGGATGGTGCTGATGCTGATGCAACTGGACTGGGAACAGGTGCAGCAGGTACAGATTTCTCTTCATTCTGTCCCAGGTCAACTTGTAAGTCTGCCTCCACATTTTCATGTATATCACCTTCTCCCTTTGGACCTAAAAAATCTCCAGCACCAGCTTCAGAAGAGTTTCTTCTTTGGAGTCCAGATGGTTCAGAATTATCCCTACTAGACTGAGCCCCTGCTGACTTGGCCCAAGAAGGTTGATTTTCTTCAGATGTTCCAAAAATATTAGATGCCATTTTGTCCTTTCTCACTGGTTGTTCTGTAGGCTCATCAAAGCCCAAAGTAAAATTAGACCCACCACCTGGAGGACGCAACACCTGGGAGCCGTTCCTGCTATTGGGGTCGACGCCCTTGAAGGTGGTGGTGGTCATGGTGAGGCCAGAGCCAGACCAGGGGTGGAGGGACTGGTGGCGGATAGAGAGAGCAGCGAGGCTCTTGGACCAGGTCCAACTGATCACCCTCAGGGAGACACACACACAAAACCCACCCTCTTGAAGGATGATTTCTAGGTTCTTTTTTTGATCATGGCTTTCAGGTAGTCTAATAATTTTTAAATTATCTCCCCTGGATCTATTTTCCAATGAGCTATTTCACATTGCCTTCTATTTTTTCATTTGTTTAGATCTATTTTATAGTATCTTGATTTCTCATAAAGTCATTAGCTTCCAGTTGCTCCAATCTAATTTTGAAGGAATTATTCTCGTCAGTAAGTTTTTGAAATTCCTTTTCCATCTTGCAAATTTGGCTTTTTTTTTTTTCAAATTCAGCTTTTTAAGGCATTCTCCTCATTGGCTTTTTGGGCCTCTTTTGCCATTTGCATTAGTTTATTTATTTATTTAAAAATTTTTTTTTTTTTTGCTTTTTGGAGGGCAATTGGGGTTAAGTAACTTGCCCAAGGTCACATAGCTAGGTTTTTGTTTGTATGTGCGTTAAATGTCTGAGGTCGGATCTGAACTCAGGTCCTTCTGACTCCAGGGCCTAAGCTCTACTTACTGCACCACCTAGCCGCCCCTGCATTATTTTATTTTTAAAGGTATTATTTTCTTAAGTATTCTTTTTGTGGGGGGTCTCCTTTAGCAGGCTGTTGACTCACTTTTCATGATTTTCTTGCATTATTCTCATTTCTCTTCCCAGTTTTCCTCAACTTCTCTTACTTAACTTTCAAAATCCTTCTTGAGTTTCTCCATGGCCTATAATCAGTTCATATTTTTCTTAGAAGTATTTTAATGCAGGAGTTATGACTTTGTTGTCTTCCTCCCATTCCATGCTTTGATACCTTTTGTCCCCCAAAAGAATTGTATGATCTGTTTGTGCTTCCTCTGCTTGTTCATATTGCCAGCCAATTACTTGACTTTTGTGCTCATTGACACTGTAGAACTCTGCTTCCAGAGTGAAGAGCTTTGTCCCAAATTGCTGGGGTTTTCATAAATATTGTCAGAGGTCTGAGGAGGCCGCCCTCTCTACATACACCACACTGGCCCACTGGTGTTTCCCACCTCAGGACCACTGCCCAAGATAGCAACCCAAATCCAAGCAGGTTAAGGCAAGAGAGATTCAAATAGTTACTTGGTAATCAATGTGGACCCTGTGAATGGTTACTTGGTCCTCCTGTGATCTGCAGGCCAGTAGCTCTGGAGGCAGCCATGGGGCAGCAGCTGCAGCCACCTCTCACCCCAGGGGCAGGGGCCAGACTGTGCTCTTCTATCACCCAGGTCCAACAGAGATCTCCACTCACCTTTTGTTTTCTCTTTGGCGTTTATGGGTTGAGAAGTCTGGAAACTGACGCGGCTGCTGGTGATTCACTCTCCTGAAGTCTGCCCTGGCTGACCTGCTGATGGGGGCTGTCCTGGGGCTAGAACCGTGCAACTTGGGACTGTGCTTGGCTCCCAGTGTGCTGCACTAGACCCTTCCTGTCGGCCTGCCAGGCTGCCTTCAGCAGGAGATTTGTTTCTTTCTGTCACTTTCTTTGTTCTGTAGCTCTAAAATTTGTTTAGAGTCATATTTTACAGGTATTGGAGGTGGTTATGGGAGGAGCTCATGGGATTTCCTGCTTCTACTCCTCTGTCTTCTGAAATTGTTTTCCTTAGAAGGTTATGGAACAGATGCTGTTATTTACATTAAGGCCCTATCAACAGAGTCAGTGGAAAGGCTCCCAGAATATAATAAAGCGGTGTGGAAATATTATAAAGCTAATTATGAGGCAGATGACTGGTGTGTGCCAAGCAATGAACCAAAGGACATGACCACATTCCACAGTGTATAGCTGCATGTAGGCCATCTGAGAAAACAAAACGGGTTTCTAGTATTGTATTTGAGAGGGACTTTGGAAAACTGTGACACAAAATGTTTTACTTCTGATTTTCATGCTCATTGACTGGGTAGAATAAATGGAAACTAAATTCCATAGCTATCTTTCAGACCTCCTAGAATATTGAACTGTACCATTTAACTGTAAAAAAAAAAATTCTAGCTTCTGAGTACATTTACTTTAACTACTGCAGATGTGGCTAACACGTTTTGCTTCCTTTTCAGTGTACTTCAGGGACTGGGTTTCAGGCATAGAAACCTCCAGTTTCCTCCTGGGACCTGTGCAATTTATCTTATATCTAGTAAAATCATTTCCCTAATTGTACTGATTAATTGGTTAACTACCTTTTTATAGGCTGGAAAATCTTGTTATGCTTTATTTAATTCTACTCAGTAATGAGAGCAAATTAAAGTTGTTTTCACATTAATCAATAACTGCCTACTGGTTGCACATATAAAAGCAGAAAATTATTAACCTGTGGGTTTAATATTACCTGCTCTTTATAATTTTCTTTTGTAGTTGACTTTGAGCCACTTACTTTTAGAGGTAAATTTTCTTTTTCTGAACAATCAGTATCTAGTCCTCTCTGTTCAGTCGAGATCCTGTGAAATTCACACTGAATGATGTTCTTTTGATTAATTTCAGGAGGAAAATTTTATTGCTAAATGACTAGCAACACTTAACAAATCCTCAGAAATTTTGAGGAGACAGGTATTTACTATGTGATTATAACTTGTTTAGTGATTCTAATTATGATATTAAGAAGCAGTGTGACATAATCCAAAGAAGGCCATTTTTGGAGTCAGGAAGTCCTAGGTCCAAGTCTTGCCCAGTTGTGTTTACCAAAGGTCAGACACTTAACTTCTTGCCTTAATTCTCTAAGATTGTAAGTTGATTTGTGTTGGTGGAGGGAACTTTCATAACAAGAGTTCACCATAACAATGAAGTCACAGATCTAGCTTCTTCCCAAAAAAGTGATCTTAAGAATGGTATAAATTATCCATGCATACCACATGGGTATAATGATACAGGTCTAAATCTAGACCTAATCTAAACCTAATCAGGTTTCCACAGACATCTAAAAAAGCATAATAAAACCTTTCTCAGTTGGTCAGTTTTCCAGCCTCTTCAATTACTGGGAGTCTGACAGTGTAGGAGGGACCCATATACAGCTAAATGCATATGAGAACACAGCAGAATAAAAGAATAAGTATTGAAGAAATAACAATTGATCGCAGAGATTAGACCTAAGGATAAAAAGCCATATGTGTCTTCGTAGCATCATCCTATCAGCACAAATAGTAATTGATTTTTGTGATAAGTTACCAAAAAGAGATCAGTTCTTTTTCAGTATTGGAGATGTGACTATAAAGTAATAAGACTATTTTGTGAACCTGTATCATTTTGTTTAAGCCAATGAGAGAAGTGTACATTTTTTTTTAAAAAGCTTTTTCTTGGAAAATATTAAAATACTTTCATTATAAAGAATACTGTGTTTTCTGATGATACAGGTTAAATGAGGTATTACTGCCTATTCTATATAAATATTGCTAATTTTGGACGAATGATCTATTAAAAAACAATGTATTATTAATTTACTATATATTAGTAGATAAAGGGCAAATAATTCTGACTCATTACTGTTGCTGTTTATAACTGTCTTCAAATTTTCCAGCAATGATGTATAAACTTTTGGAACTCTTCAAATCAGAACAGGTTTTAAGTAAATTATAAAATGATCATTGTCTTTCTTTCTTTCTTTTTTTTATATATATTTGAAACATTTAATCTTAAGACCTCGAATTTCAGATCCATTTCCTTCCTCCCTTGTCACCCATTCCCTCTGGGAAGATAAGTAATTCAGTGTATGTTGTACATGTCTAGCTATGCAAAACATTATCATAGTAGATATATTGTACAAGGCTGCTTATAATTCCCTCCCACTCATCCCACCCCCACCTGGTCCATTCCCTACATGATCCTGTCCCTCTTCTATAGTGGGTACTTCCAACCTCCCCTCCCCCCAAGGATGCCCTCCCATCCATCATCCCTCCTCTCATCTCCCTTCCCCCTATGCTGCTTCAGGTTGAGATATCCCATTTAGTATGTATGTCATTCTCTCCCTGAACCAAATTCAATGAGAATGTGGTTTTGCCTTTTTGCCTTCCTATTCTCCCCCTCCCTTGCAACCACTTCCCTTTGCTTCTTCTACATGAGATAGTTTACCCTACCCTGTCTCTCCCCATCTCCTCTTGCCACTTTCCTCTCTCAACTCATAATTTCATTCCTTGAGTATCCTCCCTTCCCAACAAATTCAACCTATGCCCTCTATCCATATATAACTGTAACCATATACACACACATTCACATATGTATTCATATTACCACACACCCTTCTTCCATTATTTTCATAGTGAGAAAGATATCATCAGTCACAGTTATTGTTTTTCCATATAGGAATGTAAATAGTTCAACTTTGATAAGTTCCTTTTGATTTCTTTTCCCTGATTACCTTCTCAGGCATCTCTTGCTTCTTGTGTCTGGATGTCAAATTTTCTATTCAATTCTGGTTTTTTCCTCAAGAATGCTTGAAAGTCCTCTATTCTACTGAATGACCATATTTTCCCCTGAAACAAAATACTCAGTTTTGCTGGGTAGGTGACCCTTGGGTTCATTCCCAGCTCTTTTGCTCTCTGGAATATTGTATTCCATGCCCTTCGATCCTCAGTGTAGAAGCTGCCAGGTCCTGTGCTATTCTGATTGTGTTTCCACAATATTGAAGTTGTTTCTTCCTGGCTGCTTGTAGTATTTTCTCCCTGATCTGGGGATTCTGGAACCTGGCTATAATATTCCTGGGAGTTTTCTTTTTGGGATCTTTTTCAGGAGGTGATTGGTGGATTCTTTCAACCTCTGCTTTGCCCTCTGGATCTAAAACATCAGGGCAGTTTTCCTTGAGAATTTCTTTTTTTTTTTTTAATTTTAAACAAATACTTTATTAACTTCTGTTTTACATCATTCATTTCCGCCAGATTTTGAGTTACAATCATTTTCCCCCCATTATTCCCCTACCCAACCTCCCAGAATAGCAGTCCCACAAGATATCGCTTCCTCCAATCTGCTCTCTCCCATACCTTCTCCCATACCCCCATCAACTTTTCCATTAGAGGAAAATGAATCTTTGTGTCCCAATGCCTGCACATCTTATCTCTCAATTATAGGCAAAAGAGTATTAATAATAGTATTTATATATATATTTGAAACATTTAATGTTACGCCCTTGAATTTCAGATCCCTTTCCTTCCTCCCTTGTCACCCATTCCTTCCTGGGATATAAGTAATTCAGTATATGTAGTACATGTCTAGCTATGCAAAACATTATCATAGTAGATATATTGTACAAGGCTGCTTATAATTCCCTCCCACTCATCCCACCCCCCACCTGGTCCATTCCCTACATGATCCTGTCCCTCTTCTATAGTGGGTACTTCCAACCTCCCCTCACCCCAAGGATGCCCTCCCATCCATCATCCCTCCTCTCATCCCCCTTCCCCTATCCTGCTGCAGGTTGAGATATCCCATTTAGTATGTATGTCATTTTCTCCCTGAACCAAATTCAATGTGAATGTGGTTTTGCCTTTTTAGCCTTCCTTATTCTCCCCCTCCTTTGCACCACTTCCCCTACATGAGATAGTTTACCCTACCATGTCTCTCCCCATCTCCTCTTGCCACTTTCCTCTCTCACCTCATAATTTCATCCCTTGAGTATTCTCCCTTCCCAACAAATTCAACTTATGCCCTCTATCCATATATAACTGTAACCATATACACACACATTCACATATGTATTCATATGACCACACCCTCTTCTTCCATTATTTTCATAGTGAGAAAGATATCATCAGTCACAGTTATTGCTTTTCCATATAGGAATGTAAATAGTTCAACTTTGATAAGTTCCTTTTGATTTCTTTTCCCTGATTACCTTCTCAGGCATCTCTTCCTTCTTGTGTCTGGATGTCAAATTTTCTATTCAACTCTGGTTTTTCCTCAAGAATGCTTGAAAGTCCTCTATTCCACTGAATGACCATATTTTCCCCTGAAACAAAATACTCAGTTTTGCTGGGTAGGTGACCCTTGGGTTCATTCCCAGTTCTTTTGCCCTCTGGAATATCATATTCCATGCCCTTCGATCCCTCAGTGTAGAAGCTGCCAGGTCCTGGGCTATTCTGATTGTGTTTCCACAATATTGAAATTGTTTCTTCCTGGCTGCTTGTAGTATTTTCTCCTTGATCTGGGGATTCTGGAACCTGGCTATAATATTCCTGGGAGTTTTCTTTTTGGGATCTTTTTCAGGAGGTGATCTGTGGATTCTTTCAACCTCTATTTTGCCCTCTGGATCTAAAACATCAGGGCAGTTTTCCTTGAGAATTTCTTGAAGGGTGATTTCTAGGTTCTTTCCTTGATCATGGCTTTCAGGTAGTCCAATAATTTTTAAATTGTCTCCCTGGATCTATTCTCCAGGTCAGTGGTTTTTCCCATGAGATATTTCACATTGCCTTCTAATCTTTCGTTTGTTTGGATCTGCTTAACAGCATCTTGATTTCTCATAAAGTACTAGCTTCCATTGCTCCAGTCTAACTCTGAAGGAATGAATCTCCTCAGTGAATTTTGAGATTCTTTTTCCATCTGGCAAATTCGACTTTTTAAGGCATTCTTCTCTCTTGCCCTTTTGGGCCTCCTTTGCCATTTGAGTAGTCTATTTTTTAGTGTTGTTTCTCAGTCAGGTGTTGACCCTCATTTCATACTTTTCCTGCATCCTTCTCATTTCTCTTTCAATTTTTCCTCCACTTCTCTTATTTGATTTTAAAGTCCTCTTAAGGTCCTCTATGGCCTGCAACCCATCATGTTTTCCCCTGGGGCTTTTGGAGCAGGACTTCTGACCTCACAGTCCTTTTCCTGCTCTATGCCCCCAAAATAGGAGTCTAGGGTTGCATTTTTTGTTTCCTTTGCCTTGGCATGTTGCCACTTATTCTACTTTGGGCTTGTTGCCACACATGGCTTTAAGGCCAGATAGAGGAATTTTCGTCCCGAACTGTGGGGGGCACTTCCGTTTCTGGCAAGCTGTAAACCCACCCACGACTTCCACCCTAGATCACAATCCAGATCCAGGGAGGTTAAAGCAAGAGCGATTACCCCCCAAGACTGATGGCTGGATCTCCCCACGATTTGTAGGCTGGGAGCCGGAAATGCCTCTGAAAACTACACAGTGGTGTGTCTCCTCAGCAGCTTCTAGCCCCCAGGGGAGGGAGCTGACGCATTCCCCCAAATACAGGTCCCAAAGTCCATAGGACACTAACCTCTTACTTTGTCCTAGGCAAGTCTATGTTGATAATTCTGGCGTCTCCACAGTTCCTGGTGTTCTGGGGTTCCTCCAGCTGGCTGCTGGCCCTGCGCCCTGGGGCTAAAACCTCAGCTCACGGGACCTGGGCTGGCTCGGCTCCTGCGCTCTGCGCGCTGCCGGCTCCCAGACCACTGCCTGGTCCTTCCTGCAGGGTGCTGGGCTGTCCTCAGCGGAGGTTAGCTTCTCTTGTCGTTCTGTGGGTGCTGGGGCTCCAGAAGATTTTCAGAGTCTTTTTTACATAGTTTGTGGAGAATCTGGGGGCAGAGAGGCTTGGACAGCTGTTTCTACTCCGCCTCTTGGCTCCGCCCCCAGATTTCTTCCTTGATCATGGCTTTCAGGTAGTCCAATAATTTTTAAATTGTCTCTCCTGGATCTATTTTCCAGGTCAGTGGTTTTTCCCATGAGATATTTCACATTGCCTTCTAATCTTTCATTTGTTTGGATCTGCTTAACAGCATCTTGATTTCTCATAAAGTCATTAGCTTCCATTTGCTCCAGTCTAACTCTGAAGGAATGAATCTCCTCAGTGAACTTTTGAGATTCTTTTTCCATCTGGCAAATTCGACTTTTTAAGGCATTCTTCTCCTCATTGCCCTTTTGGGCCTCCTTTGCCATTTGAGTTAGTTGATTTTTTAAGGTGTTGTTTTCCTCAGTCAGGCTGTTGACCCTCATTTCATACTTTTCCTGCATCCTTCTCATTTCTCTTTCTAATTTTTCCTCCACTTCTCTTATTTGATTTTTATAGTCCTTCTTAAGGTCCTCTATGGCCTGCAACCCGCTCATGTTTTCCCCTGGGGCTTTTGGAGCAGGACTTCTGACCTCACAGTTCTTTTCCCGCTCTATTCCCCCAAAATAGGAGTCTAGGGTTGCATTTTTCTGTTTCCTTTCCTTGGCATGTTGCCACTTAATTACTTGACTTTTGGGCTTGTTGCCACAGTATATCTTTGCGACAGATAGGGGAATTTTCATCCCGAACATGTGGGAGGGCAACTTCCATTTCTGGCAAGCTGTAAACCACCCCCCCCACAACTTCTACCCCAGATCACAATCCAGATCCAGGGAGGTTAAAGCAAGAGCGATTACCCACCAAGACTGATCGCTGAATCTCCCTACAGTTTGCAGGCCAGGAGCTGGAGCTGCCTCTGAAAACTGCAAAATGAGGTGTCTCCTCAGTGGCTTCTAGCCCCCAGGGGAGGAAGCTGACGCATTCCCCAAGTACTGGTCCCAAAGTCCATAGGCACTAACCTCTCACTTTGTCCTAGGCATGTCTATGTTGATAATTCTGGAGTCACCACAGCTCCTGGTGTTCTGGGGTTCCTCCAGCTGGCTGCTGGCCCTGCCGCCCTGGGACTAAAACCTCGGTTCACGGGGACCTGGGCTCTGCTCGGCTCGGCTCTGCATGCTGTGCACTGGACCAGACTGGTGCGCTGGTCCTTCCTGCAGGGCTGCTGGGCTGTCCTCAGCAGGAGGTTAGCTTCTCTGTGTAGTTCTGTGGGTGCTGGGGCTCCAGAAGTTGTTCAGAGTCCCCTTTTACATAGTTTGGGGGGAATCTGGGGGCAGAGTGGCTTGGATGAGCTGTTTCTACTCCACCATCTTGGCTCCGCCCCCATTGTCTTTCTTAAAATGAAATTTTTACATTTGAGACATATAAGATTGATGTTTCTATTTTTTTAATCCCATCATAAAGAATGTCCTTTTCCTTTAGACAGCTTAACTTAAACATACACTTTTAGATACGGTGATTGATATGAATTTTCTGATATTTGTGATCATCCACAGAAACTTACAAATATGAAATCTTTTGTTTCCTCCTGGTTCCTTATAGTTTAGCATATTACTTGACCAATGAATAGTTCTTGATGACTCTAAGCTTTTTTTTCTTTTTTTTTCTTTTTGGAGGGCAATTGGGGTTAAGTGACTTGACCAAGGTCACACAGCTGGTAATTATGTTGTGTCTGAGGCCGGATTTGAACTCAGGTCCTCCTGACTCCAGGGCGGGCACTCTATTCACTGTGCCACCTAGCTGCCCCTGAATATATGTTTTAAAACAGCTTAGAGGGGGTGGCTAGGTGGCGCAATGAATAGAGCACCAGTCCTGGAATCAGGAGGACCTGAGTTCAAATGTGACCTCAGACACTTGACACACTAGCCGTGTGACTTTGGGGAAGTCACTTAACCCTGATTGCCCTTCAAAAAGCAAAAAAACCCCAAAACCAAAACAAAACATATATTCACCAGGACCTAGTTTATGCAGATATGGTAGAGATAATTTACTTTTAACTGTAATGTATATATATTATTCATTTTCTAAATCAATATAGCTGAGAAAACTATGGACTGTTTTAGGAGGTCAAATAAAGTAGGTATTCTGTTTTATGTTTTGGCTATGTTCATACTCACCTGTGTATACTCATATTCACTTGAATCAGGAAATTTAAGTGAGATATTCAAACAAAAGCTTAAAGTTTAATTTTATGAAACATTTTGTATGTGGAATTGATTGGGGGGGGGTGTGTTTCAAGAGCCCCATACCCAGAATCCTTGGGAAGCAGTCTGGAAAGAATTCACAGCCTCAAGCACTCTCTGAGTTAAGGTGGTAAAGAGTTATTGTTATGCTTTACAGCAGGCAAGAGTTCTTGGGGAACCTGCAACCTTAAAGCGGTATATTTAAAGTTTATATAGGATAACCATAGTAAAACCTGTGCCAGTTATGCTAACTAGTTAAGTCAGGGCGGGATTAGGGAGGAGTTAAGGAGTGGTCAGTGCTTAAAGGAACATGCATTTTTAATATCTACCAGGCAGGCATATTGCCCAGAATTCACTGGGAAATAGCCCAAGGTCGGGGGCTGCCTGGAGGTGTGCTCTTAGGCTTGAAACATCACTAAATCAGCTAGTGGTCAGGGCTGAACAGGAAAACTGAGGTGATTCCCATCAATGTCTTGTTAGACAAGATAGATGTTGGGAATAAATTTATATTCCAAGCTAACAAGGGATTTAGGGTGTGTATAATGAGCTAAGGAATGTACATATGACTGAGTCTAGATTATGTATGATAGGTATGACCCAGTACACAGCTGCTTCAGCCAGTAGACAGTTGGGTCAAACTACTAAATTCTATAGGTGCAGCTGGCCACTCTATCAGGAAGAGAGATAAATATTTTTCTAGGGCATGCTGCCCTTGAGCTAGAGAGAAACTGCCTGACAGTGTTTTAAGGCTAGGGAGAAATGTGATTTTGGAACTGGATGTGATTTTACAAACTGGGGTTCAAGCATAGGCACCCAAGCACCCCATCAGAACTAAACTGATACCATGGATTAAACTTAAAAAAAAATCCTTTCAAAACTAATTTTTACTACAGAGCTGCTATATATTATACAATAAGATCAGTTATTCCTCCCTAAAATATATATGCACTGAGAAAGAGCCTGTTCCCCAGGGAGTCTAATAAAGGTCTTAATAGGACAGTGTTTCCTCCATTCCCCAGAAACTACCGTTGATCTTTGGCTGGCCAAGGCTTCTGGATAAGCCACAGGCAGTTTATCTTTTAGATACTAAACTGAGAGACTCACCAAGTTGCCCAAGTCCCATAGTCAATTAGAAAGCTTTAATTAGGATCTCATGGGAGTGGAGTGTGGGGCAGAGGTCATTTCTGAGATTAGGCCTAGAGAAAAACCAATTATTAGATTCCTGAGAAGAAGCATCCACCCAGAGCAATGTCCTATTGGGTTTAGACTCACAGGCTAGAGAGGATCTAGAGCAGGGGTGGGGAACCTGTGGCCTCAAGGCCACATGTGGTCTTCTGGGTCCTTGGGGATGGCTTTTTGACTGAGTTCAAGTTTTACAGAACAAATCCTTTTATTAAAAGGATTTGTTCTGTGAAGTTTGGATTTAGTCAAAGGGCCTCCCTTGAGGACCTAGAGAGCCACATGTGGCTTTGAGGCTGCAGATTCCCCACCCTTTAGATTGTAAGCTCCTAGAGGACAATTTCTGTCTTTCTTTTCATTAACTGTATGCCTGGAACTTAGTAAGTGCTTAATAAATATTTATTGTATTGTATTGAATTGAACTTATACTATTTACAAATACCTTCTATGTACATAGTTGTTTTCATGTTATCTCCTCCATTAAACATCTTGAGGCAAAGATTGAGTTTTTGGTTTCCTTTATATTCTCAGAGCTTAGTATTACATTTAATAAATACTTTTTCACTTGATGTAGCTACTGAAAACAAGATGGAAGGAAACAAGGAATGACTGACTTAGTACCACTATCACTCCCAGGGAAGACACAATTCCCCTCCTCCCCCCACCCCCACTATGCGGGTTTCCCTGAGAGGCAGAACTGCTCCACTGCTGGCTAGAATCTTTGTACAGGTCATCCTGCCATTACGCTCTCCACTGTCTAGTTCATCTTTCAACTCAATTCAATCAGCATGTATTCTGTGCCTATTATATAAGGCACTGTCCTGGGCTCTGAGAAGCCAGAGTAGGAACTAGATCTGTGATTTCTTTGGCATAGGTAGCTCCTGGCTTGGGAAACTCCACCAATGAAAATCAGCACTTTGTAATGTAGAGGTATGCCTAGAGCATTGAGAAGTTAAGTGGCTTACCTAGGGTCTTACAACTACTATGTTCAGAAGTGGGAATTGAACTTAGATCTTCCTGCCTTTGAGGTTGGCCTCCTATCCCTTCCACCATGCTGCCATCTTTCTAAGGTGATAGAACAAAAACAAAAATGATACCTGCCTTCAGGGAGCTTCCATTCCACCAAGGGCATGGTGATATGTATCTATAAAGATGAATATGATATGAAGTAGGCAGTGATAGGTGCAAAGGAGAGAACAAAGCAACATTTGAGGAGGGACAGAGCATATTTAATTGGGAAGGTCAGGGAAGTCTTAGAGAAAGTGGCAACTTGAACCTTGAAAGAAGATAATAGATATGAAAGGCAAGATTAGAAGTGAAAGTCAGACATTAGACATTTGCCTGTGCAAATTATGGATATAGGAAAATGAAATATTTCACACAGAAAATACCTATAGCAATATAGTTTTACTGCATCATGGAGATTGTGAAAAGGAATAATAAGAAATAAGACTGAAACAGTTGACTGGAGTCAGATTGTGGGGGCCTTTACATCCTGGCCCAAAGAGTTTGCATTTTATCCTATAGGAAACAGGGAATCATTGAAAGTTTTTGAGCAAGAAAATGACATTGTCAGAGATGTGCTTTAGTAAGATTATTTTGGCAACTGTGTGGAAGATGAATTGGAGAGAAGGAAATAACTGGAAACAATGAGACCAATCTGGAAGCTATTAGAATACAAGTTGCAGCTAGGTGGCTTAGTAGATAGGAACACCAGGCCTGGAGTCAAGAAGATTCATCTTCCTTGGTTCAAATCTGGCCTCAGATACTTACTAGCTGTGTGACCCTGGACAAGTCACTTAACCCTGTTTGCCTCAGTTTCCTCATCTATAAAATGAACTAGAGGAGGAAATGGCAAACCACTCTAGTATCTTTGCCAAGAAAACCTCAAATGAGACCATGACTAGTCAGACATGACTGAACAAGAAGGATAGTTCAGGTAATGAGGATCTGAAGGCTTATACTAGAATGATGGCAATGGGAATAGAGAAAGAAGCAGATCTTGATCTGTATACATGGGATAGTTATTAAATTATTAGCCTAGAAATCAGTTCTGTTTCTATGGAAAGCACATATCATTCATCCTGAAATCCTCTCCAATTCCTCCCCTCTCCACCAAGATAAGGTAAATGTATCTTGCTTTAGGCATCTTATTCTCCAGGAATTAGATTCCTCTAAGACTAGCCTTTCTGCTTTGTGCAAGATCTGAGGACAGCAGAAGGTCAGATGACAACAAGGTCTTTAGTGTCCATAATATCACAGAGCAAAAGGTTGAGAAGGTTTAAAAGGTTTAGAAGATTTAGCATCATCTTCTAGTCCAATCACTTCATTTCATAAAGAAACTGCGTCTGAGAAACAATACAGTATTTGTCCAAGGTCACACAGGCAGAACCAGGGTTTGACTGCAGTGTTTTAAAGCCTAGTCTTTTGATTCCAAATCTATGATTCTTTCCCTCAGATCATTCTTCTTCTAAGGATTATTAGTACTTTTATTATTTATTACTTTTTCATTTATCTCTCATTTTGGGGTAAAAAATCCTTGTAGTTGGGATGGCTAGGTGGTGCAGTGAATAGAGCACTGGCCCTGGAGTCAGGAGGACCTGAGTTCAAATCCAGCCTCAAACACTTAACATTTACTAACTCTATGACCTTGGGCAAGTCACTTAACCCCAACTGTCCTGCCTCCCCCCCTCCAAAATAAAAATCCTCTCAGCATCAGAAAAGGACTCACTAGTTCAGCATTAGGTCAAGGCCCTGCTTGTTGCCATGCATCTTTGATTAGTGGGGCCCACAGCACCTCCTATCCCCACCAGGATAGTATACTGGGGCTTGAGGATAGCTGTGTTGAATGGGGTTGTCATTTAAGGGCTAGCAGGAATAGACCATGGAGTCACTGATTTTTACAGAATCCTGAGAGTCCTCTCTCTATAAACATATCTAGATCTATATACTGCAGAGAAAAAGAGTTGTTGAATGGCATTGATAAGAACTGGCAAAAGATTGATTATGTGGGGGAGTAGGAAGAGTGAAAAATGACTGAGATTTTAAATCCAAGTGATTGATTTTTCTTAACAGAAAAAGAGATGTTTAACCAAAATCAAGTCTAAATGGGTGCATGATCTAGGTATAAAGGCTGATAATATAAGCAATCTGGGAAAGCAAGGAATAGTTTGCTTGTCAGATTTATGGAGAGGGGAAGACTGTATGACCAAACAAGAATTAGAGAGCATTATAAAATGCAAAATGGATAATTTTGATTACATTAAATCAAAAAGCTTCTGTACAAACAAAGCCAATGTAACCAAGATTAAGAGGGAAGTGGAAAATTGGGAAAGAATTTTTACAACCTATATCTCTGATAAAGGCCTCATTTCTAAAATATACAGAGAATTGAGTCAAATCTATAAGAATACAAGTCATTCCCCAATTGATAAATAGTCAAAGGATATGAACAGGCAGTTTTCAGAGAAAGAAGTTAAAGATATCTATAAGCATATGAAGAAATGCTCTAAGTCACTATTGATTAGAGAAATACAAATCAAAACAACTCTGAGTTACCACATCTCACCAGTCAGATTGGCTAAGATGACAAAACAGGAAAATGACAAATGTTGGAGAGGATGTGGAAAAATTGGAACACTAATGCATTGCTGGTGGAGTTGTGAACTGATCCACCCTTCTGGAGAGCAATCTCGAGCTATGCCCAAAGGGTTATAAATAATTTCATACCCTTTGACCCAGCAATACCACTTCTAGGGTTGTATCCCAAAGAGATCATAGAAGTGAGAAGACCCGTATGTACAAAAATATTTATAGCAGCTCTTTTCGTGGTTGCAAAGAATTAGAAATTAAGGGGATGCCCATCAATTGGGGAATGGCTGAACAAGTTGTGGTATAGGCATGTAATGGAATACTATTGTGGAATAAGAAACGAGGAGCAGATGGACTTCCTATTTACCTGGAGAGGCTTATATGAACTGATGCTGAGTGAGAAGAGCAGAACCAGGAGAAATTTATATGCAATTACAAACACAACGTATGTGTGATGACCAACTTTGACAGACTGGACTCTTCTCAGCAATGCAGGGTTATAAGTCAACTCCAAAAGACTCATGATGGAGAGAGATGTCTACATTCAGAGAAAGAACTAGAAAGAACAAAGTTTGAATTCTTTTTCTGGTTTGGTTTTCTTTCCTCTTACACATTGTTCATTCCATCTGATACAATCCTTCTTTATAACCTGACTAATGTCTAATGTGAAAGTATTTGCAAATCATATATTTGATTGTATGCTGCCATGGAGGGGAGGAAGGAAGGGAAGGTGAGAAAATTTGAAACTCAAGGAATTGTGGAACTAAATCTTGTAAACTAAAAGTAAACAAACAATAAAGACAAAAAATTTAAAAAAGAAAAAGAAAAATATAATAAAAAATTCTTAAAAAGATGTTTAAAAGGACAAGTTTAGACACTTAACACTTACTAGCTATGTGACCTTGGGTGTCACTTAACCCCAATTGCCCTGCTTTCCTCTCTCAAAAAAAAAAAGGCAAAAAACAAAACAAATAAACAAAAAGGGCAGGTTTAGAGAGGAAGATAAAGAGTTTTGGATATGTTGGGTTTGAGGTGGTAGCGGGACATGTGAATGAAGATATATAACAGAGTTGGAGATGTGGGATCATATGTCAGGAGAGACTGTGCCCAAATATAGAGATTTGCCTAGAAGTGATTCAGTGGATAGATGTAATGTTAATGGGACTCAAGATCTTCCCCACCCATTAATAGGCCTCCTGTGAAGCCCATTAAGGGAATCTTGCTTAGGGGAGGCTTGCTTGTAGGAAAGCTTTTATACCTTTTGCTAATTTTTAAGTAGGCACTGAGTCAGGAGGGTTGTGATGCCTTCTGACTCTGAGAAGTGTGTATACATATATATATATATATATACACACACACACATATACATATATATATATACATACTTAGAGTTGGTATTTTCTTTGGGGACTGACTTATGAGAAGGAACTTGTTTATTCCTTGGTTGAGATTCTGAGTGGTCATATATTCAGAACTCCCTGACTACTCAGATGTAAAGATTCTTGATCCAGGGATGTATGTAAAATGTATAGTTGATTCAAGCAGTCAGAGCCCTGTCTGTTGGTCTTTATTTCTCTGCTTGTATTTTCTCTGAAGTTCAGAGTGTTGACTTTTCCCCTGAATTAGTGAATGTAATTAAAATAGATTGTTGACCCCTTAAACAGCCATCTTTCCTGGTAAAGCAGATTTAGGAACCTGTGCTAGCAGCCATCCTGGGTATGCCAGTGTGGTTGCTGCTACAATAGAGCACTGGCCTGGAGTTCAAATCTGACTTCAGACACTTACTAGCTATGTGACCTTGGGCAAATCACTTAACCTTGTTTGCTTCAGTTCCTCATCTATAAAATGAGCCAGAGAAGTAAATGACAAACCACTCCAGTGTCTTTGCCAAGAAAATGCCAACTGGGGTCACAAAGAGCTGGATATGACTGAAATGACTGAACAACAACAAAGTGAACAAGCTCACTAAGGAAGAAAACATAGAGAGGGATGAAATGAAGGTCTATGACACCCACACTTATTGGGAGTGGGAGACAGATGATGAAAGACTCATTTCTTTCTAAAAAAAATCTTTAGTGGTTCCCCAACTAAGTAAACTTTGAACTCTTTTGCCTTCCATGGTCTGTTACCACATGACTTTTCATAGCATCACCTCTTACTGCTCCTACTCCATTTATCCTTTATTCTAACAAAATCATATGCCATACATACCTAAAAATTAATTTTTTAATTTTTTAAAAATTAATTAATTCAATAAGTAGATGAAGAGAGGATTTCTTTAATACTTTTAACAACCTCTGATGTGTGTGTTACTTCCAATGGACTGCTTGAAACCCATTCACATATTTTCATCTTAAAAAGTCTTGCCCATATCCTCCTTGAATTCTCCACAGGGCCCTTGCAACTTTCTGGATGCTTTCTTTTCTTTATGTGTCTGTGGTTGTGTACAGATTTCTCCTGGTTCTACTCTTCTTGCTCAGCCTCAGTTTATATACATCTCTCCAGGTTATTATGAAGTCTGTCTGCTCCTCATTTCTTATAGCACAGTAGTATTCCATTACATTCATATACCACGACTTATTCAGCCATTGGGAGCCTTCTTTTGACGTTACGTAAATAGCAATGCCTTTTGTGCAGTGTGCATGCCCCTTGCCCCTTGCTGATCTCACCTACTGTAACCCCTCACTCTTGTTGACTGACCTATTTCCTTTTGTAATCATAATTTGCTTTAAAAACTTCTTTTCGTCTATTGTACATAATCCATAACTGGTAACATACTGAAACCTATTTTTGTCCACCAGGACTCTTTCCATTGCCCTTTTAACTTCATTTCCTCAAAGATTTTGGCATTCCATAAACATATAATATCATTAGAAGAAAACTGATATTAGAAAAATTGGTTTTTGCTTCAGGGAGAAACTTGAGGTCACTAAAAGTACTACATAGTTTCCCAAATATAATCCACTCCTTTCCCTCCTATTCAATTCAAGGATCATATATCACTGTGCCTAAGCCACATGTGCCCAAAATATTTGCACTGATAGATCAGATCTAGGGACTGTCTATCCAATACACTCTTCATCCACTTGGTTTTTCCTTTGTGGATAGTTAGGTTGAACTCTTTTGAGTTATGATAGCTCTCATTTAGGAGGGCCTACAGTGGTGTGGAGCTTCATGCAATTAGCACCATATCATCTACAAATAGGAGCATCTGCAGGACATCAGCATTTATAGGAAATCTTCCTTTTAGTTGGACTCTCCTCCAGACCTCCATGACAGTGGCAAAAACTCTTGGAGAGCATATGCCTCCGTGTTTTATGACCTGCTTGGTATTAATAACCAGAGGATTGCCAAACAAAGTCATTCCTGTTCTTACCTCTCTCAAGGAACCTTTAATTAGGTTAAGACATTCACGGTAGACACCTTGTTAGAGAGGACTAAGAACAAATTGTTAGAGAAGGACTTTTTTTTTTTTGACAAAAGAATGATTTATTTGAACAATCTATGATAAAATTATATAAAATAACCCATTTTTTTAAAGACATCTACAGTGTCACCTGGGAATCAAATGTATAGATACTCCCTCCAATCCAGACAAAATAAATTACCACTCAGTGAAAAAGGGAAGGGGGAACAAACCAAACCGAAAGAAAGGTGTAAGCTTGTGAATTCCTCCCCTCCAAAAGAAAAAAAAATTATACAACTATGATGGAGGAGAGGGAATGGGGTGGAAAACCAGAGAATCAACCAGTGGCAGGGCAAGTCAATGAGTGAGGAGAGATGGGCATTGATCATCTGTAAGGTACACAGACACACTCATGCATATGGCTGGCCCAAGACACAGGGTATAGCCATCTCTCATTATATATACACCCAATGGCTGGGTCAGCAATGAGGAAGCACCAGGCAGCAGAAAGCATGACCCCTCCCTCACCACAGGTATGCTTCAGTCTAGCTGGTCCTGGAGGGGGCCACGGTGAGTATACTCCAAGGATGCTGCCAAGGCTGAATTAGGAAGCAGAGAAAGGAACCAGGAGAAGCCATACACTTATCTGTCTATACTTTCTTCTGTTTTTAGTCTTTAAAAAAGTTTAAAAACAGAGCTCTTAAACAGCTACATGTAAACATAGAAACACTCCTGAGCTGGCCACAGGCCCAAGAACCCCCAGATCACTGGATGCCATCAGACTCACACACTCTGTCAGGCCAGTTGGACCTTCTCAGAGTATTTGCACCATTAGGAGGCCTTTGTCCTCAAGCACTCATCAATACAGCCAATCTTCCTAGACTAGGATAATGAAGGAGGGGGAGAAAGGGGCCATCTGACACCATCCAGCCAAATCTCGGATGGCAAACTCTGCTCTCCTCTGAGGCCTGACCTTTGGGATGTCTGGTGAATGGAAGAGGCAGGCACAAGCCCCAGAGTCCATGTCCTGGTCTGGTTCTGGATGGGGGCAGGGAAGCCAAGGAAGGATGAGACTGGGCTAGCTCTTTGGCTTATTGGGTTGGGAAAGTGAGGGAGAAAAGCTGTGTAACATACCCAGCTAAGTTAGCATGTACCCTGTTGGCAAAGAATCCAGGAAGAGCTTGGAAAAAACTACAGAAATATTCATGCTATAAAATGTCTCCAAACTCCAATCCAAGTTTTGGGGTTCAGATTCAAATGGCCCATTCTACATTTATAGAGATTTCCTAAGTGCTCCCAGGGACCTGGTCCATTGTCATAGCTCTGAGGGTGAAAGGAGGGGAAGGAAGGAGTCATTCTCCCCGTGCTGCAAGTGGAGAACCCATCCCAAGCTCGGAGAAGCAAAGCAATTGGCCAAGGTCACACAGTAAGACGGTGGTGTACACTCTGTCCTCCCATTCCCCCTGCTGCCCTACAGCTGGGACTTCCATGCCATCATTTTTGGAAGGCAGTCAGTCACGACAGTATCTAATTCCTGAAAATTCAGAAAGCAGCAGAGGATGGGGCAGGGGCATGTTCACAATGAAGAACACTCTTCACTGTGCCCCTCTACTGGGAATTTGAAGAAAGCTATTTGAGGGAGGATCCAGGCAAGGGAAGAAGAGATGGAAAAAAATGACCACCTCCTCTACCTCATCCTCTTCCAACTACAGACTGAGGTGTGCTTCCACCACAGAGCTGGGGGGAGTCTTAACTCTAGCTGACCATAATGCCGCCTCGGGAGTGGCTTGGTCCTGCCTAATAAAATCAGGGTCCCAATGCTGACATTTCCCCAACTGCAGTCAGCCAGACTCTAGGGTAGGCTTACGACAAAGGGGTGTCCCAAGCCTGGGCTGGGGTCAGGCCAGGAAAGAGTGGAGCAGAGGAGCCTTGTTTTCCCCTGGAGTACAGGAGAATACTGAGATAGGCAAGGGCTCTAACCTCAGGAGCCACAGTCTGACATTCACATTAATGCTTCAACTTGGGGAAGTGGCTCACTTTGGCATCCAGTGGAGAGTGGAGATGTCTCTTCCCAGGCCAAAGAAGACCCCTAAGCAATAAGCCTGCCTGCCAGCACTCTCACTGTGGGCAGGGTGACCAGGAAGAACCACCGCTGCAAAGACTGGAGAAAAGATGCTGAAGCGAGCCCAGAGAAACCAGACCGTGTGTGTGTGTGTGTGTGTGTGTGTGTGTGTGTGTGTGTGTGTGTGTCTCCAAGTACATGTTTGTACATGCACGTGCACATGTCTGTGCTCATGTGGGCAGAACACTTTTGTGCAGGCTGTAGAGAACTTTTAAGGCTACATTTTGCTCCAATAAAATACTTTAGATAGTCAACAAACACTAAGAGTAGTATTCTTGGTTGGTTGGTTGGTTGGATGTTGTTTTTGGTTCTCAAAGAGGACCCAAATAACATCATTATGTTAGTCAAGTTACAGCGTGTCTTACTGTGACGGATCAGACCAGTATGAGCTCAGAATGCTCTACCACATATCGGGTACAAACAGTACACGTGAACATGGTATTTTTTGTACCTTTCAGACAGTTGTATGATGGTAAAGTTGTGGTACACTGTAGAATATAATTTGCAAACTCTTTAATAATTTCTCCAGAGGCCCTGTGATGAAGTATGTCACCCATTTCTTGACAGAGAGGTGAGGGTCTCAAGGAGCTAAAGGAGCTGTATATTTTGAAGCATGGCTTCCAAAGTTGGAGAACTTAGTGAAAAGTTGCTATTCTAATATTCACTCATCCCCATTCTCCTGGACTCTACCCCACCCACGTTCCACTTTGACCCTGCCCACACCTTTCACTATAGCCGTTAGATTCCTTAGTTTAAAAACTCTTCATTCTGAGCCTCTTCCTCTTACACTCCATCCTACTGTGTCTTACTGAGACCAGTCTCACCCTTTTCTTGTTCTCTTTTCCTGCCAACAACACTGCATCCCTGGCCGCTCTCAAAAGCCCTGGCTGTATCTTTACTCACATTCCCAATACACTGATCCTAGAGGGAAGATTGGCATATTTCTTGCTACTCACTGCCACCTTGGAACTCTCTCTTTACTTTCATCACTCAGCAACCTTCTCTCCTTTGAAGTCTACTTAATTAAAAATTTTCACCCAATCCATATCATCACAATTGTTGTGTACTGAACCCCAGGCCATTCTCCCTCTCTTCTCAAGGCTTACAGTCTTTCTCTCTTCTCCTATTTATTCCCTTATACTAGGGGGCTTCAACATCCATATGTCCAGCCCCTTTAAACTCCTAACCTAACTGTTCCGTAGTCTTTTAATGTTCCATGACCCATTCCTCCTTCCCTCCTTAGCTACACATAGGAATGATCATATGCCACATTTCACCATTATCCATTAATGTTCTTTCTTAATAAAGAAGTCTGATATGACTCTCTTTGAGTCATATCTTTTCCCATCTCCCATTGTGCCTCCCAAGCCAATTCTTCACCTTCATCCCTATCTGCAGTCCTTTCACCTCTCAGTATTTTCTTAGGCAGTTACTCTTGCCCTGATTTCACTGTCTTCCCTTTCCAATCTTGACACTACAGCCAACAAATCCAACTTTACACTGTCCTCTACTCTCAGAAATCTTTCCCCCTTGTCCTACCAATTCTCAGTTCTTGACAGACTTCAGACTTGGATTACCATCTGCCTTCTCCACTCCTACTCAAAATGCTACTAAATGGATCTGAAAGAAGTCACGTATCAGTTCTGACTAAGTTATAAATTCAAGGTATCCAACTTTAATTGGGCCTTCCCTGCATCAAGCTTACCCCTTTAATTCTTTTGTCATTGCTTGCTTATCTCAATCCCCTTAGAAGCTACTTCAGACCTCTACTTCCCTGCATCTGTCCTTCCCCCACCCTCTCCGCTGAGAACTTCATCTTTTATTTTCCTGAGAAAATTTAGGGCATTTCCACAAGTTCCACCTTCTCTTCTTCCCAAAACCCCTTGGCATCATCCCTCACTCTTTCCTTCTTTCCCACTCCGATTATAAGGTGGTTCTTCTTATTGTAAAGTGGCCAACCTCTGCAATGTGCCCTTGATTCCGTCCCCTCTCCTCTCTTGTGACAGACTGCATCCCCAACAAGCAGATTCTCCTCCATACAAGCTGCTATAACTTGCTTCTGAACTTGCTCCTTTCTTGGTAAACAGGACACCGGCTCTAGGTACAGGTCCCCTTGTCTGTCTGCCTTGGATCTGTGACCAGGATCTATTTGGAACTGGGATAAGGAGCAACAGAGCTTCCAAGCAGCCCCTATTCCTGCACCCTGCACGAGCCTAGGCCCCTCTGTGCTGGACGTCAGTCCTACTCTTCCTTTGGTGCCCAGCTTCTCCTCATGCTGAAATGCTACCTGTGGCAAGCTCCTGACCAGAACCTGTCTTCAGTGTGTACAGCGTCTCTGTTTGACTCCCTGTACTGACTTGGGCTGGGAAAATGACACACTGCAATTTTTTCCCCTTGGATTTCTCAATAAGGACTCGATCTGGTGTGTTTTTTAGATCAAATGTCAAAAATGCAGGCTGAGGGATGTGTGGTCTACAACATTCTTGAATCAGATTGAAATGTAACCAAGAAATATTTAACAATAAAATATAGTATCATATTTTAAAACCAAGCCAATATGCAGCCTGCAGTTACTGATGAGTGGCCCCCATTTCTTCTTCTTCTTCTTTTTTTTTTTTGCTTTTTGGAAGACAGTTGGGTTTAAGTGACTTGCCCAAGGTCATGCAGCTAGTAAGTGTCAGGAGCCGAATTTGAACTCAGAAAGATGAGTCTTCCTGACTCCAGGATGGGAACTTTATCCGTGGCACCACCGAACTGCCCCTACTTAATAATAATAATAAGTAACTTTATATATAACACTTCAAGGTTTGCAAAGGACTTTACATATTATTCATTTAATCTTCACAATAACCCAATTAGGCCTGTACTATTATTGTCCCCATTTCACAAATGAGGAAGCTGAGGCTGAGAGAGGTATCAAAGAACTGTTCATTTTATAAAAAACCTTTTCTACCCTAAAGTGTTTTCAGTGTTAACCAAGATAGACTTGAGGGAGAAGGCAAGCTTGTGCTGGGGAAAGATCATTGGATTTGGTGTCAGATGACATAGTTCCAGATCCTGGCTTTGACAGAGATTTATTGTGAGACCTAGGACAAGTACTTCACCTTTCTGAGCATCACTATATAAACTGAGGGGATTAGATTATATGCTTTCTAAGGTCCCTTCTCCATCTAAATTCGATGAGCTATAGCCTCAGGTGGTTCTCTGGGCTACAGAAAAGCTGAGAAGTGTTGGCTGCTGCCTTGGGTTGAGGAGGTCATAGACAATGACCTTTGGGTCAAAGGAAGTTGAGAAGCAAGAAGTCCTTATCCTGATAGGATGGGGGGAACCAGGTGACTGGTTTAGAGTCCCTGACTACTTTGTTGACACATAAGGTCATCCAAATAGTAAAGGGGGAGATTTGGGAAAGAGGATAATTCCTTAGTACAGTTATTCCTTCCCCATTGCGACTTGCCCCATTGTGGTTTTGATATATCACAGGTTGACATAAGAAATTAAATGGGAATTTTGGGGGAGCTTTGTGAAAGTGGAAGATGTCATGCAAAAGCCAGTAGATGACACAGAAAAAAGTTTAGAAACTCAAAAATGCATAAAAATATATGTATAGTGTAGGATTGTATAATATCAACATATTTTCTCTTTGAATGCCATAATAATTCAGACTTCTTCTCTGGTATGATGATAGGGCCAACATTTTAATGCGGATTTTCTAGATCATAAGGTAGATAGATCCACCCTCACCCCGGCGACGTGGAAGGGATAACCACAGAAGACATCTGGAAGAAGTGGTAGCTGATTTGGGTCCTAACAGAAGGTAGGCATTTCAATAGGTAAAAAGTAGAAATGGTTCAGGGGTCTATAGAAACTAAGGGATGGAGGAATCAGAAGAGCATAGCACTTGAAGAATCAAAGGGATGGACACGGAGGAATTCACAACTGGTACTTTTTAAAAAATCTCTTTGGTTTTCCCCTGATTTTCCTGCTTTATTCACCCTGGCAGGGATCCTGGCATTCAGGAGGGGTCTGCCATTTATGAGAAGTCTGTGTAACAAAAGGTTTAATATTCCCTTCTCTCCCATTTATGGGTGAGGTTCATTCCAAACTCAGAGCTTAATCAGTCATTCCCCTTGCCTGATCTGAACTCTTCCCTCCTCTTCCCTTTATTAATATTTTCTAGCCATCCTTCAAGGCCCAGCTCCCACTCCAACTTTCAGTATACCCCATCTATCATCTCTAACTACACCTATCTGCAGAGAAGGATGTCTGCCTTCCCTGAACACCTGCAGCTATATATTCTATGACTCAAAATTTGTTTCTATTTCCCATGTACGATAAACTCTACCCTCCTTCTCAGATGACCTTTATGTTAGCTGTTCCTAATACCTAGAATTCATTGTCTTTTCCACCACTTCTTGATATCACAATTTCTAACGGTTTGTGCCATCCTGACAGGGCTGAATGACAGGATTCTTTCTGGAACTGAAAAGTCAACAGTTATAGTTGATGGCTGGAGGTGGATCTGACTGATCTTTCTTTTTTTTTTTTTAAAGCAATTGGGGTTAAGTAACTTGCTCAAGGTTACACGGCTAGTCATTATTTATGTGTGGGTGCTCATTTTCTGAGGCCGGATCTGATCTTGGGTCATCCCAACTCCAAGGCCAACGCTCTTACTCACTGCGCCACCTAGTCGCCCCTTTAGGGCAATTGGGGTTAAGTAACTTACCCAAGGTTACACGGCTAGGTTTTTGTTTGTATGGATTAAGTGTTGAAGGCCGGCTCCGAACTCAGGTCCTTCTGATTCCAGGGCCGGCGCTCTATTCACTGCGCCACCTAGCCGCCCCTGACTGATCTTTCTTATTGCAACACTTTGTTAAAATTTGGAAATGTCTTTTTATTTGTTAATAAATTGTATAGCTGGTGAATTGATATTTATTTAAGCCTATGAGAATAAGAGGATTTGAGAAAGAGAGAGGAAAGAAGTTTATGGGAAAAGAGTTTTTTCAGTTTATTTTACAAATAGAATTAGAGGCTCAGAATTAATTGATTGATGAGAGAGATTGTACATTTCAATTAATTTATGAGGAAATACTGGAATATACTTTTTTCCCAGAATATATTTTTTAAATACCTTAACACTCATGATGATGATTAATAATATAATGGGTCACGTACAAGGTTGAGGGGTAAGGATTTGGTGTATTTGTCAACTAGTAGAGTATACTACCCAACCCCATCTAAGGTACGTGAGGGGTTATTTTCATCCCCAATTGCTACTGTACAGATATATCTATATATCTCCATATACACACATATATACACGTATATATGCACATATATGCACACACATGTGTATGTATATGTATATGTATATGTATATGTATAGGTATAGGTATAGGTATATGTATATGTATATGTATATGTATATGTATATGTATATGTATATGTATATGTATATGTATATGTATATGTATATGTATATGTATATGTACATGATCTCTCCCCTAGCCAGATTATAAATTCTTTGAGTGCAGGATTGTTTCATTTTTTTTTCCTATCACTAGCACCTGGGACTGTTGATATACAGCAGCATCTAATAAATTCTTGTTGATTGATATTTTAATGGATCAAGCACTGGCAGCCAGTATAAGACCCTGAAGAGCTGAAGCCCAGCATATGGTCCCATAGAGAATGTCTTAGCAACCATGCCTCATAGAGATAATAAAGTAATGCAGCAGGAAGCAGGGTGCAGATGTGATGCTGAGCACAGACACGTTGTCCAGCAGGGATGGTGTGCTCAGCAGACACAATAGGTTTATCAAAGAACAGTGGAAAGTAGCATGTTAATATCACCAGAAGATAAAAACAACTCTGAAGTGTCAGAAATATGAGTCACCTGGAATACACGTGTACCCTGGCCACATACGACCCCTAAATATATGCCTTTCACAATGTGTCCTGGTCACATGAGTTCCTTACATGTGTGCCCTCTGTGTGTTTTCCCAGCTCAAATGTGTTCCCTGCTTATGTACCCTCCTCTGCTGGTGGTATGTTATGGAAGAATGAACCCTATGTAGATATTGGTGAGGGGGGAGGTTTTCCTTGTTCTTTTATCAGTTATGTTGTTTGATGAAATGACTTTTCTTTTGAACTATGTGCTCTGGCAAGAGTTCTCCCATCTCCCTCCTACACTGAGTGCCTCTACTTCCTTTCTCCCCACCCTCTTCTTTTGTTTAAATGAAGTTTTATTGATACCTTTTGTTTTTATAGAACCTAAATTTTTCTCCATATCCTCCCTCTTTACCCCCTTTCAGAGAGCCATCCTATGTATCAAAGAATATTTTTTGTCCATTTAATATTTATTTATTTATTGTTAGTTTTCAACATTGTCTTCCATAAGATTTTGAGTTCCAAATTTTCTCCCCATCTCTCCCCTCCCCAACCTGAAGACAACATGCAAATTGATAAGGGCTCAAAACAGGTTTAATATGAATATAAACCTATTTTCACATTAATCACTCTGTAAAGAAGAATTAGAACCAATGGGAGAAACCATGAGAAAGAAGAGAAAAAAGGGAGCAAATAGTTTGCTTCCATCTGTATTCAGACTCCACAGTTCTTTTTTCTGGATGTGGACAGTATTTCCCATCATGACTCTTTTGGAGTTGTCTTAGGTTTTTGCATTGCTAAGAAGAGACAAGTCTATCAAACTAAGTCATCATATAATGTGACTATTACTGTGTACAATGTTCTCCTGGTTCTTCTCACTTCACTCAACATCAGTTCATATAAGTCAACAAAAAATATTTTTAAAGAGGAAAAAAAGAAGAGGAAAAATTCAAGAGAGTTTATCTAGACAACAAACAATTTTGAAGATATGTGCCATATTTTATACTTATAGACATGCCACCTCTGCAAAAGTGTGGGATGAAGGATCTTCTCTGATCTCTCCTTAGGTACCAAGCTTGTGCTTTGTAATTCTGCAATGTTCACTTTCTTTTTTTTTTTAACATAAATTTTATTGGGGTTTTTTTTGTTTATTTTTGTATCATTGAAACTTCTCCCAGTATCCCTCCTTCCTTTCCCAGAAAGCTATCCCACATAACAAAAAATATTTTTAAAGAGAAAAGAAAAAGAGGAAGGATTGGGAAAGAAAAACCAGGAAAACAAATAGATACACTAAGAAAGTGTACAATGTACAATGTACAATGTACAATACCTGTGCAAAAAAGTGAGGTGGCAGTGTATTCTCAAACCTCTTCTTTGGAGACATGCTTGTTATTTGCAATTTTACAAGATTTAGGTATTTTTTATTTTGTGGTGGCTGTTCTTTCCATTTACATTATTATAGTCATTGTATTCTTATCTACATTATTTTCTTAGCTCTGCTTATTTCACTCTCTTCCCTCCATATCAGATCATGTAAATCTTTCTCTGTTTTCTGTGTTTATCATATTCTTTATTTTTTATAGCATGGTAAAATTCCATTATATGCATGTATCATAATTTGTTTAGCCAGTCCTCATTTGATGGGCATCCACTTGGTTTTCAATTCTTTTTGTCTACAAAAAGTGCTAGTATAAGTATTTTGAGGTATATGAGAATTTTTTTTATTATCAATGACTGAATAACTGTGATATGTATGTATGTATGTATGTATGTATATATAATGGGGTGACAGGGCATCCTTGCCTTACTCCTATATTTATTGGAAAAGTTTCTATTGTATCTCCATTGCAAATGATGCTTACTTTTAGCTTTAGATAAATTTTTTTTATAATATTAAAAAGCCATTTTCATAGCTATACTTGTAGGGTTTTAGTAAAATGTGTATTGTACTTTGTCAAAGATGTTTTCCACATCTTTTAAAATTATGCAATTTTCAGACATTTTAATTTTTAATATGATTAATAATGTTGTTTTTCCTAATGTGAATTATCTTTGCATCCCTGGTATAATTCAATTTGATCATGATGAATGATTTCTTAGATGAACTCATTTGTTTTGTTTGACCAGATCTTACTTAAAATTTTAAAATTGACATTCATTGATGACATTGGTCTACTATAGTTCTTTTTTTTTTTTTTCAATCCTTCCCTGGTGTATTTGAACTATATTTTTTTCACAAATGTCATCTGAGAAGTGCTTTTCTTCTCAATTTTTGAGAAAAATTTACATAATATTGACATTTATTATTATTTTTTCCAGTCAAAGAAAAACAAAGTTTATTAAAGATCTGCCGTATTGACCAGACTCTTAAGGAATCTCAGCATTGGCTAGGCTCTCAAGGAATCTGAGCATTTGTATCACTAATGCCAGCAGACCAGATTGAATCTGAGCTAGATTGAAACTGAGCACTTTCATAGAGGTAAGATGGAACTTATATACAAAAAGACCATGGGAGGGATCTAGGGGTTTCATCCATTATTCTTTAAAACTTTGATAGCATCATCCTGTGAAGTCATTAGAGCCATGAATTTTTTCCCTCTATTTGGTAGTTTTTTCATAGCTAATTCTATTTCCTTTTTCAGAGACTGGATTTTTTAAGAACTATATTTGGTCTTCTGTTGGTTTGGGTACTTCATATTTTTAAAGGAATTATTCCCTTTTGAGTTTTCAGTTCTGTTAGCATATAACTACATAGTTTGATAATTATTGATATTGATGTGATTTCATCTTGTTTATTTGCTATTGTCTTGATTGGATTTCTTGCCCTTTTCTGTGTTGGCTAAAGGTTTGTCAGTGTGGTTAGTCTTTTCAAAGAAGTGACTTCTAGTTTTGTTTATCCGTTCTGTGTCTTTTTTGTTTCCAATTTATCTATTTCTCCTCTAATCTTACCTCTCTTATGGTTATTTTGGGTTTGTTTTTTTAGATGCATATTCATATCACTAGTCCTCTTTCCTTTTCTACTTTGTTAAGGATGTGAGTTTTCCCAAGGATTCCTTTAGCCCCATCCCAGAAAATTTGGTATATTTCATCCTTAGATTTTTCATTTATATAATTATTTAATGTTCCTATGATTTGTTCTTTGATTCTCTCATTATTTATGAATTTAACATTGTCTCCATTTAGGTCTGTGTCTTTTGTTTGTTCTCCCTGAACTGATTACTATTTTTATTGTATTGTGGTCTGTAGAGGATATGTCTAATATTTCTGCATTTTTATATTTACTTGCAAAATTGTTGTGTCCTAACACATGATCAATTTTTTAAATAAAAGTTCCATGTGATGCTAAGAAATATGCATATGTTTTAGAAGTCCCACTTAAAAGATGCTATAAGTCTTTTAGCTATAGCTTCACCAGCAATTTCTTTAATTCCCTATTTTCCTTTTTGTTTATCTTTCCTTTAGATTTGTTCAAAACTGAGAGTGGGATATTATAGTTTCCTACTATTATTGTTGATATCTTGAAGTTCAATTAATTTTTCCTTTATGATTTTGGATACTAATACATTTGGAGGGTATGAGTTTAACATTAATATTGGTTCATTTCCCATGGTTTCTTTCAGGATAATATGGTTTCCTTGTTTATCTCTTTTTATGTTGTGAATTTTTGTTTCTGCTTTGTCTGATAACTTTATTGGAATGCCTGCTTTTTTGGATTCACCAATGCATAATAAATTTTTTTATAACTCCTATTTTTATTCTGTGTAAATCTATGCTTTTTAGGTGAGTTTCTTATAAGCAGATTATGGGCTTTTGTTTTCTTATCCAATTTGTCACTCTCTTCTATTTTACTGAACTTTTTCATCCATTCATATTTAAAGTTATGAGAGTTAAATCCATATTTTCTTTTATTTATGTCTATTTTACTTTAATCTGAATTAGGATTTTATTGTTCCTCTTCCTCTGTAAAGATAGGACTTTATTTCTTCAATTATTTCTCTTTAATCTACTTGGGCCAACCCTATTCTCAGTCTTTCCATCACCTTCGAGTCACTCTCCCATTTGTCACCTCCTTTACCTAGCTTTAGAACTTTACTTATTATTTCTTTTTATGTTTTCTAATTCTTTCCTCTCTTTTCCCCACTCTGTTAAGTAATTCATTAAAATCTCTCTTCTCTCCTACTCATTGATTTCTTTTGTTTGTTAGTTTTTTTTCTGTATTTTTTTTCTTAAAATAATTTCTTTACTTTGTTCTCTTAATTCTTTTCCTTTTATGTCAATTCTAAGCTTTTATATTCTGATTCATGGTCCTTTTTCTTATTTATGCCTTCATTAATCTTGATGTTCCTTATGGAATTAAAACTTCTAAAGTTGCTGTTGTGAGTTCCTTCTAAACAATTTCTGTTGGATGTCAGTCTCCATACTCCTCCGCTTGCCCCACAATGAGCTCTGCTTCCCCTTGTCTTGGGACCGCTGGATACCACCTGTGGAGGCACAAGACTGAACAAATCCCTGCAGACTATACACATATTGAGGTCTCTGTCTCCTTTAATAGTATATCTCTGTCTTCTGTTGGGAGTGTTTTTCACCGAGACCCTCTCCTACTACTAAATAGAGACCTTTCCCTTTTTTCTCCCTGTTTCAAATTTTCCCTTTGCCACCTCACACATTCTCCTGTTGAAACTTTTCTTCCTGAGAGACTGCAGGAGTTATTTTTCCCTCAAATCAAGCCTTCGACTTGACTTCTTACCCTCATCTAAAATACACATTCAGTTGCCAGATCTCATAATTTCTTTCTTCACAATATCTCTGGAATATATGCCCTGAAAGAGTCATTGCTCTGGTTCAGTCCTTCATCATTACTCACCTGGAATGCTGCAACAACCTCCAAATTGGTCTTCCTACCTCATATTTCTCCCCACTACAGTTCATCAGTCTTACAGATTATTCGCATTCACTCATACTAGAGTCTAATCATACTGGCTTACAAACTCTCTCTCATCTATATAACTTTGCATGTTCCATGCCCCATACCTGGAATGCTCTCCCTCCCCATATCTGCTTCTTTTGCCCCCCACCTAACTTTTTTCAGTGCTCAGCATGAATGAAAACATTTGTGCAGGAGAACTTTCCCATTTCTCCTAACTGCTAGTAACCTTTTCCTTAAGATTATTTTCATCTACTCTGTGTGTATCTTGTGTATACTATGGCTGTTGCATTGTTGTCTTCCCTATTAGAATGTGAGCTCCTTGTGAGCAAGAGCTGTTTTTACTTATTCTTTGTATTTACAGTGCTTTGCTTGGCTAACTTCCCATGTCTGACAAGATCCCACATATAATGAGGATAATGTAGTTTGAAGGGAGGCAGAATAGACCTAACCTCTTCTCCATCCCTACCCCCCATTCTTCTTCAAGGGAAACTTGAATCCCTAACAGGACGGGAAGGAGGAGTTTGGGGCCAGAAGTCACTCTGCTCTCCTCAGAAAGAGGGCGTATTGGACTAGAATTACATCTATCTGTTCCCTTAAATAATATTAGTCTGGGGGATGTGATTTTAAAGCTTGTTCTACCTCCTGATTACAATTTCATTTCAGGAGGATTCCAAGTTCCATATCTAAGGCTTGACCCCTTTTACCACCAAATACTAGTAATGAACACACATAGCACTTAGCCAAGAAAATCCATTTATTCAAACCAGTAGCAAAACAGAAACCTAAGGGAGTATACATAGAATATATACCATCCAATACAGAATAAAGGATATCTCCCACTGGGATCAAGTTAAGTCTGCTCTACTGAGAGAGAATCCTAGGTCTCACCCAAGGGAAGTCCCCCAAAGTCTCTAGTGTAGCAAACTGAGGATAGGAACATGATGGAGACTGCCAGCTTCTCTCATGTCCTCCTAGAGGTTTTTCTTCAGCTACCTGAAGTGGGGTTGACCTCTCTCATCTTTGCTCTCAAAACTTGAAGGCAGAAATCCTGAAGCAACTTGAAGCTTGAAGAGAACTGGAAAAAGACTGAAAAGTGAATCTCTCACTCTTGACCCTCATACAGGTCGGGGCATTCACCTCCATCAATCAGGAGTGAGTGCCATATGAATAGGGTTTGGGACTGGAATTACATTTGCGCAGTGCCCAATACATAGTAAGTGCTAAATGAATATTTGTTGATTGCTCAATGGACTAAATATTTGATTAAAAAAAAACACACACACACATCATTGGGAGGGCTCATGGTTTTAAGTAGATGCTTTGCTAACAGCCTTGAACTTGAGGAAAACTTTTCTGGGGGTTGGATGAATGTGAGGGGGGTGCTTCAGTTGTTGTATACACTTAAGGAGATAGAAAGGAGTTGTGGAACACTTCCACTCAGTCAAACTCAACATTTAAGGAAATAGAGACAACATCTTCTATCGTGTGCTCTTGGAAAAGAGGAATAAACTTGTTCTTTTTGGCAATTGGCTAAAGACAGAAAAATTAAGAGCAATGGTTGGAAGTTATAGGGAGGCCGATTTCAATTTGATATTTGGAGGGGTAGGGCATGGGCAAGCAACTTTCTAACAATCAAGACTATTCCAAAGAGAAATGAGATGTTTTGAAAGGAAGTGATATTTGTTCAGGATATTTATAGAATACATTCCTACTTGTGTAAGCTTGGTCTTGACCCTGAGATTTAAGAATTCTGTGAACTATGATTCTAATAAAGTTATTAGAAATAATCCAGATAAAGGAACCAAACTGGTGGAATAAAGGCAGGAACTCACTTGAGTTCTTCCAAATTCCCCTCCAAGCAACTTTAAAATAAGACTTGAAATAAAATTTGAATACTGGAATGGTAGAACCAACAAAAGGTTGAGGTGAAACAATTTTCCAACTCAAGACAACTTAGAAGGTCAGCAGGAAAGGTCTGTCTCAGTGGGGTGAGAGTGGAGCCTAGTTCAACACAGACAGTGTCAGCACAGACCACATGAGGTGGCAAGCCAGCAGCAGGCTTTGTGGGCAACTGAACTGCAGTGGCTGCAACTTCCAGAGCTCTCATCCCACAGACAGTATGGGAGTTGGACAACTGATCAGAAGGCAATTACAAGGGACCCTTTGCTGGTACTGGGGGAAGGACTCTATTGTATTGCTCATACTTGATTCTGGGTCATACTCCTGGGGGTAAGAGGAAGACTAGCAGGTGCGTAGATTCTGATCACGATTACAGGGTGGAAACCAGTGCTTGTGGTTATTCACAAACCAAAGCACAGGCTAGGAAAGCAGTGACCGCAGCTTTCCTTAGATCATAGCACCCTGGAAGAACCAAAAACTTACAGACCTTCAGCAGCATTTTAAAAACCCTAAAGCTTGGCATATTGCCCTCTCAACCCTGGAAACAGCCCAATTTTAACAAAAAGCTAAAAGTCAAGAAATAGGCTAGAAAAATGAACACCCCCCCCCCCCCACCACCACCAATACCATAGAAAGTTGTTTTCTTTTTTAAATCAATTGGGGTTAAGTAACTTGCTCAAGGTTACACGGCTAGTCATTATTTATGTGTGGGTGCTCATTTTCTGAGGCCAGATTTGATCTCGGGTCATCCCAACTCCGAGGCCAGAGCTCTTACTCACTGCACCACCTAGCCACTCCTTTTAGGGCAATTGGGGTTAAGTAACTTGCCCAAGGTCACACAGCTAGGTTTTCGTTTGTGTGGGTTAAGTGTCTGAGGCCGGTTCTGAACTCAGGTCCTTCTGACTCCAGGGCCGGCGCTCTACTCACTGCACCACCTAGCCGCCCCTACATAGAAAGTTTATATGGTGATAGGGAAGATCAAAACACAAATTCAGAAGAAGATAGCAAAGTCAAAAGAGCTATATGCCATCAAAGAAAAATATGAATTGGTTCCAGGTCCAAAAATAAGTTCTAGAAGAGCTCAAAAAGAATTTTAAAATTCAAATGGGAGATAGAGGAAAAATTGGGAAAAGAAATAAGAGTGACACACATACAAAAAAAAAACTGCTAAAAGAGTCAACAGCTTGATAAAGGAGGCTAAAAAAACACTGAAAAAACACCTTAAAAACAAAATGGGCCAAATGGAAAAGAGGCACAAGAATTCACTGAAGAGAAGAACTCCTTAAAAAACAGAATTGGTCAAATGGAAAAAGAGGTTAAAAAATCCACTGAAAAAGGAACTTAAAAAGTAGAATCAGCTAAATGGAAAAGGAGGTACAAAAGCTCACAGAAGAAAATAATTCCTTAAAAATTAAAATTGAGCAAGTGGAAGCTAATGACTCCATGAGACCTCAAGAAACAATAAAACAAAATCAAGAGAATGAAAAAAATAGAAGAAAATGTGAAGTATCTCATTGAAAACAAAAACAAAAACAACTGACCTGGAAAATAGATCAAGGAAAGCTAATTTAATAATTATTATGCTACCTGGATGCCATGATCAAAAAAAAAAAGAGCCAGACATCATCTTTCAAAAAAATTATCAAGGAAAATTGCCCTGAGTCCTAGAATCAGAGGATAAAATGGAAATCAAAAGAATCCACAAGTTACCTCCTGAAAGAGATCTCAAAATAAAAACTCCCAGGAATATTATAGCCAAATTCCAGAATTCTCAGGTCAAGAGAAAATATTGTAAGCAGTCAGAAAGAAATAATTCAAGTATCATGGAGTCACAGTCATATAACACAAGATTTAGCAGTTTCTATATTAAAGAATCAGAGGACTTGGAATATGATATTCCAGAGGGTAAAAGAACTAGGATTACAACCAAGAATCACTTACCCAGTTAAATTGGGTATAATCCTTCAGGGGAAAAAATGGACATTCAGTAAAATAGAGATCTTTCAAGCATTCCTGATGAAAAGAGCAGAACTGAATAGAAAATATGACTTTCAAATAAAAGATTCTGGAAAAGCATAAAAAGGTAAGCAGGGAAGAAAAACCATAAGGGATTCAATAAGGTTAAACTGTTTATGTTCCTACAGGGGAAGATGGTACTTGTAACTCCTTGGAACTTTCTCATTACTAGGGAAGTTAGGAGCAGTATACATAGACAGAGGGCATAGGTGTAAGTGAATTACAATGGAATGATGTACAAAAAAAATAAAATTAAGGGGTAAAAAAGATGCATTGGGAGAAGGAGGAAGGAAGAAGTAGGATGGGGTAAATTATCTGACAGAAAGAAGGACAAAAGACTTTCATGGTGGAGGGAAAGATGGGGGTGTTGCAAAATGCTTGAACTTTACTCTCATCAGAATTGGTTCAAAGAGGGAATAACATGCACACTCAACTTGGGATAGAAATCTGTCTTACTATACAGGGAAATAGGAAGGGAGATGGATAAAGGCAGAAGCTGGTAGAAGGAAAGATGGGTGGTCAGAAGCAAAACATTTTTGAGAAGGGACAGGGTGAAAGGAGAGAAAGAGAGAAGGATAAACAGGGGAAAAGAGGATGGAAGGAAATATATGATTAGTAATCATAACTGTGACTGTGAATAGGATGAACTTCCCCATAAAACAGAAGTGAACAGCACAATGGATTAAAAAGCAGAATCCTACAATATGTTGTTTACAAGAAACATGCTTGAAGCAGAGAGAGTAAAGGTAAGGAGTGGGAGCAGAATCTATTATACTTTAGTGGAAGTTAAAAAAAAAAGCAGAGTTATTTATCATGACTTCAGATGAAGGAAAAGCAAAAATAGATCTCATTAAAAGATGTAACCAGGGAAACAACATTTTTCTAAAAGACAGTGACATAGACATAGACAATGAAGTATGGTAGAAGCCAAACACGTATGCACCGAATGGTACAGCTTCCGGTTCTTAAAGGAAAAGTTAAATGAGTTACAGGACAAAAGAGACAGTGAAACTATACCAGTGGGCAACTTCAATATTCACCTGTTAGACAAATTTAAAATATGATAAATTGTTTAACCAAAAAAATAAACAAGAAAGAAATTAAGGTGATAAATACAATTTTATAAAAGTTAGATGTGATTAGCCTCCAGAGAAAATTGAATGGGAATAAACAGGAGTATACCTTTTTCTCTGTGATACATGGAACCTACACAAAAATTCAAAAAAAAAATTCCCACAGCCAAATGCAGGAAAGCAGAAATATTAAATTCATCTTTTTTAGATAATAATGCAATAAAATATATATTCAATAAAGGGTCATAGAAACATTGATTAAAAATTGATTGGTGGTCCAATAAACTGAGCTCTGTGCCTGTAGTTGGGTAGTTGTTTGTTGAGTTATTTCAGTCATGTCCAACTCTCTATGACCCCATTTTGAAGTTTTCTTGGCAAAGATACTGAAGTGGTTATATAGCTAGTAAGCATCTGAGGTCAAATTTGAACTCAGCTCCTCCTGACTCCAGGACCAATGCTCTATGTACTGTGATACCTAGATGCTCTAGAGTCAGGAGACCTTCCTTGGAGTCAGGAGGATCTGAGTTAAAATCTTACTTCAGACACTTACTAACTGTGTGACCCTGGGCGAGTCACTTAACCTTGTTTGTCTCAGTTTCCTTATCTGTAAAATGAGTTGGAGAAGGAAATGGCAAACCCCTTCAGTATTTTTGCCAGGAAAACCCTACATGGAGTCATGGAGAGTCAGACATGATTGAAATGAATCAACAGAATCAACAAAAAAAGGGAGTGGACCAAAGAACAAATCATAGGGACAACCAATAATTTCATTAAAGGGAATGACGACAAGATGACACACCAAAATTTATAGGATGCAAAGCACTACTTAGGGGGTAAATATATAACTCTAAACTTTTAGCTTATATCAACAAAATGAAGAAAAAGAAGATCAGATGGCAGGGTAAAACGGGGCTTCCATGAGGCTCCAGCTCCCACCTCCTCCGATTCATGTAAAAATGACTCTAAACAAGCTTTGGAGCTGCAGAGCCCACAAAGTGACACAGGGAAGCTCACCTTCTGCTGAAGACAGCCCAGCAGACTGGAAAGAAGGGGCCAGCACAGTGCTCTGGAGCCTACCCCAGCCCCACACGAACCTGAGGTTTTAGCCTCAGGGCAGCCACAATGAGCTGCCGATGGAGGGGCTTCAGATCACCAGCAGCTGTGGTGGTTTCCAGAATTATCAACCCATAGATGCTGAGGACAAAGTGAGAGGTCAGAGCAGTAGGGACTTTGGGACCTGGGAGTTCGGGAATGCAGTCCAGCCTTTGCCCCTGGGCTGAGAAGCAGGTGAGACGTGGTGGCTGTCCAGCCACTGCCATGTGGCTGCTTCAGAGCTCCAGGCCTGCAGATTGTAGGGGGACCAAGCAACCAGTCTGAGGGGTAATCACTCTTGCTTTAACCCTCTTGGATCTGGGTCATTGTCTGGGGTGGAGGTCCTGGGGTGCATGACCAGAGTGCCAGACCATGTGGAGACTTCAGAGAGGGCACCCAACTAATAGCTCCAGCAGCTGAGAAAACCCCAGCAATTTGGGACAAAGCTCCCCTCTCTGGTAGCAGAGTTCTACTGTGGCAAAAAGCTCAAAAGTCAAGTAATTGAGTGGCAACATGAGCAAGTGAGGGAAGCAAGGCAAGCAGAGCTGTCTGACTCTGGATTCCTTTTTTGGGGACTAAAAGGAAAGCATGGAAGAGGAGGAAGACAGCAAAGTCAGAACTCCTGCACCAGAAGCTTCCAAGAAAAGAATAAGCTGCTTACAGGCCATAGAGGAGCTTAAGAAAGATTTTGAAAACCAAATAAGAGAAGTGGAGGAAAAATTGGGAAGAGAAATGAGAATTTTGCTAGAAAATTATAAAATGAGAGTCAACAACCTGACTGAAGAAAATAAAACCTTAAAAATAGACTAACTCAAATGGCAAAAGAGGCTCAAAAAGGCAATGAGGAGAAGAATGCCTTAAAAAACCTAATTTGCCAGATGGAAAAGAATCTCAAAAGCTCACTGAGGAGAATCATTCCTCCAGAATTAGATTGGAGCAAATGGAAGCTAGTGACTTTATGAGAAATCAAGATACTATTAAACAGATCCAAACAAATGAAAGAATAGAAGGCAATGTGAAATATCTCATGGGAAAAATCACTGACCTGGAAAATAGATCCAGGAGAGAGAATCTAAAAATTATTGGACTACCTGAAGACCATGATCAAAGAAAGAACCTAGAAATCATCCTTCAAGAAATTCTCAAGGAAAATTGCCCTGATGTTTTAGAACCAGAGGGCAAAACAGAGGTTGAAAGAATCCACCTATCAACTCCTGAAAAAGATCCCAAAAAGAAAACTCCTAGGAATATTATAGCCAGGTTCCAGAATTCCCAGATCAAGGAGAAAATATTACAAGCAGCCAGGAAGAAACAATTTGAATTGTGTGGAAACACAATCAGGATAGCTCAGGATATGGCAGCTTCTACACTGAGGGATTGACGGGAATGGATTATGATATTCTAGAGGGCAAAGGAGCTGGGATTAAAACCAAGAATCACCTATCCAGCAAAACTGAGTATCATTTTTCAGGGGGAAATATGGTCATTCAAAGGAATAGAGGACTTTCAAGCATTCTTGAGGAAAAAAACAGAGTTGAATAGAAAATTTGACATTCATATACAAGAAGCAAGAGAAGCATGAGAAAGTAAACAGGGAAAAGAAATCATAAGGAGCTTATCAAAGTTGAACTATTTACATTCCTACATGGAAAAATGATAACTGTAACTGATGAAACCTTTCTCAGTATGAAAATAGTTGAAGAAGGGTATATGGGCATGTGAATACATATGTGAATGTGTGTATATATGCTTACAGGTATACATAGATAAAGGGCACGGGACCAATTGAATAGGAAGGGATGATACTTAAAAGGTGAAATTAAGAGGTGAGAGAGGAATGTAACAAGAGAAGATGGGGAGAGACAGAATGGGGTAAACTATCTCATATAGAAGAGGCAAGGGAAAGTCGTTGCAATGGAGGGGAATAACAGGAAGGCAAAAAGGCAAAACCCTATTCTCATTGAATTTGGCTCAGGGAGAGAATGACATACATGCTAAATAGGACATCTCACCATACAGGAGAGTAGGCGGGAAGGGGAGGAGAGGGGGGTGATGGAAGGGAGGGCAGGCTGGTGGGGAGGAAAGTTGGAAGCACCCACTTTTGAAAAGGGACAGAATTAAAGTAGGGAATAGACCAAGTGGGAGGTGGGATAGGAGGGAAGGGAATATAGACAGTATTTTGCAATATATCTACTACTGTGGTAATGTTTTGCATAGCTATACATGTACAACATATAATGAATTGCTTATCTTCCCAGCAAGAGTGGGTCACAAGGGAGGAAAGGAATGAATCTGGAATTCAAAGTTTTAGAATCAAATGTTTTAAAAATATATTAATACTATTTTACATGCAATTGGGAAATAAGATATACAGGCATTGGGGCACAGAGATTCACCTTGCCCTACTGGAAAAGTCAAAGGGGGTATGGGAGAAGGTATGGGAGAGAGCAGATTGGATGAGGGGATATCCTGTGGGGCTGCTATTCTGGGGTGGTGGGTAAGGGAAAAATGGGGAAAAAGTTGTAACTCAAAATCTGGCAGAAATGAATGATGTAAACCAGAAGTTAATAAAGCATTTGAAAAAAATATTTTATTTTTTCCAATTACATGTAAAAACAATTTTTAACATTAATTTAAAAAAAATTAAAGTTCTAAATTCTCTCCCTCTCTTCCCTCCCCTCCACCCTCCATGAAATTATAAGCAATCTGATATACATGTTCAAACATGTAAAATATTTCAATATTAGTCACTTTGTACAAGAAGACTTGAACCAAAAAAATAAAAAAAAGAATGAATGAAAGGAAAGAAGGAAGGAACAAAGGAAGAAAAAAAATTGTATGTTTTATTCTATATTCAGATAATGTCAGTTCTTTCTTTGGAGGCACATAGCATGTTTCATCATGAGTCCTTTGGGATTGTCTTGGATTATTGCATTGCTGAGAATCACTAAGTCATTCATAGTTCTTTATCATACAATATTGCTGTTACTATGTATAATGTTCTCTTGGTTCTGCTCACTTCGCTTTGTATCAGTTCATATAAGCCTTTCCAAGTTTTTCTGAAGTAATCTTGCTTATCATTTCTTATAGCACAATAACACAGTTCTATACCACAACTTGCTCAGTCATTCCTCAATTAATGGGCATCCCCTCGATTTCCAATTCTTAGCCACCACAAAAAGAGATGCTATAACTATGTTTGTACTTGTAGGTCCTTTATCTTGCCTTCTTTTTAAAAAAAATCTCTTTAGGATATAGACCTAGCAGTGGTATTACTGGAGCAAAAGGTATGCACAATTTTATAGCTCTTTATGCATAGCTCCAAATTATTCTCCATGATAGTTAGATCTATTTGCAACTCCACCAACAGAGCATTAGTGTCTCAGTGTTTCCACATCCCTTCCAATATTTGTCATTTTCTTCTTTTGTCATGTTGGTCAATCTGATAGGTGTGAGATAGTACTTCAGAGTTGTTTTAATTTGCATTTCTCTAATCAAAGTGATTGAGAGCATTTTTTTCATATGACTAGAAATAGCTTTGAGGAAGCTTCATCTGAAAGCTTCCTGTCCATATCCTTTGACCATTTATCAATTGGGAATGATTTGTATTGTTATAAGTTTGACTTGGTTCTCTATCTATCTGAAAAATGAAGCCTTTATCAGAGATACTTGCTGCAAAAAAAAATTTCCCAAGATTTTTGCTTTTCTTCTAATTAGGGTTGCACTGGTTTTGTTTATGCAAAACTTTTAAATTTTATATAATCAAATTATCTATTTTATATTTCATAATACTCTCTATATCTTGTTCGGTATTAAATTCTTCCCTTACCCATAAATCTGACAAGTAAACTATTCCATATTCTCCTAATTTGCTTATGATATCACCCTTTATGTATAAATCTTGGGAGTACCCATTTTGACTTTATCTTGATATACAGTGTGAGATATTGGTCTATATCTAGTTTCTGCCATACTGTGTTCCAATTTTCCCAGTAGTTTTTGTCAAATGGTAAGTTTTTGTCCCAAAAGCTTAAATCTTTGGTTTATCAAATGCTAGGTTACTATGGTTATTTACTACTGGAGTATTATGTATCTAATCTATTCCACTGATCCGCCACTCCATTTCTTCACCAGTACCAGATTGTTTAGATAATTACTGCTTTATAAAATAGTTTGAGTTCTGGTATGGCCAGACCACTGTCCTTTACTTTCTGTTTCCATTGATTGCTTTGATATTCTTGACCTTTTGTTCTTCCAGATGAATTTTGTTATTTTTTCTTGCTCTACAAAATAGTTTTTTAGTAGTTTGATTGGTGTAGCAGTGAACAAATAAATTTAAGTAGAATTGTCATTTTTATTATATTGTCTTGGCTTATCCATGAGCAATTGACATTTTTCAAATTGTTTAAATTTGGCTTTATTTTTGTTGTTGTAGTACGAAAAATGATTTGTACTTGTGCTCATATAGTTCCTAGTTTTGTCTTGGAAGGTAGACTCCTAACTATTTTGTCTATAATAATTTAAAATGGAATTTCTCTTTCCATCTCTTGCTGCTGGGCTTTGCTGATTATATGTGAAAATGCTGATGATTTATGTGGTGAAACTTTGCTGGCTATTGTTTCAATTAGTTTTTAGTTAATTCTCTAAGATTCTCTAAATATATCATAATATCATTTGCAAAGAGTGATAGTTTTATTTCCTTATTGCCTGTTCTAATACCTTCAATTCTTTTTTCTTCTCTGATTGCTATAGCTAGCATTTCCAGTACAATATTAAATAATAGTGGTGATAATGGGCATCTTCGCTTCAACTCTGATCTTATTGGAAAGGCTTCTAGCTAATTCGAATTCCAGATAATGTTTGCTGATGGACTTAGATAGATATTATGGAAACCTCCATTTATTCCTATATTTAGTGTTTTTAATGGGAATGAGTGTTGTTTTGTCAAAAGTTTTTCCGCATGTGTTGAAAAAAACTTGATGGGTTTTGTTATTGATATGGTCAATTATGCTAACAGTTTTCCTAATATTGAACCAGTTCTCCATTCCTGGTATAAATCTCAGCTGGTCATAGTGTATGATCTTTGTGATGTATTGTTGTAATCTCCTTTTTAGTGTTTTATTTAAAATTTTTGCATCAATATTCATTAAGGTAATTTGTCTACAGTTTTCTTTCTCTGTTTTTGTATTTCCTGGTTTATATACCAGCATGTATTTGTGTCATAAAAGAAATTAGTAGGACTTCTTCTTTGCCCATTTTCCTAAATAGTTTACATAGTATTGGAATTGTTTGTTTTTATTTTTTTATTTTTTTTCCTTTAAACAAATGCTTTATTAACTTCTGTTTTACATCATTCATTTCCACCAGATTTTGAGTTACAATCATTTCCCCCACTGTTTTTCCCCTACCCACCCTCCCAGAATAGCAGTCCTGCAAGATATTGCTTCCTCCAATCTGCTCTCTCCCATACCTTCTCCCATATCCCCTTCGACTTTTCCACTGGAGGAAGGTGAATCTTTGTGTTCCAATGCCTGCACATCTTATCTCCCAATTACAAGCAAAAGAGTATTTTTTTATTGCAATGTTTATTTTATTGTGGTTATCTGGAACCAAACTGACAATATCTCCAAAGTACGCCTGTACTCAGCCTAGTGCTTTCTCTAAAGTATCACACTCCTGACAACAATGTAGAATAAAACTCACCTCTACCCCTAAGTCTTTAAGGAAGCCTTCTCTTATTCCTGATGTTTTGCCAGTGAAGTTTCCCATCACTGAAGAGTCAAGCAGAACAAAGCTGCACACTCTCCAAACCCTTTCTTTCTGCTCCCTCTTTCCAATCCACCTCAACCCTCGACAGTCTAAATCTGCCTGTCCCTTTCACTGTGCACTCTAGAAGGTCCAGTCTATATTTAACAGATTTCCTTTTTGTAGACTGCTTCCTGTCCTGTTCCTTTCATCTCCTGGTACTCACTGAGACCTGGCTTCCCCTAGATGACCATCCTTTTAAGTAGGTATCCTTTCCAGTATTCATTGTGACTTCTTTAAATTTTCCAACTCACTGGTTCCAGTCAGAATATTCCTTGTTCCCATTGTATCAACTAGTCTTTCCCTCTACACTAGCATTTGGCAATCTCTTCCTTGGAATTCCAAATTTATCACTCAATTCAAATATTCATGACCTTTATGCAATGACTCCCAATATATTGTTTTTTCCTTTTCTCATTGAATTCATTGCTTGTCTAATCTCTTTCTCCACTCCAACTGTTTTTCTCTTGTCCCCGACTCCTTCCCTTCTTTCTTTTTAAACAAATGCTTTATTAACTTCTGTTTTACATCATTCATTTCCGCCAGATTTTGAGTTACAATCATTTCCCCCCCGTTATTCCCCTACCCAACCTCCCAGATTAGCAGTCCCACAAGATATCGCTTCCTCCAATCTGCTCTCTCCCATACCTTTTCCCATACCCCCTTCGACTTTTCAATTAGAGGAATGTGAATCTTTGTGTCCCAATGCCTGCACATCTTATCTCCCAATTATAAGCAAAAGAGTATTAATAATAGTATTTATATGTATTTGAGACATTTAATCTTAGGACCTCAAATTTCAGATCCATTTCCTTCCTTCCTTGTCACCCATTCCCTCTTGGGAGATAAGTAATTCAGGATATGTTGTACATGTCTAGCTATGCAAAACATTATCATAGTAGATATATTGTACAAGGCTGCTTATAATTCCCTCCCACTCATCCCACCCCCCACCTGGTCCATTCCCTACATGATCCTGTCCCTCTTCTATAGTGGGTACTTCCAACCTCCCCTCCCCCAAGGATGCCCTCCCATCCATCATCCCTCCTCTCATCTCCCTTCCCCCTATTCTGCTGTAGGTTGAGATATCCCATTAGTATGTATGACATTCTCACCCTGAACCAAATTCAATGAGAATGTGGTTTTGCCTTTTTGCCTTCCTATTCTCCCCCTCCCTTGCAACCACTTCCTCTTGCTTCTTCTACATGAGATAGTTTACCCTACCCTGTCTCTCCCCATCTCCTCTTGCCACTTTCCTCTCTCACCTCACAATTTCATCCCTTGAGTATCCTCCCTTCCCAACAAATTCAACCTATGCCCTCTATCCATATATATCTGTAACCATATACACACACATTCACATATGTATTCATATGACCACACACCCTTCTTCCATTATTTTCATAGTGAGAAAGATATCATCAGTCACAGATATTGCTTTTCCATATAGGAGTGTAAATAGTTCAACTTTGATAAGTTCCTTTTGATTTCTTTTCCCTGATTACCTTCTCAGGCATCTCTTGCTTCTTGTGTCTGGATGTCAATTTTCTATTCAACTCTGGTTTTTTCCTCAAGAATGCTTGAAAGTCCTCTATTCCACTGAATGACCATATTTTCCCCTGAAACAAAATACTCAGTTTTGCTGGGTAGGTGACCCTTGGGTTCATTCCCAGTTCTTTTGCCCTCTGGAATATCATATTCCATGCCCTTCGATCCCTCAGTGTAGAAGCTGCCAGGTCCTGGGCTATTCTGATTGTATTTCCACAATATTGAAATTGTTTCTTCCTGGCTGCTTGTAGTATTTTCTCCTTGATCTGGGGATTCTGGAACCTGGCTATAATATTCCTGGGAGTTTTCTTTTGGGGATCTTTTTCAGGAGGTGATCTGTGGATTCTTTCAGCCTCTATTTTGCCCTCTGGATCTAAAACATCAGGGCAGTTTTCCTTGAGAATTTCTTGAAGGGTGATTTATAGGTTCTTTCCTTGATCATGGCTTTCAGGTAGTCCAATAATTTTTAAATTGTCTCTCCTGGATCTATTTTCCAGGTCAGTGGTTTTTCCCATGAGATATTTCACATTGCCTTCTAATCTTTCATTTGTTTGTATCTGCTTAACAGCATCTTGATTTCTCATAAAGTCATTAGCTTCCATTTGCTCCAGTCTAACTCTGAAGGAATGAATCTCCTCAGTGAACTTTTGAGATTCTTTTTCCATCTGGCAAATTCGACTTTTTAAGGCATTCTTCTCCTCATTGCCCTTTTGGGCCTCCTTTGCCATTTGAGTTAGTCTATTTTTTAAGGTGTTGTTTTCCTCAGTCAGGCTGTTGACCCTCATTTCATACTTTTCCTGCATCCTTCTCATTTCTCTTTCTAATTTTTCCTCCACTTCTCTTATTTGATTTTTAAAGTCTTCTTAAGGTCCTCTATGGCCTGCAACCCACTCATGTTTTCCCCTGGGGCTTTTGGAGCAGGACTTCTGACCTCACAGTCCTTTTCCTGCTCTATGCCCCCAAAATAGGAGTCTAGGGTTGCATTTTTCTGTTTCCTTTGCCTTGGCATGTTGCCACTTAATTACTTGACTTTTGGGCTTGTTGCCACACTATGGCTCTGCTGCCAGACCGGAATTTTCGTCCCGAACGTGTGGGGAACAGCTTCCATTTCTGGAAGCTGGAAATCCACCCACGACCTCCACCTCAGATCACAATCCAGATCCAGGGAGGTTAAAGCAAGAGTGATTACCCCCCAAGACTGATCTCTAGATCTCCCTACAGTTCGCAGGCCAGGAGCTAGAGCTGCCTCTGAAAACTGCAAAATGGCTTGTCTCCTTAGCGGTTTCTAGCCCCCAGGGGAGGAAGCTGATGCATTCCCCAAATACTGGTCCCAAAGTCCATAGGGCACTAACCTCTCACTTTGTCCTAGGCATGTTTATGTTGATAATTCTGGAATCGCCACAGCTGCTGGTGTTCTGGGGTCTCTCCAGCTGGCTGCTGGCCCTGCTGCCCTGGGGCTAAAACCTCGCCTCAGGGGGACCTGGGCTCGGCTCGGCTCCTCACGCTCTGCGCATTGTGTGCTGTCGGCTCCCAGAGTGCTGCGCTGGTCCTTCCTACAGGGCTGCTGGGCTGTCCTCAGCGGGAGGTTAGCTTCTCTGTGTCGTTCTGTGGGTGCTGGGGCTCCAGAAGTTGTTCAGAGTCCTCTTTTACATAGTTTGGAGGGAATCTGGGGGCAGAGTGGCTTGGATGAGCTGTTTCTACTCCACCATCTTGGCTCTGCCCCCCGAATTATTTGTTTTTAAATGTTTGATAGAATTCAGTTGTGAATTCATCTGTGCTGGTGATTTTCTCTTAGGAGCTCATTGATGGTTTGTTCAATTTGTTTTTTTAAGATGGGGTTATTTAAGTATTCTATTTCCTCTTCTGCTAATCTGGGCAATTCATATTTTGGAAATATTCATCACTTTCCTTTAGATTATCAGATTTATTGGCACATAACTGGACAAAGTAGCTCCTAATAATTACTTTAAATTCATTTTAATTGGTGGGTGAATTTACTCTTTTCATTTTTGATACTGTTAACTTGATTTTCTTACTTTTAAAAAATAAAATGAATCAGTTTTGTCCATTTTATTGTTTTTTAAATAAAAACAGCTTTTACTTTTTGTGCATTAGTGGAGTTGTTTTATTACTTACAGTTTTATTAATCTCTCCTTTGATTTTCAGGATTTCTAATTTGGTGTTTAGTTGGAAATGTTAAATTTGTTTTTCTTCTAGTTTTTTTCGTTGCATGCCCAATTTAGATCTTCTCTTCCTTTTTTTAAAGTTATTTTTATTTTTATCATTTATTTTATCATTCATTTCCACAAGATTTTGAGTTACAAATTTTCTCCCCATTTTTCCCCTACCCATCACCCCAAAACAGTGATCCCACTGAATAGTCCCTCGTCCAATATGATCTCTCCCATATCTTCCCCCAAACCCTCTCTGACTTTCCAATAGGGCACGGTGAATCTCTATGCCCCAGGGCCTGTATATCTTATTTCCCAGTTATATGTAAAATAATAATAAAAATAATATACAAATATTTTAAACATTTGATTTTAAACTTTTGAATTCCGGATTCTTTCCCTACCTCCCTCTTAATCCACCCTTACTGGGAAGATAAGTAATTCAATATAGATTGTACATGTGTAGCTATGCAAAACATTTCCATGGTGGATATGTTGTGAAAGACTGACTATATTTCCCTCCTTCTTATCCCACCCCAAACTAGATCTATTCTCTATTTTGATCCTGTCCCATTTCAAAAGTGGGTGCTTCCAACTTCCCTCCCTCCCAGCCTACCCTCCCTTCTATTATTCCCTCTCTCATCCCCTTCCCCCCCACTCTCGTGTAGGGTGAGATACCCTATTTAGTGTGTATGTCATTCCCTCCCTAAGCCCAATTCAATGAGCATAAGATTGACCCATTCCCTTTTGCCTCCCTGCTCTTCCTCTCCATTGTAACAGTTTTCCCTTGCCTCTTCTATGTGAGATAATATACCCTATTCTATCTCTCCTCATCTCCTCTCATTATATTCCTCGCTCACCTCTTAATTTCACCTTCCTGTGCCCTCTGTCTATGTGTACCTGTACACATATATACATACACTCATATATGTATTCATATGCCCATATACCCTCCTATATAGACATATATATATATGTATACATAATTATATATACATTTATATTCCCTTCAACTATTCTCATACTGAGAAAAGTATCATGAGTTACAATGATCATTTTTCCATGTAGGAATATAAGTAGTTCAATTGTGATAAGTTCCTTATGATTTCTTTTCCCTGTTTACCTTCTCATGCTTCTCTTGCTTCTTGTATATGAATGTCAAATTTTCTATTCAACTCTATTTTTTTCCTCAAGAATGCTTGAAAGTCCTCTATTCCTTTGAATGACCATATTTCCCCCTGAAAAATGATACTCATTGGATAGGCTGGATAGGTGATTCTTGGTTTTAATCCCAGCTCCTTTGCCCTCTGGAATATCATAATCCATGCCCGTCAATCCCTCAGTGTAGAAGCTGCCATATCCTGCACTATCCTGATTGTGTTTCCACAATATTCAAATTGTTTCTTCCTGGCTGCTTGTAATATTTTCTCCTTGACCTGGGAATTCTGGAACCTGGCTATAATATTCCTAGGAGTTTTCTTTTTGGGATCTTTTTCAGGAGTTGATAGGTGGATTCTTTCAACCTCTGTTTTGCCCTCTGGTTCTAAAACATCAGGGCAATTTTCCTTGAGAATTTCTTGAAGGATGATTTCTAGATTCTTTCTTTGATCATGGTCTTCAGGTAGTCCAATAATTTTTAGATTCTCTCTCCTGGATCTATTTTCCAGGTCAGTGATTTTTCCCACGAGATATTTCACATTGCCTTCTATTCTTTCATTTGTTTGGATCTGTTTAATAGTATCTTGATTTCTCATAAAGTCACTAGCTTCCATTTGCTCCAGTCTCATTCTGAAGTAGGGATTCTCCTCAGTGAGCTTTTGAGATTCTTTTCCATCTGGCAAATTAGGTTTTTTAAGGCATTCTTCTCCTCATTGCCTTTTTGAGCCTCTTTTGCCATTTGAGTTAGTCTATTTTTAAGGTGTTATTTTCCTTAGTCAGACTGTTGACTCTCATTTCATACTTTCCTTGCATCTTTCTCATTTCTCTTCCCAATTTCCCCCCCCCACACACACACTTCTCTTATCTGCTTCTTAAGGTCCTCTATGGCCTGTAGCGTATTTTTCTTTGGGGCTTTTGGTGCAGGATTTCTGACTTCACAGCCTCCTCCTATGCCATGCTTTGATCCTCTTTGCCCCCAAAATAGGAGTCTAAAGTTGATTTTTTCTGTTTATTTTGTTTTCTTTGCTTAGGCATGTTGCCACTCAATTACTTGACTTTTGGGCTTGTTGCCACAGTAGGACTCTGCCACCAGCCAGGGAGCTTCTGTCCCAAATGCTGGGGTTTTCTCAGCTTCCAGAGGTGAGTGCCCTCTCTGAAGCCTCCACACACTCTGGAAAGCTGGTCACAAACCCCAAGACCTTCACCTCAGACTGCAATCCAGATCCAAGAAGGTTAAAGCAAGAGCACTCACCCCCAAGAATGGTCACTGGATCCCCCTACAGTTCTCAGGAGCTAAAGCTGCCGTGTGGCTGCGGCTGGGCTGAAGAGTCTCAGTGGCTTCTTGCTCCCAGGGGAAGAGGCTAATGCGCTCTCCCTACTAGTACCATACTGCACTGACCTCTCAATTTGTCCTTGGTATCTATGTGTTGATAATTCTGGAAACACCACAGCTACTGTTGTTCTGAAGTCCCTCCAGCCAGCAGCTGGTCTGGCCGCCCTAGGGCTAAAACCTCAGACTCACACGGGCCTGAGCTCGGCTCTCAGAGCACTATGCTGGCCACTCCCTGCCGGGCTGCTGGGCTGTCCTCAGCAGGAGATTAGCTTCTCTGTGTCATTTTGTGGCTTCTGGAGCTCCAGAGTTTGTTCAGAGTCCCCTTTTACATAAATTTGGAAGTGGTGGGAGCCGGAGTTGGATGGAAATGCTGTTACTACTCTGCCATCTTGACTCCACCCCCAATAAAATATTTTTTAAAAAAGGAAATAATGCAGAGATCACATCCTGTTGGGGCATTCTAGCAGTGGGCAAAGGAAGTGAGAAAAACTAGATCTGTGTCCCTGAGCATCCTCCCAGCTCTGACAGTTTCATATTCTTTACTCTCTGAATACTTGCTATGTGTTGAAGTCTTATAATAGGCATCCCTAAGCTCTTTTCTGGGCAGCTAGATGGCATCATGGATAGAGTGCTGGGCCCAGTGTCAGGAAGTCTCATCTTCCTGAGATCAAATCTGGACTCAGTCACTTAACTCTCTTTGCCTTAGTTTCTTCATCTGTAAAATAAGCTGGAGAAGGAAATGGCAAACCAATATCTCTACCAAGAAAACCCCAAGTGGGGGTAACAAAGAGTCAGACATAACTGAACAAACAAATGCTTTTTCATCCATTTGTTTGTTTTGCCTTCCATAACCTTGAGCAAGTCACTTGAGTCCTGTAGTCTCAGTTTCCCCATCTGTAAAATTGAGGGGCTGGAATAGTTGGCCTTTTAGGTACTTTATAGTTCTCAATCTGTGACCTTGTGACCCCAGATGATTGTTTCCAAGGATAACTTGACTTATACTCATAGGAATGAAATATTCTCATCTTGGACCAAAGGTCATGGAAACACAGCATTTCCCTATGTATTTGCTTTCACTTTGGAAAGTGAAAGTAGCTGGATAAACAGACTGAAAGAGGTACAAACAAACAAAAGGGGAGAGAGAGAGAGAGAGAGAGAGAGAGAGAGAGAGAGAGAGAGTAAGAGAGAGAGAGGAGCGAGGAGCAGACACAAAGAAAGGAAGGGCAGGAAAGAAGGAGAATAAACCTAAAGTAACTGGTCCTCCCACACCTCCCATTCCAGGGCTGACTGCCAAACCGACATGGGGCCAAGGAGCTGAACAGCTATCCCAGCCTGACTTTCATCAGAGACCTGACCTCTTTGTAGAGCTGGTAGGTACAGCACAGTTCTTTTGCATAGGTGGGAGGTTGGGAGGGAATGAGAATGGGGAGGGCATCCCTTTGGCATCTAGGGAGTTGGCACCTAGTCTCCTAGTGCCCATCAAAGAGTGAATTGCCCAGTCCGAGCTGCTGCCTCTAGAAATGAGCAGCCACAGAAAAGCAGATGTGTATAGGAGGTGGGTCAAGAGTGGTAAAGGTGGTTAATAAATGTCGGCTGATTTATTTGATGTGTCTGGAAAGATTTGGATTCAATTATTCTTAGGTTGCTCTTAGGTTTGGCAATATGTGCTTCTGTACCTTCATGAAGGGTTAGTGGGAACCTTGAATGACAGATCTTTAACCTGTTTCTGAAGGAAGCAGGTAAAATATTTACCTTGGTGACCCTCTTCCAGGAAACTTTACCTGAACCTCCACCTTTTCCTCTCTCCTTCCTGCACAATCCTGTCCGAACCTGTCCTTTGCCTTAAGCACATTATACTTTGTACTGTATTTAACTATAAATGTGGCTTTTGCCCACTTAAATTGTATCTGCTTCCTGAGAGCAAGGTCTAGGTGGCGTCTGTCTTCATATCCCCAGTAGTGAGTACATGGATCTGAACAAAGCACAGGCTTAATTAATGTCTATTGTTGATTTTGGTGGGGACACTTGCTCACAAGTCATATTAGTTTGAGTGCACTGAGGCACTCAGTGTGGAGTAGTGGCTGGAGCAAGGGACTTGGAATCAAGTTTAGTTCAGTCATATTCAGCTCTTCGTGACCAGTTTTGGGGTTTTCTTGGCAGAAATACTGGAGTGGTTTGCCATTTCCTTCTCCAGTTCATTTTATAGATGAAGAAACTGAGGCAAATAGAGTTAAGTGACTTGCCCAGGGTCACACAGCTAGTAAGTGTCTAAGGTTGGATTTGAACTCAGGAAGATGAGTCTTTCTGGCTCCAGGCTCAGCACTTTATCCACTGAGCCATGTAGCTGCTCAGTCAAGAATCCAGAAGACCTAGGTTCAAATCCCACTTTAGACACTTGATAGCTATGTGACCCTGAGCAGGTAACTTACCCTCTCTGTACCTCCATTTCTTCATCTGTAAAATGGGTTTACATTTGATGATGTCTAAGTTGTTCCCTTCCAGTTCTAAATTGATGACCTTATGAAATGCCTGGATCAGCCCTGTAGGAGTTTAGGAGACAGCAGTGGTCAGTGAGGGATGAGAGGACAGCTTGATACTCATGAGAGAGGTAGGGCAATATTCTGAAGGGAGCTAGAAACCCTCACTGACTTTCTGTGTGATGAATATCTTTCCCTCTCCCCTCCCCCCTACCTACCCCAGCTCAGTTTTTTCATTTAAAAAATAAAGATAATAATTTTTGCCTTACCTGCCTCACAGGGTTGTTGTGAAGAAAGTACTTAAAAAATTTTTTTAAAAGCAATTGGGGTTAAGTAACTTGCTCAAGGTTACATGGCCAGTCATTTTTTATGTGTGGGTGCTCATTTCCTGAGGCCGGATCCAATCTCGGGTCATCCCAACTCTGAGGCCGGCACTCTTACTCACTGCGCCACCTAACCTCCCCCTGGAAAGTACTTCTTGAGCTGAAAAGGACTTTAGAGGCCATTGAGTCCAACTTCCATTCTAAAGATGAGGAAATGGAAGCATAGATAGGTAAAGTGACTTGACTAGGCTCATACAGTTAGCAAGTGTCTGATGTGGGATTTGAATCTATGTCTTCTTGACTCCAAGTCCACTGCTCCATCTACTAAATCATGCAGCCTCTACTTAACTATTATTGTTAATAAAATTTTTATTCTGAACTTTAGCATCAAAAAAGAAGCATTTCCACACACATAGCATGATAGAAAAAAGAGGACTCTTAGTGTAGCAGTGAATCTCTATTTCACGCAGCTTGCTTTTTAAAAAAAGTACATAATAAATTCTACAAGCTACTTTCCTGTCTTGCTTATCTGTGCTTTCTTCTGAATTGCCTTCTGTTCTGTGAATTTTTAAGATTTTAATGGATCTCTTTTGGGGTGGGGGGACAGACATCACTATTACTAATCAATAATCCTTAACCTTAATCCTTCCATCCACCGTTAAATTTCTCCAGAGGAGAAAAAAAGCCCTTTTAACAAATAAGCACAATCAAGAAAATTTTAATTCACATAGTATCTATTTCCAAAAATGCACGTATCTCTGCACCTTATGTCCATCACCACTCTGTTAGGATGTGGGTAATGTACTTCATCACAGATCCTCTTAAGACATTGTTGGCCATTGCTTTGATAAAAGTTCTTAAATCTTTCAGAACTGCCTTTTTAAAAATAGTATTACTGTCCTTATAGAAATTTTTTCCCTGATTTTGCTCACTTCTTTGTGTGAATCCACATTACCCACTGGGGACCCAGCTGACTTTGGACAACACAACTCCTTCCCTCTTCCTTGCCTTATGTTGCCTCGATCCTTCCTTTCCCTCTGTCCACATTCAGTATTATACCTTACCTGTGGCTGCTATGCTCAGAGGAATGTACATTTTGATAGTTGAAACCTTGAAACATATCTTGGGGTTTACGGGCTAAATTTCTTTCTTATGGACCATGCCATAAACTCAAATTACTCTGACTCTCCTTGATTGGTCGATGATAGGTCCTAGCCCATGCCAACGTTTGGACCCCGATTCTGTTTTGGCCAGAAACCCTAAGGGTCTTTTCCCAGAAATGTGTGTGTGTGTGTGTGTGTGTGTGTGTGTGTGTAGTGTGTGAGTGTATGTATGTATATATGTGTATGTATGTATATAGACACATACACTTGCATGCATGCACACACACACATATAAGGTAAAAGGGGCCATTCTTTGCATCATCTCTTATCTAGCCTTAATTGATTGGGCATTATCTCAGTCAAACTGACACCTAGGAAAGATCTCAGATTAAAAAGGCCACAGTCTCCCACTGCATCCAGAGCCGTCTCCAATTGTCCTGATCTATATCTTGCCATTGGACCCAGATGGCTCCAGAGGAGAAAGCGAGGCTGGTAACTTTGCACAGCCCTGCCTCACTTAAATCCAATTCACTTGCAAGTCATGGCATCACCTTGCTGATGTTGGTCATCTTTGAGAATAAAGGACAACTACCCAATATTCTCTGAAATTGTCTCTTTCAGCATTTCTTTTTTCCCCAGAATTTCTTTCTTAATTTATAGTTTTATTTTGTTCACATTTCCCAATTACATGTCAAAGAATATAATGTTCATTTAAATTTTTTTTTGAGTTCCAAGTTCTCTCCCTCATCCTCCTCACCCATTCCTTGAGAAGGCAAGCAATATGAAATCAACTATGTGTGAATATGATATCAATCATATATAGATTATTATGTGATTACATGTGAAGTCATACAAAACATATTTATATGTTAGCCACAGAAAATACCACAAAAGAAAATACCACACACACAGACACATACACACACGTGTGCACACGTGAAAAATAAAGCTTAAAAAAGTATGCTTCAACCTGGACTCATAGTTCATCAATTCTCTCTCTGGAGATAGCACTTTTTCATCATAACTCACTTGGAATCGTCTTGGATTATTGTCTTGATTAGAGTAGCTAAGGCTTTCACAATCAATAATTATTACAATATTGCTGTTACTGGGTACAATGTTTTCCTGGTTATGCACATTTCACTTAGCATCAGTTCATATTAGTCACCCCAGGTTTTTCTGAAACCAACCTCTTATAGCACAATAGTATTCCATCACCATCATATACCACAACTTGTTCAGTCATTTCCCAATTGATGGGTATCCCCTCCATTTCCAATTCCTTTCCACCACGAAAAGACCTACTATAAATATTTTTGTACACATAGGTATTTTTCCTTTTTCTTTAATCTCTTTGGGATACAGACCCAGCAGTCTTGCTGGGTTAAAGGGTATGTACAGTTTTATAGCCTTTTGGGTATAGTTCCAAATTGTTTTCCAGAATAGTCGGACTATTTCGCAACTTCAATAACAGTGCATCAATATCTTGATTTTCCCATATCTTCTCCAACATTTATCACTTTTCTTTTCTGTCATATTAGTCAATCTGATAGGTATGAGGTGGTACCTCAGAGTTGTTTTAATTAGCCTTTCTCTAATCAATAGTGAGCTAGAACATTTTCTCATATAACTATTAATAGCTTTGATTTTTTTTCTTCTGAACATTGCCTGTTCATACCCTTTGACCACTTATCAATTGGCAAATGACATATACTTTCGTAAATTCAGTTCAGTTCCTCATATATTTGAAAAAATGGGGCCTTTGGCAGAGAAACTTGCTACAAAATTTTTCCCAGTTCCTGTTTTCTTTCTAATTTTGGCTGCATTAATTTTACTTGTGCAAGTTCCATTGATTCTTTGTTTGTTTTTTGGAGGGGGGAGGGCAGGGCAATTGGGATTAAGTGACTTGCCCAAAGTCACACAGCTAATAAGTGTTAAGTGTCTGAGGCCGGATTTGAACTCAGGTCCCCCTGACTCCTCGGCCAGAGCTCTATTCACTGTGCCACTTAGCCACCCCCAGGTCCATTGATTTTTAAATCATCTCTCCTTGACCTGTTTTCCAGGTCAGGTTTTTGTTTTGTTTTGTTTTGTTTCATATCAGATATCTTACTACCTTTTACTTTTTTCATCTTTTGATTTTATTTGAATATTACTCGCTGTTTTGTGGAATCACTTATTTCTGATTGGCCTCTTCTAGCTTTGGAGGATTCCTACCACTTTCTCTCCTAAGCTTTACTATTACCTCTTCATTAAAAATATTTTTTTCATTTCATTTTTTATCTCTATTTCTTGAAGGTATCTATATAATTCTCATGGACGGTTCTTTGTTTTGAGTCTCTGCTTATAGCTATTATAATTTATGGTTATGGATTTGGAGTTGCCATCATTTTTGATAATTTTCAGTGTCTTCTTTGAATTACTCATTTCTCCTGCTTTAGTTCATGAATCGTGGCTTTGTCTAAGGACCAGGCTCTTTGTCCCATTCTGCACTGTTGGGTGGTGTGTGGTCTCTCTCTGGATCACCTGGGCTTTTTGTTCTTACTTGGAGTTAGCCCATTTGGATCTTGAGGTTCCCAGCTGGTGTTGGGAATCCATGAAGCCTTTGGGCCAGGGCTGTCTGGGTCTGAGGTCTGCTATCACTTGTTAGTTACTGGTTGTTGTGTTGCTGTCTGCTGTCATTCTCCAAGGCTCCCCACGATCCCATTCTCTGGCTTTTTGGCTTTCTTGGGGTTTCCTTGGGCCTTCAGACATATAGCCTTCCTGAGGTCAGGGGCTCCAGGTCCTCCAGGCCAGGGGCTCTATTCACTGTCCCCCAAGAGTAGATCCAGATGGAGCACCGTGAGAAAAATAATAGCCATAATTGTATCATTTTAAATGTGTGAGGCAAGTTATGATGATGATGTTATCACCCTAATTTTATATTAGAGGAAACTGAGGCCAGGAGAGGGTAAGTGATTGGTTCAGGATCACTAAGCCAAGAAGAAGCAGAGTCGGAAGATCTCAGCCTCCTGACTCCTGGTCCAGAATTTTTCCTCTAGTACCATTTTCCACTCAAAGATAAGCAAGAGAAGAATGAGATGGGGGAGGGGAGGAAAGAAAAGTAGGGGTGGGGTCCTCTAAGGCCACAAGGCCCTTCAGGTCATCTCCCTAATCTTGCCCTCACCCCCAAAGCCAGGAACAAAGTAGGGGGAGGAGATTTGGGAGAATTGAATACTGCCTCAGGGTCAGGTCTTGCCAGTAGTTTATGATCTTATCTCCCCGAGCCAACAGTATGGCCTGGCTACCAGCCCACAGCAGCTCACACAGCATAGGGAATTTCCATCCAGACCGCTTCTCAGTGTCCAGCTTCACCCCTTAGTGCACATGCACTCAGGCATGCATGTGTATACACACACACACACACACACACACATTCCAAGGGTACCCCTCCCCCAGACTCAGCTTTGTCATAGATCTTAGCACATACCAACCCTTCTCACCCCAGGATCATGTCCTTTCTCCCAGACTCCTCACACATACTCTCCACCCTCTTACCCCCACCCTCAACAAGCTTCCAGAAGCTCTGGGCCCAGACCTCTTCCTTTAGCCCAACCTCCCTAGAGACTCTGGAAAGAATAGAAAGGGTCACTGATAGGTCCAAGATGCAGACTGGAAAAAGGGGGAAGGAGGAGAGTAGAAGGAAGACAATAAAGGCCCAGGGTAAAGAACAGGGAAGAGATATCCATCTGCCTCACTGACTTGACCCAAGGTCACCTGCCGACCCCTGGTCTAAGATATGCCACGAGCCTCTTGCCATTGGTACAATTAGTCCATCGGTTTGTCATGCCCTCAATCCATCTGTCCATTAATTTTCACTCTGTCAGTCCATCAGTCTGTCAGTAAATCATGATGTCTATCAGGCAAGCATAAATATTCCTTGAGCACCTACTGTGTGTAAGGCCATATATTAGGCTATGCTATGAGGGAGACAGAGAAGACTAAACCATAGTCCCAAACCTCGGAGATGGTAACTGATCAATAGCTAAGCACCTCCCATATTCCATTCCAGGCTAAGCAACAGGGCTACAAAGAGAAAAACAGCCTCTCCTCTCTTTTGGGGGAAATAAGATGTATGGAATGAGTGTGAGTGTGTGTATAGACATGTAACATGTACGTGTGTGTGTGTGTGTGTGTGTGTGTGTGTGTGTGTGTGTAGGTAAAACGCAAAAACAGAGACAGAAGATGGAGTGTCAGGTGAGAAGAAATCCAAGGTCAGTTTGGCAGAATTGAAGAACGTGTGGAGAGTAAATATATAACAAGACTGGACAGACGGGTTGGGAAGGTCTCTAAATGTCAAGCACAGGGGTCTGAACTGGACCTGAGGGGCAATTCAGATCCACTGGTGCTTCTCGAGCAGGAGAGTGCCATGGTCAGACCCACATTGCGAAGTACTTTACACATTAATTTGGCAGCTATTTGGAGGATGGATTGGAGAGGGGAGAGATGTGTGGCAGGGAGACTAAGGAGTATGCTATTGCAATATTCCAGATAAGAGGCGATGAAGACCCAAGCTACGGAGATGGTTGTATGAGTGGAGAGAAGGAGATGGAAGTGAGATGTCCTGGAGGTAGAAATGACGTGATATGGCGATTAAACAAAATGGGAGGATGAGAGTGGGGAGATGAGGCTAACTTTGAGGGTCTGAGCCTGGGAGAATAAAAAGATAAGGTGCCCTCAATAGAAGCAGAGAAATGGAAAAGAAGAGTGGGTTTGGGGAACAAAATAAAAGTTAGATTTTTGGAGGTGCCTATGGGACATCTAGTTCTAAGTTCACGAGGCTCTAAAGCTCTGGAGGGAGAATAGGACCAGATACATAGATCTAGGGGACATCTTTGGAGAAATTACCCTTGGACCTATGGAAACTGATGAGGACAGGAGGTAGAGTTAGACAACACAGGACAGAGTACTGGGTTCTAGCCACAGTAAGGAGGTGAGATATGAATGTAGCAAAGAATACACAGGAGTGGCCAGCTAGAGCCAAGAAGGGATACAGGGAGCGGGCACAGTGAGATAGGATCCCCAGCAGGCACTTTTCCTAATGAGGGGTGTGGGGGCTCCAAAGTCTGAGTTGTCGACAGATGATCACTTCTGTCTGAGATAAACGATCATGATCTTAGAAAGAGGATCTGTCTTCTGGCTAAAAGGATAAACCATGGTTTCTCAGAGGGGTAGGACTTAAAAGACAACTAGGATTCAGACAGTGGAAAAGGGGTGTGTGGGAAAGGAATCCCAGGAAGGAGGGACTTATTAGGACAAATAATAATGATAAATTTCTGTTTTATATTAATCTAAGGTTAACAAAATAGTTTCCTCTTGGGTACAAAGTTTAACCCTTTTAGATAAGAAGTATAATTATTACCTTTATTTTATGGACAAGGAAACTGGACCTCAGGTCAAGAAAATTACTTTTGTCCATGGTCCCACAGCTAGTTAAATGTCACTTGCCAATCAGCATTCAAAACTAGACCTGCTGATTGCTAATTAGACGAGTCTGCTTAGGGATCAGTACTTAGGTCAGTCTGGTTAAAGAATTGAATATATCTGAGATGCAGCATGAGAGGGTTGACTAGAAAGGGGAGGTGATGTTTGACTGTGGAGGTACTGAAAGCTAGGTGAAGCTAGCTTTGGATCTGAGCCTAGAAGCATCAGGAAGCTAGTGCAGATCTCAGAGTGGAGGAATGACATGGTCAGACATGTTGGGTATTATAAAATTCCCCCCTCCCTTTCCCCAAGGTGGCATGCAATCTGATACAGGCTATACATGTATAATCACACTAAACATGTTTCCATATTAGTTATGTTGTGAAAGAAGACTCAGAACAAAAAGGAAAAACCAAGAAAAAGAAAAAAGAGAAAATAATATGCTTTGATCTGCATTCAGGCTCCATAGTTTTTTCTCTGAATGAGGATAGCTTTTTCAATCATGAGTCCCTTGGAATTGTCTTAGATCATTGTGTTGCTGAGAAGAGCCAAGTCTATCAAAGTTGGTCATCTTACAGTGTTGCTGTTACTGTGGACAGTGTTCTTCTGGTTCTGTTTACTTCACTCAGCATCAGTTCATGTAAGTTTTCCAGGTTTTTCTAAAATCCCCCTGCTCATCATTTATTATAGAACAATAGTATTCCATTACAGTCATATACCACAACTTGATCAGCTATCCCCCAATTGATGGGTATCCCCTCAATTTCCAATTCTTTGCCACCACAAAAAGACCTCCCTGTTAGAGTAGAGGGCAAGAGAATAGGTAAATAGGAGGATAGAAGGGTGTTTAGATTTATGGGAATGGGAAGATAGGAGAGGTATCCTTGGAGGGGGCTAGGCAAGTCATAGGAGGGAAAGGTAGCGGGTAAAAGTAAAGTAGAGGAGGCAGGAGGGATAGGAAACAAGAGATATACACATACATAAAAACAAAGATCAGGAGTAGAATGGGTTTGGGAATGTATGTCTATATATGTACATGTGTATGTATATATCTATAATTATGGAGAAACATATCTAAGTTTTATTGTAACCTTCTGGGGGGTGAGGGAAGGTATGTATATATTTATAGCTATAGAGAAACATATCTAAACTTTATTGTGGCCTTTGGGGGGGAGGTTGAGGAAAGGGAAAAAAAGAACAAAGTAAAAAAGTGCGCGGCAGAGAACAAAAGAAAATTCACAAGGAAGCAAAGAAAAAGCAGATAATTCCCAAAAGGAATATTATTTATCATATAGGCTTTCTTGAAATGAAAATTTATTATTACATATTTTGAACCCTCTCTTATGTTCTGCTATACACATGGCATGCTTTTATTTTTTTTTTAACTTTGTATTTAAGCTCCAATATTTAAGTTTATGATATGTGTTTGTTTCTTGTCTCTATTCTCTATTTGTGTGCTGGTGTTTGAGTATAAAATAAAATTTTGAAAAAAAATAAAAACATGCTTCAGACCCCATCAAAAATAAATGAATAAATGAATGAATATTTTTGTACATGTGAGTCCTTTCCCCTTTTTTATGATCTCTTTGGGATACAGACCTAGTTGTGGTATTGCTGGATCAAAGAGTATGCAGTTTTATAGCTCTTTGGGCATAGTTCCAATTGCTCTCAAGAATGGTTATGTAACCCCTCTTCTTCTCCCTCCTCAAATAATTAATATTTATGTATTTTTACATGTTATATCTCTCAATGGAGTATAAGTTCCTTGACAACAGGGACTAATTTTGTTGTCTCTGTATCCCCAGGGCTTAGTATAATGCCTCACACGTAGTAGGCACTTAAAGTTTGTTACAAGGGATTGGGTTAAATTAATTAGAGAGGGGAGAGACTAGAGACAGAGAGATCAGTTAGTCTGCTATAATACACTTGGTAAAAAGGGCTGAGTACACAGCAAAATTGGGCATAATCTTTCGGGGGAGGAGATGGATAGTCAATGAAATAGGGGACTTCCAAAACTTCCTGAGGAAAAAAAACAAAGTTCAACAGAGAATTTGATCTCCAAATACAAGACCCGAGAGAGGCATAAAAAGGTAAACAGGAAAGAAAAAAACCAACATGTTATAAATAAGAGTGAACTGTTTACATCCCTACAAAGGAAGATGACACTTGTAACTCTTGAGAACTGTGTTGTTATTGCCATTTAAAAGGAGTATACCATAGACAGAGGGCATGGGTTTAAGTTGACTTTGATGTGATGATAAAAAATCTTATTAAGTGGTGAAAAAGGATTGTACTGGGAGAAGAGGAAAGGAGGAGGAAGACAAGGGTAAATTACATCACATGAAAAGGCACAAAAGCATATTACAATAGAGAGAAAGAAGGGAGGGAGATGAGCATTATTTGAACCTTATTCTCATCAGATCTGGCTCAAAGAGGGAACAACATAATCAGTTAGGTATAGAAATCTAATTTACCCTGTAGAAAGTAGGAGGGAAAAGGGGAAAGAAAAGGGAGGGGGCTGATAGAAGGGAGGTCAGACTGAGGAAAAAAGCAGAACTCTAGTGAGGAGGGAAGAGGAGAAAAGAGAGAGAAAAACATAAAAAGGGGGGAATAGGATGGAGAGAAAGATACAGATAGTAATCATAACTGTGAATGCAAATGGGATGAGCTCTCCCATAAACCAGAAGCAGAGTGAATTAAGAACCATATTCCTATAATATGTTGTTTACAAGAAATACATTTGAAGCAGAGGGACACACATAGAGTAAAGGTAAAAGGCTGGAGCAGACTATATTATGCTTCAGCTGAAGTAAAAAAAAAAAAAAAGCAGGGGTAGCAATTCTGACCTCAGACAAAGCAAAAACAAAAACAGATCTAATTAAAAGAGATAAGGAAGGAAACTATATCCCGCTAAAAGGTACCATAGATAAAATTGTGCATACCCTTCGACTCAGCAATACCACTTCTAGGTCTGTATCCCAAAGAGATCATAGAAAAGGGAAAAGGACCCACATGTACAAAAATATTTATAGCATATTAAAAAGGACTGAGGCCTTCATGGAAGTACTAGGAACTTTCCATTGTTCCTGAGTCAACAATTTTGTGAATTTGGAACAAGGTCCAGGATCCTGATAATTCCAGGGTTGGACTGATGGCCTTCTCTACCATTCTATTAGCAGCCCTGCCCCTTAGGGTACTGCACATCAATAGAAAACATCATCATTAATCAGATCAACTACTAGGGCTGGACCTCAGCCTGGCTATACCAGCCTTCTAGCTAACCAGCTACTCATGTATAGGGGAGGGGCAAGATCAATAATTTCTCACCCTTCAAAGGCTTTTGAACAATGAGTTCCAGCTATAAGCTTCCTCACCATTCTGAAACACAGGACAGGGGACATAGTCTACTCTTCACTCTCCTGTCAACAAAAAAATATCAGAGCAGGACTATGGCCTTTGGGACAAAGGGAGGTCACAGAAGAAAGTGTTCAGAAATGGGATCATAGGATTTAGAGCTGAAAGGTTTCTTTGGAAATATAGGAACTTATCAGATTGGCTAATATGACAAGAACAGGAAAATGATAAATGTTGGAGGGGATGGGGGAAAACTGGGAGACTAATGCATGGTTGGTAGAGTTGTAAGTTAATCCAACCATTCTAGGGAACAATTTGGAACTATGCCCAAAGGGCTATAAAATTGTGTATACCCTTTGATCCAGTAATGCCACTACTAAGTCTGTATCCCAAGGAAATCAAATAAAAAGGAAAAGGACTTACATGAACAAAAATATTTATAGCAGTTCTTTTTGTGGCAGCAAAGGAATAGATGAACAAAGTTGTGGTATATGATTGTAATGGAATGTTATTGTTCTATAGGAAATGATGAACAGGATGGTTTCAGAAAAAGCTAGAAAGATTTACATGAACTGACATAGAGTGAAGTGAGCAGAACCAAGAACATCTGTACACTGAAACAGCAATATTATACAATGCTCAATTGTAAATGACTTAGTTATTCACAGCAATGCAATGGTCCAAGATAATTCCAAAGGACTCATGATGAAATATGCTCTCCAGGGGCGGCTAGTTGGCGCAGTGAGTAAGAGCGCCGGCCTCGGAGTTGGGATGACCCGGGATCGAAACCGGCCTCAGAAAATGAGCACCCACACATAAATAATGACTGGCCATGTAACCTTGAGCTAGTTACTTAAGCCCAATTGCTTTAAAAAAAAAAAAAAGAAATATGCTCTCCACTTCCAGAGGAAGAACTGTTAAATCTAAAAACAGACCAAAACATATGTTCACTTTCTGCCTTTTGCCCTCTTTCTTTGTTCCATCCTTTCTTTCTTTCAAATTTTCTTCCACGTGGGGTGGCTAGGTGGTGCAGTGAATAGAGCACAGGTCATGAAGTAAGGAGGACCTGAGTTCAAATCCGGCCTCAGACACTTAACACTTACTAGCCATGTGACCTTGAGCAAGTCACTTAACCCCAATTGCCCTGCCTTACCCCCTCCAAAAAGAAAAACCAAAAAAAAAGTAAGGGAGAATTGAGAGTGAAATAAACAGATCCCGAAGAAATACATGGCATAATGCATACATACACATCTACAACAATGTAAGTAAAAATAACACCAGAAGGAACTTTGAGTTAACTGAAAAAAAAAAAAAACAACATCATGGAGACTATATAATGAATAAAAGAAACACCCCCCCTCTTCAAAGCAGAGAGGTCAGAGAGATAACAAGGGAAGAATTGGGCACGCCCCGTCATATTGGGTCACTACTTCTTTCTACTTAATTATTTTTCCCAGTTAGAAGGGAGCAGTGGGGTATTATTCCAGAATGACAGAGAGTGGCAGGTGGGGGGTAGCATACCCAGAAATGACAGTGATATAAAAATCGATGTCAATAAAATTTATTTTAAGAAAAAAACTAGAGTTCTTAGTTAACTCAACATGAATTAATTATTTGTAAAGGCATCAAAAAATCTGGCTGACTCTTAGGCTGGTGGCATGATGTACAGAAGAGGGAGCTGACAGTTCTCTTGCCTTCTCTTTCTGTGGCGTTTTGTATTCAGTTGTGGATGTCATATTTTAAGGAAGACATTAGTATGTGTCCAGAAGAGGGAGGGCAGACAGGCAAGGATATTGAAGACCATGCCACAAGCAACCAATCTACTATTTTCTTTGGACTAAGGCCAATGTGGAAATTTGTTTTCCTTGATTACAACATGTTTGTAACAGGGGTTTTATTTTTCTTGCTTTCTCAGTGGGAGGAGGAGGAGGAGGAAGTGGGAGGCAAATAATAGAAAACAGATTTTTTAAAAAGGAAAAGAATCAGTTAAGGGGGCTAGTGATATTTAGCTTGGGGAAGTGAAAGATTTAGAGAAGTATGATGGTTTTGTTCAAGTGTTTGAACAGCTTTCATGTAGTAATAATAGTAATATCATTATATAGCATCTTAATGTTTACAAAGCACTTTATATATAGTAACTGACTTGATACAATAACCGTATAAGGTTGTTGTTTGTTCAGTTGTTTCAGTCATGTCCAACTCTTTGTTATCCCATTTTGGAATTTTCTTGGCAAAGATGCTACAGTGGTTTTTGATTTCCTTCTCTAGCTCGTTTTACGGATGAGGAAACTAAGGCAAACATGGTTAGTTGTCTTGCGTAGGGTCGAGGAGAGCCACGTAGCTAGTATCTGAGGCCAGACTTGAATTCATGAAGATAAGTCTTCCTGATTCCAAGCCCAGTGCCCTATCAACTGTGCCACCCCTGCCATGGTTTTATTATTATCCCTATTTTACAGAAGATGAAATTGAAATAAAGGTTAAATGACTTGCCCAGGGTCAAACAGCTAGTAAGGGACTGCTGCAGGGTTTGAAGTCAAGTCTTCCATACCCAAATCCTGTGCTCAGTCCACTGTACCACCCAGATACCCTGCTACTGGAAGAATTAGACTTGCTCTGCTTGGCCATAGAGGAGAAAACTAGGAGTAATTGGAGTAAGTTGAAGGGATATAGCTTTATTCTCCTCACAAGGAAAAAGAGAAAATTCCAAAGCAGAATGGTCTGTCTAGACCTTGTAGAAGGATTCTTGCTCAAATACAGGTTGTATTAGGTCACCTTTGTGATTTCTTTCAAGTCTGAGATTTTATGCCATTCCCTGAATTGGGAATACCTTTCCTCTCTCAATTCTTAATTCCCTTTTAGATCCCTATTGGTCCCATTTTCTCCATGAAGCTGCCCCTGACTATTCTAGCCTCTCAGGACTCTCTCTCGCTTCAGAACTTTGGTAGTTTGAGCCTCATAGCTGAAAACTCAATTGCCCATGGTTCTGTTCTTTTCTCTTATTAGAATTATAGGCTTCAGAGGCCATCTAATCAAAGCATCATAGGTTTAGAGCTGGAGGGGCCCTGAGATTATCTCATCTGTTTTGAGCTAGGCCTAACTCAGCTCAGTCTCCTGTTAATTTAGGTTTGATGATGGAACTAAACAAGACACTTATAAGTCATTCAACAATTAATGAAAAGAGAGTGATTTAGCTATAGCAAGGGAAAGACCATCAACAAGGATACCAGGAGTGGATTTGACTCAGTGAAGCTCCCCTTTGTTCTGAGTTGCCCAGGGTGGTCTGCCAGCCAAGCATCAGAGAGAGAAGCTGGAGCTCCTTGTGGAGGTATTGGACTCAGATGACCAGCACAGTGATGCCAATGGCCCAAGCCTTTAGACATCCTGAGCTAATTAACTCTTGAAGATAGTTTCAATATCTTTTTTGGGGGGAGCAGTTGGGGTTAAGTGACTTGCCCAAGGTCACATGACTAGTTTTTGTGTTAAGTATCTGAGGCCGGATTTGAACTCAGGTCCTCCTGACTCCAGGATTGGTGCTCTATTCACTCCTTCAATATCTTTTAAAGAAAAATTAGTCCAACTTGCCTAGAAAATAAGGAAGTGGGATGGGAATGGGTGAAGTAGGGAAGAGTATTTAGATATTGTTCCTACCACATAGTCCAATCTCTTTATTTAATAGGTGAGGAAACTTCCCCAAAATATTAAGTGACTTACTAGAGTTCACATAAGTGATAGCAAATGGCAGGTCACAATTCAAATCCGTGTCCTCTGACTCCAAATCCAGGGCTATTTCTTTAAAAATATATATATATATATATATATATATATTTAAAGTATGAACTATTTCAGCATATAAAGAACAGAAGATTATCTGTGAAACTTTGAACTTCTATTACATAAGGTTTTTTCAAATATATTTTAAATTTATCACAATGTCATAAAACTGTCATGCTTGTCTTTATCTCCTTGTGAACTTCCTTCTCTTCTCTTACAAGTATTTTTTAAACATTTGGCTCTTTCCACATCTCTGTTTCTTGTGTATGTCTTGTTTCTCAGACCAGGCTTGGACCAAGAACAAGCATCCAGGCTACATTCAAGCTAGTCCAGGCTGGGCACAGAGTGGGGCTCAAGCAGGTGTTAAAGTAATCAGCTGTGTTCCTTCTCCGTATCTTAGTTACCTTCTTCTGGAGAAATGATCCTAAGTCAGGAGTTCCTAACTTTTTTCAGTCCCATATTCCCTGGCTTTCAATAAATCTTCAAATACTTCCTATTCAATATGAAAGGAAAAAATTCTAGCATTTGATATACATATGCATATAAGAAATAAGAAAACATTGGCACATGACATTTGGGAGGTATCATAATGTTGTTTACATTAATATAGTCATATAATATCATAATAATATAATCACAATGTTGTTAAATGTTTAGCAGAACAGTCAAGTAAATAAGTGAGACCTGAAGTTCTCACTTATTCTTAACTATCTAGATGATGCAGTGGCTAGAGTGCTTGACTTGAAATTAGGAAGACCTGAATTCAAATCTTGCCTTAGACACTTTCTTGCTTTATGACCTTGGGCAAGTCACTTAAATTCCTACAGCCTCAGTTTCCTCATCTGTAGAAAACCCCTCAGTTGAAACTTTAAGTCCTATATAAATGTTAGCTGTTATTTTTCTCTCTGTGACTCTTGAAAGAGGTACCAACAAATCATGTCCAGTCTCCATTTTGTTTCTTGCTTTCTCTTTGAATGAGAACAGGACTGAGGATCTTGATTCACAGTGCTGAGTTGTTTTCAATGAAACTAAAGCCTTGAGCAAATTTCATAAGACATGGGGCATGATTCCCCAAGAGTTTTGTAACTTTAATGATGGGAAATCAACTTGGAGTTTCAAGTTATTGCAGGGATCAATGAGCTTGTAAAAACAAGATCATTAATGTGGTTGTTGTTGCTGATTTTTTCTAGCTCATTACGAAAAGGGTTTTGTATCCAAACCTCATTCGTTTGGGGCTTGGTCAGTAAGAATTTTCCTTCAACCGTCTCTTTCATATCTTTCAGATGCTCTACAACACTACTTCCCTTTCCCATGGTGACCCTTTCTTTCCTCACTGTTTTTTCTCTATTCCAATTTTTTCCCACTAACTGCTACTTGGAATATTGAATAAAATCCCAAATATAGTGCATATATTTTTTACATATATGGTCATATGTTTGTTTATCAAATATTTCCTGTATTTCCCTGTCAAGTTTCTCATACTCTCCAATACCCAGCCGAAATCCAGATTGGGAACCCTCAGCTAAACGGTCTCTCAAGGGCAGTCTAGCTCTTCCAGTCTATAAGCTAAAATCACTCACTTCCAGTTCTAATTACCATGGTCACATGATCCTTCCAGCTCAGATCTAGGATTTGGCCCTCTTATCCCAAGAAGTGCTTGCTGGCCTTTGGCTGCTGGTGAGTCTAAAGGTGAGAACATCTCCTCCTGTGCCAGCCTGACCTCTCTCCTCTCCTGGCCACAATGCACTAAGCTCAGTCTCAGTTATGCCCTGAGCCAGGAAGGAGCCTTTGCCAGAAGCAGCTGCTTCCTCACTCAAGGTAGGGTTTGCAGAGGATCTGAGCAGCCCTGGACAGCACTTCGTCTTGTACTGGGCATTGGGGGTGCAGGAATGGGAGAGGGTCTCAAAAGATAGCAGAGCTGCAAGGGATCTTAGGAGAGAACACTGGACATAACATACCAAAGCTGTGTCAGTGCACATATCTGGGTGGAAAGGGAGAGAACAGAGAATCTCTGGCTGGAATGATCTTAGAGACCAGCTAGTGATCAGGATGATTAAGAATTCTTAACTGTGCTCTAGAAACTTTTTTAAAAAAAGATCAAATATTTTGATATCTTCATTTTAATATAATTTGTATTCTATTTAGTTCTATGTATTTTATTGTATATATTTAAAAATATTATCTTGAGAAGAGGACTATACCCTTCATCAAACTGCAAGGTGGTCCATGCCACAAAAAAGGTTAAGAACCCCTGATCTGTTCCAACTCCCTTATTGTACAGAGGAGGAATGTGGGGCCCAGGAAGAAGAAATGACTGACTTTTATTTTATTTGTTCCTAATAAGTTTTAGTGTCTGAGGCGGGATTTGAACTCAGGTCCTCCTGACTTCAGGTCTGGTGTGCCACCTAGCTGCTCCATATGATCACTATTTTTATCAGAGTAGCTAAGTTTTTCACAGTTATTATATTGCTGTTACTATACACCCAAGTCCTTTTCACTTCACTTTGCATTATTTCATATATCTCCTCATATTTTTTTTAAACCAACCCTCTCATCATTTTTTCTTTTTAATTATTAAATTATTTATTTTTAGTTTTTAACATTCACTTCTATAAGTTTTAAATTTTCTCCTCCTCCCTCCCCAAGGTGTCTTGCAATCTAATATGGGCTCCACACATTGTATAGCTTTTGTTACAGGCAGGATATGAGCCCAGGTCTTACTGACTCCAAAAACAGTACTCTGTCTACTTCACCACTGTATAGGATAGCTAGCTGTACAGGTGCCTGCCTGATTTCCTGTCCCCTCCCTACTCCACTAGACTCTGAGCTCCATGAGAACAGGGTTGAGGGCTTATCTAAACTAGCAAGGACTATGTACGGACTAGAAACTAATAAATATTTGCTTTATCACAAAATAAAAAATAGAACATTAGGTAAGAGGAATATAGAAGTCTGAGAGATCACTTCCAATTGGGGAGGAATCCAGGTCAGCTGCCTGGTGTCATCTGAACTGAGTGTTACCAGGTAGGACTGGGGTGTCCTTAAATTTGAGCAAATTCTCTTGTTTTTGAAGAGATGAGAGAATGGGTGAATCGGAGAGGTTGTGAGGGGGAAGAGCAATGGATTTGGAGTCAGAGGACTCAGGTTTGAATCCTGGGTCTGTGATTTATTCCCTGTATCACCTTAGAATTTTTTTTTTTTTGGTCTGTTAGTTATATCTGATTCTTTGTGACCCTATTTAGGATTTCCTTGGAAAAGATACTAAAGTGGCTTGCCATTTCCTTCTCCACCTCATTTTACAGAGGAGGAAACAAAGGCAAACAGAGGTTAAGCTACTTGCCCAGTAGCTAGCAAGTATCTCAGGCCAAATCTGAACTCAGGTCTTCCTAACTCTCTCCATTGTGTCACCCGGCTGCTCTTATAACTTTAGATACAGATGTCTTTCCCTTCTCTGGGTCTCACTTTATTCCTTTGTAAAAGGAGGCATTTAGGCTAGATGATCTCTAAGACTCTTTCTAACTCTAAATCCTATTATCCTATGACTTTTCCAGGTTCTAGGCAGTCTATGAGATCCCAGGAAGGGCTGAAGATCACCAAAGGATGGACATATATTGTTATTGGTTTAGCCCCTCTGTTGTATTCATTTTCTATGAGCTAATAATAATCCAAGGGCAGCTGTCAATATAGTGTCGGGCCAGGAGTTAAGAAGACCTGAGTTGAAAATCTGCCTTCAGATACTTGCTAACTATGTGATCCTGGGCAAGTCACTTAACCTCTGTTTGTCTTAATCCACTGGAGAAGATGTTGAAACATTCCAATATCTTTGTCAAGAAAACCCCCTGAACAGTATGGGGCACAGAGTTACAAAGAGTCAGATATGACTGAATGACTGAATAACAATAGAAGTAACTCAGGCAGGGCAACCAAGAAACTAGCCTGATCCTGGACTGCATTAAGAAAGCATAGTGTCCAAGAGGACAATGCTGCTACCCCCTGCACTCTGCCCTGGTCAGGTCACATCTGGAATATTGTGTTGAGTCCTGAGCATCATCATTTAGCAAGGACTTTGATAAACTGGAGCATGTCTAGAGGAGGGTGACCAGAATGGGGAGGGCACTAGAGATCAGGCAGTCCAGGGACTGCATTTAGGAACGTTAAGTCTAGAGAAGAGAAGACGTAGGGGGATAACAGATACTTAATAGCTGTGTGACCTTGAGAGAGTCATTGAACAGCTCTGGGCCTCAGTTTCCTCATCTTCAAAATAGAGAGGGGACTCAAGACTTTTTTTTTCTTTTTGGAGGGCAGATGGGGTCAAGTGACTTGCCCAAGGTCACACAGCTAGTTTTATGTGTGTGAGTGTCTGAGGCTGGATTTGAACTCAGGTCCTCCTGACTGCAAGGCCGGTGCTTTATTCACTGCACCACCTAGCCAACCCTCAAGACTTCTAATATGCCTTCCAACTCGAATTCTATGCTCTTTGGTTCTTATGAAGGCCTGCTATGCAGAAGAAGGATGTAATTTATCCAGGTTGGCTTCTAGAAGCAATAATGGGGTCAGAAGCAGGGGATGGGGTGGGGAGGATCAAAAAAAGATCTGAATTTTAGCTTCACGTAAGGAAATAATTACAGATGTCCACAAGTATAATGGACTGACTTGGAAGGTCACAAGTATCCCAAAACTAGAGGTCTTCAAGTGGCAGCCGGAGCATGATTTGTGGAGGCTGATGTAGAGGGGATGGGTTAGACCAGATGCCCAGTGAGGCCCCTTCTGGCTCTGAAACTCTGGGATTTCATGCGACAAGCCTAGGGTAAGAGGCTAATATGATCACAAGGGGGAAACCGGATGAGGAGGCAGAGGATCTGGGTCTTGGCCTGGCTTCTGACATACGGGTACCTTGGGCAAATCGGTCCTCTTCCCTGATCCTCAGATTCCTTAGCTGCAAAATGACAGGGATGTTTGTACCAGTCACCTCACAGGTCAAAGTGAAGGAAACACTTTAAACTTTAAAATACTATGTAAACATGACTACTGTCATCACCCAAGCTTCTTCAAGTTCTGGGCCCCTTGAGAGCAATCCCAAGCTCAAGGCAAGCTTTGGGAGGCTCAGCATCCACTTAAAACTATGGCTTATGAGACCCCTCCCCATAATTCTTTGCCAGACCAACCAGAGGACACACAAAAATTCATTAAATAGTATAGCAAAATAGATGACAAGGGAAAATTCCCCCATGCCCACAGGAGTACATTCTGCCCCAGCTTTCCATACTGCTGGGTTGGGAGAGAAAATACATATGGGTAATATAGGAAATATGTAGGAGAAAACACATACATGGGGAACATATGTGGTCAGGAAAACTCATACTCCTAAAGAAGCTTTTTATTTATTTATTTTTTGGAGAGGGGAAGGCAAGGCAATTGGGGTTAAGTGACTTATGCAAGGTCATATAGCTAGTAAGTGTGTCAAGTGTCAGAGGCCAGATTTGAACCCAGGTTCTCCTGACTCCAGAGCCTGTGCTCCATTCACTGTGCCACCTAGCTGCCCCTAGAAAAGCTTTTTAGCTGGGTCTCTCTACTTTGGACACCAACATTTGCTTGCTGCTATGAACTTGTAGGTTAACGAGACCAGAGAAGGAAAGAGGAGGAAGAAGGACATGTGTGAGGGGGGCCAGAGTCCTCCGCCTTCTAAGCCTTCCTTGGGGAGGTAGGGAGCGGTGCTAGGAAGGACAGTGGCTAGGAACTTGTCCCAAGTAAGGGAAGATCCAGCCAGATCTAAAATGGAGCAGTTGTCAAGTTGGATTTGGGCAAATCACTTGTCTCTCTGGGTAGCAGGTTTCCCATGTGCAAAATGAAAGGGTTTCACTATACCAAAAGTTCTTAATCTGGTGGTCTGTGAATAGGTTTCAGGGGGTCCATGAGCCTACATAAGGAAAAAAAATACATCTTTGTTTTTACTAACCTCTACTTGAAATTTAACATAATCTTCATTTATTTAAAAGGATCAGAGGGGTCCCCTGAGAAAGGGTCCATTGGCTTAACTGGACTGCCAAGGGGGTGCACGACACAAAAAAATGCTAAGTATCCCTGCACTAGACAATCTACAAGCACTCTCTAATTCTTAGGTTCATAGGATTTAGTACTGGAAAGAGGTGCATTAGGCAAAACTCCAAACCTGGAGTGAGGAAGACCTGAGTTCAGATCTGGCTTCTGACACTAGTTGGAAGGCAAGGCAGCTAATCTAAGAGGTTTGACTCAGTTTTCTCATCCGTAAAGTGGAGACTAAGAGCACCTACCTCCCAGGATTGTTGTGAGGATCAGATGAGATGATCATTGTAAGGCACTTAGCACAGAGCCTGGAACAGAGCAGGTGCTCTAGAAAGTTAGCTATTATTATCATACGTTATAATCATTACATTACACAGCATATTAATATATTATATGTCATTATTATATCATGTGAGGGTCCAAACCCTCATTTTATAAATAATTTTTATTTATATATTATATATAATATAATACATATTATATATATTATCTAATTATAAATAATTTTTATAAATAATTTTCATGAAGGAGTTAGTAGAAATAGCAAGGGGCAGAGCCAAGATGGTGGAGTAGAAACAGCATTTCCAATGTGCTCTGCCCCACACAAATTTCAAATAATGTGAAAGGGGACTCCAAACAACTTCTGGAGCCACAGCACCCACAGAACAGCACAGAGAAGCTAACCTCCTGCTGAGGACAGCCCAGCAGCCCTGCAGGGAGCGGCCAGCGCAGTGCTCTGAGAGCAGGCAGCACAGCCCGCTGAGCCGAGCCCAGGTCCGAGGTTTTAGCCCCAGGGTGGCCGGGCCTTCAGCTGGCTGGTGGGACCCCAGAACACTAGCAATTGTGGTGATTCCAGAATTATCAGCACAGATATGCCTAGGACAAAGTGAGAGGTTAGTGCCCTATGGACTTTGGGACCAGTATTTGGGGAATGTGTGGCTTCCTCCCCTGGGGGCAAAAAGCTGCTGAAGAAACAGCTGCACAGAAGCCATTTTGCAGCCTCAGTAGTGGCTCTAGCTCCTGGTCTGAGAACTGTAGGAAGATCCAGCAATCAGTCTGGGGGTTAATCGCTTTTGCTTTAAACTGCCTGGATCTGGATTGTGGTCTGGGGGAAAGTTTGGGGTGGGTATCCAACTTGCCAGAGTGGGTGGAGGCTTTACAGAGGCCACCCAACTGGCGGAAGTTGTGAAGACCCCACGTTTGGGCGGAAGCTCCCCTGTCTGGTGGCAGAGTCCTACTGTGGCAACAAGCCCAAAAATCAAATAATTAAATGGCAACATGCCTAGGCAAATGAAACAAAATAAACAGAAAAGTTCAACATTGGACTCCTATTTTAGGGGCAAAGAGGCTCAAAGAATGGAGGAGGACTGTAAGGTCAGAATTGCTGCACCAAAAGCCCCAAATGAAAATTCAAGCTGGCTACAGGCCATAGAGGACCTTAAGAAGCAGATAAGAGAAGTGGGGGAAAATTTGGGAAGAGAAATGAAAAAGATGCAAGAAAAGTATGAAATGACAGTCAACAGCCTGACTGAGGAAAATAACACCTTAAAAAATGGACTAACTCAAATGGCAAAAGAAGCTCAGAAAGGCAATGAGGAGAAGAATGCCTTAAAAAGTCGAATTTGCCAGATGGAAAAAGAATCTCAAAAGCTCACTGAGCAGATTCATTCCTTCAGAGTTAGACTGGAGCAAATGGAAGCTAGTGACTTTATGAGAAATCAAGATACTATTAAACAGATCCAAACAAATGAAAGAATAGAAGGCAATGTGAAATATCTCATGGAAAAACCACTGACCTGGAAAATAGATCCAGGAGAGATAATTTAAAAATTATTGGACTACCTGAAAGCCATGATCAAAGAAAGAACCTAGAAATCATCCTTCAAGAAATTCTCAAGGAAAATTGCCCTGATGTTTTAGACTCAGTGGGGGAAATAGAGGTTGAAAGAATCCACCGATCACCTCCTGAAAAAGATCCCAAAAAGAAAACTCCCAGAAATATTATAGCCAGGTTCCAGAATCCCCAGATCAAGGAGAAAATACTACAAGCAGCCAGGAAGAAACAATTTCAATATTGTGGAAACACAATCAGAATAGCCCAGGACCTGGCAGCTTCTACACTGAGGGATCGAAGGGCATGGAATATGATATTCCAGAGGGCAAAAGAGCTGGAATTGAAGCCAAGGGTCACCTACCCAGCAAAACTGAGTATCTTGCTTCAGGGGAAAATATGGTCATTCAGTGGAATAGAGGACTTTCAAGCATTCTTGAGGAAAAAACCAGAGTTGAATAGAAAATTTAACATTCAGATGCAAGAAGCAAGAGATGCTTGAGAAGGTAATCAGGGAAAAGAAATCAAAAAGAACTCATCAAAGTTGGACTATTTACATTCCTACATGGAAAAACAATAACTGTGTTTGATGAAACCTTTCTCATTATGAAAATAATTGAAGAAGGGTACATGGCATATGTTCACAGGTGTACATGGATAGAGGGCACAGGTTGAATTTGATGGGAAGGGATGATTTTTTTTTTTTGGAGGGCAATAGGGGTTGGGTGACTTGCCCGGGGTCACAAGGCTGGGTCTTTGTTTGTGTGTTGGGTGTCTGGGGCTGGATCCAGGCTTGGGTCCTTCTGGCTCCAGTCCCAGCGCTCTGCTCTCTGCGCCACCTAGCCACCCCAAGGAAGGGATGATTCTTAAGGAGTGAAGTCAAGAGGTGAGAGAGGAAAGTGACAAGAGGAGATGGGGAGAGACAGGGTAGGGCAAACCATCTCATGTAGAAGAGGCAAGGGGAAGTAGTTGCAGGGGAGGGGAAGAACAGGAAGGCAAAAAGGCAAAAGCATATTGTCATTGAAGTTGGCTCAAGGAGAGAATCACATACATACTAAATGGAATATCTTACCCTCACTCACTCTCTTGAGTAGGGGAAAGGGGGATGAGAGGGGGGATGATGGAGGGGAGGGCATTCTGGGGAGAGGGGAGGTTAGAAGTACCCACTATCAAAGAGGGACAGGATCAAAGTAGGGAATGGACCAGGTGGGAGGTGAGACAGGTGGGAGGGAAATATAAGCAGTCTTTTACAATATATCTACTATGGTAATGTTTTGCATAGATATACATGTACAACACATACTGAATTGCTTATCTTCTCAGAGGGAGTAGGTGACAAGGGAGGAAGGGAATGGATCTGAAAATCGAAGTTTTAAAATTAAATGTTTCATAAGATGTCCAGGCATTGGGGCTCAGAGATTCACCTTGCCCTAACAGCAAAGTCGAAGGGGGTATGGGAGAAGATATGGGAGAGAGCAGATTGGATGAGGGGATATCTAGTGGGACTGCTATTCTGGGGTGGTGGGTAGGGAAAAAATGGGGGGAAAATGTAAGTCATAATCTGGTGGAAATGAATGATGTAAACCAGAAGTTAATAAAGCATTTGTTTAATTAATGAAAAAAAAAAAGAAAAAAGAAAATGAAAGCCCAGAGAGACAAAGTTATTCGCCAAGGTAGTAAATAGCACAGAGAGCATTTGAACTCAGCTCCTCTACTCACAGTCCAGCACTTTACCCACTAGGTTTGAGGACGGCTTGCTGGCTTGAGGCAGGAGGAGGCCAGAGGGGTCTGGGTAACTTGTTCAGTTTCCTGAAGCTTTGGTAACCCAAGCCATGACTATGCATGGTATTGCTAAGCTGTGGAGCTGATAGCCGTTACAGCAAGGGCAGGAAACCATTGGGAGAATAAGAAGGACACTGGAGTTCCTGCCCACATTTTTCCCTCCTTCCCCTCCTGTCCAGTCAGAAAGGAGACTTCAGTGTTGCTATGTCTCCTAGAAAAAGACTTCCCAGGTTCAGTCTCCCCTTCTCCAGGCTAAGGTCAAGAACTAGGAGATCTTAGGCTACCTGGCAGTCTCTGGAGATTCCAGCCTTAAATAGTCCTTTTCTTGGTCAGGCTATGAGTTTCTTTTTTGGGAAAGCCCAGACCTGCTCTTTAACTCTCCTCAGAATATCCCTGAGCCTGAGTTTGCTCCTTCTATCTTCCCTCTAGACCACAAGTTTCAAGAGGGCTGAGCCTGGATCATTTTCTCTTCTCTCCACTGCTCTCCACTCTCCACTCTTCTCTCCACTTTATATATAAAGTCCCAGAAGCTACATAAGTCACTGAATGTGTTCTTCCTGTCTCTCCTGTTTTATAGATCTATATTATATAGAATATATAATGTCAGCACTAAAAGGGAACTCAAAGCCTACTCTTTCCAGCAGGCATGGTGGTACAAACCTATAATCCCTGCTAAGAAGGAAACTGAGGCTGGCAGATCTCCTGAGCTCAGGAGTTCTAAGCTATAGTGGGTTAAGCCAGGGGGCTACACTAAGCATATGGGAGGTGGGGCCCAGGTCAGAAACAGAGTTAGTCAAATGGGATTGGAAAAGGAAGGAAGGTAGGAAGGCAGGAAGGAAAGAAGGAAGGAAGGAAGGAAGGAAGGAAGGAAGGAAGGAAGGAAGGAAGGAAGAAAAATATTTTCAGACTTGGAAGAGACTTTCTTGTCTAATCCAGAGGTTCTTAATCTATCGTTGTGAACTTGTTTTTTTAATATTTTGGACAAATGTATTTCAATATAATTGTTTTTCTTTGTAATCTTATGTATTTTATTTTGTGCATTTAAAAATGGTATTTTGAGAAGGTGTCCAAAGGCTCCACCAGGCTGCCACCATGGTACAAAATAGGTTAAGAACCCCATATCTAATTCAATCTCCTCATTTTAGAGATGGAGAAACTGAGACCAAAAGAGGTGAAGTGATTTGTCTAATGCCATATGGGTATGGAACTAGAGACCCAAACTGGCTGCAGGGTGGTGTTTGAATTCCCAAGGCTTTGAGTCCCCAGGGATGGAACATAAATGGACCCATCTCTCATCTGCTATATTGGGGTCCCAGTCACTGTACCAGGGTTGTAACTCCTCATTTTGGGGACTGCCCAAGTCCTGTGAACAAAGAGAAAGAATGTATTTTCCCTTGATTCTAGCTACCCTGACTCCAAACATCTAAGCAGGGGCTGGTCCCCATTCATGTTAAATATAGACATAACTGGTGTATAACTCTGCCCTTCCGTCCTTCCTTTCTTCCTTCCCTCATGCCCAACTCAGATAAGCCACCCCTTTGTACTGGGCTGCCCTCTACGAGAAACCTTCCTGGTAGTCTACTTACATACTGATCGCCCATCTCTCTCTTAAGCCTGCGACTACACTTCTCTGCCTCCTCCCGGTAAGCATGGGACCTTGTACCCTGCCCCTTAGTACCCAGTCCAGCCCATCACCCATAACACTCATCCAATCCAATCTGGGACCAGAACCCACCCTTGATCCCAGGCTGAAGCCCTCTTCAGAGCCTTAAAACCCAGGGTCTCTTTGAGAGAAATGATTCTGCCCATCTCCCCAGAAATTCATGGCAGGAGGAGATAAGGAGAGGAGGTGTCAAGACTTCTACTTAAGAAGACCTATAAGTTGTCTATGTCTTCCCCAATCCTTTTATTCCTGAAATTCTGTCCTTGTCTCATATCTGCGTGAAGCATTGGCCCATTATGGGATGGGCAGGAGATATCCTGGTGTCTGAGGAGCAGAAGACCCACTGGTGTGTCCTGACTCCCAGGGGAGGCTGTTTGTTGGGGGCATAGATAGGAGAAGATGACTTCAGGAATGGAGAAACCAGATGAGGGGGTGAGTAGGCTTTCTCCCTTTTCCTCTGAGTTCCTGTGTGAGGGTGACAAGAGGAAGCATTATAGTGTAACAACAACAACAAAAATAATGCCATTCTGGGAGCCAGGAGGCCTGACTGCCAGTCCTGACTCTTTGTAGGCTATGTTTGAAATATCTCAGAGCATTAAGGTCTGAGGAAACTCAGAGACCTAGCTCAGATATAGGAGGGAGCAAGGACCCCTCTGATAAAAAACCTGAAACTTTTCCCTCAAATAATTATGTAAAAGCGACACAGCAAACAGTTTAACTTGTCCTCAGAGATAAACTGAAGGCAGAAAGGAAGCATTACAAGCTAGCCTGTTATAAAAAAAAGTTGTTTCTGAGAAAGTGCATTGGAGTACAAGCATCCTGAGCAGAAAACAAGATTTTTTAAAAAATTTAAATTTATTTATTTTTAGTTTTCAACATTCATCTCTACAAGATTTTGAGTTACAATTTTTTCTCTCCCCATCTTTCCCCTACCCCCACCCCAAAACAGGAAGCCTACTGAATATCCCTTCCCCAAATCTATTCTCTCTTATATCCTCCCCCTTCACCCCACTAACTTTCTAGTAGGGCAAGATGGGTCTCTATACCCTAGAACCTGTATATCCTATTTCCCAGTTGCATGTAAAAATAATTTTTAAACATTTGTTTTTAAAACTTTGAGTTCCAGATTTTTTTCCCCTTCTTCCCTCCTCACCCCCTCCTTCCCCACTGGGAAGACAAGCAATTCAATAGATATTGTACATGTTAGGTTACCCAAATCACCTCCATAGTAGTTATATTATGAAAGACCAACTACACTTCCCTCCATCCCATCCCGCGCCCCCCCCCCACTCCACCTTCTCCCTTGACCACATCCCCCTTCAAAGATGCTAGCCTCTAACTACCCTCTCCCCAAATTTGCCCTCCCCTCTATCCTCCCGCCTCCTATCCCCTACTCCCCTATTATCCTATAGGGTAAAACACACAATTCAATGTGTATGTTATTCCCTCCTTAGGCAAAATTCAAGGAGAATCAGGTCGTTCCATTCTCTTTCACCTTCCTGTTCTTCCCCTCCATTGTAACAGTTTTCTCTTGCCTCTGTATGATTATAATTCACCCTAATCTATTGTTCCCTTTCTTCTTCTCCCAATAAATTCCTCTCTCACCTTTTAATTTTATTTTTTAGATATCATCCCTTCATATTGAACTCATCTTGTGCCTTCTGTTTTTGTATACATGAACATACAAATGCCCACACTCACATCATATAAATATATATTTATATAAACATACATCCTCTCATACATATATATGTATGTGTATACACACACACACACACACACACACACACACACACACACATATTCCCTTCAGCTATCCTCATACTGAGAAAAGTCTTATGAGTTACAATTATCATTTTTCCATGTAGGAATGTAAATAGTTCAACTTTATAAGTTCCTCATGATTTCTTTTTTCCTGTTTACCTTCTCATGCTTCTCTTGCTTCTTGTATTTGAAAGTCAAATTTTCTGTTCAGCTCAGGTTTTTTCATCAAGAATGCTTTAAAATCTTCTATTTCATTGAATGACCATATTTTTCCCTGTAGCATTTTACTCAGTTTTTTTTTTTAATAAAGCAATTGGGGTTAAGTAACTTGCTCAAGGTTACACGGCTAGTCATTATTTATGTGTGGGTGCTCATTTTTTGAGGCCAGTTTCGATCCCGGGTCATCCCAACTCTGAGGCCGGTGCTCTTACTCACTGCACCACCTAGCCGCCCCATTTTACTCAGCTTTGCTGGGTAGGTGATTCTTGGTTTTAGTCCTAGCTCCTTTGACCTCTGGAATATCATATTCCAAGCCCTTTGATCCCTTAATGTAGAAGCTGCTACGTCTTGTGTTATATTGATTGTGTTTCCACAATACTCAAATTGTTTCTTCCTCACTGCTTGCAGTATTTTCTCCTTGACCTGGGAACTCTGAAATTTGGCTATAATACTCCTAGGAGTTTTCTTTTTGGGATCTTTTTCATGAGGGAATTGTTGAATTCTTTCAATTTCTATTTTGCCCTCTGGTTCTAGAATATCAGCAAAAATATTTCTTTAGCCTTTAAGACACAACAGGATATAGATAAGGATCTTTTGTATAAAATCAATTTATTAGAACAATCAGTACTGTATTTAGGTGATGAATTAGAAACATTAAAAACTCGACTGTTACTTAGATGTAATTATAGATATACATATATTTGTGTAACTCTTTTACCATATAATAGCTTCAACCCTAATGTTTCATGGGATAAAATAGGTGCTTAGTTGCTTGGTGCTTGGCATGATTCAAATGCTACAATGGATATAAACACATTACAAACTATAACAGAAAACATCCAAAATAGTCTTCACTCTGGAATTAATCCAGGAAAAATAGCCAACACAATCTTAGAAGCTGTTAAAGGTATATCACCACTCAATTTTGTTTCTCTGATTTTGCACCTTTTACCTATTGGTATTATATTTTTAGCTTTATGTATCAGCCTTCCTTTTACTCTCCCGGTTGTCTTCACTTGTCACAAAAAAAATCATGACCCAAATTTGTGAATTTTAGTTACAAAACAATAAAGGGGGAGATGTGGAAGGCAATGTTTGAAATATCTTGAAGCAATAAGGTCTAAGGAAACTCAGAGACCTAGCTCCATGTAGGAAGGAGCAAGGTCCACTCTGATAAATAGCCTGAAACTTTTCCCTTAAATAATTATGTAAAACCGACACAGCAAAAAGTTTATCTTGTCCTCAGAGATAAACTAGAGGCAGAAAGGAAGCATTACAAGCTAGCCTGTTCTGAAAAAATTGTTCCTGGGAAAGTACATTGGAGCACAAGCATTCTGAGCAGAAAACAAGATATTCTTTAAACCTGTAAGCAAGTACTCTATATATACTCAAGAGAAATATCAATAAACTGCCATTGATTTCATCATGCCCGCCTAGCCTGACTCTTTTGTTCACCATCCATCCTACAACATCAGTTGCTGGCAACTCTTCCTTCCAATGACTTGCTGTATAACTTTACAGGTCCCTGCTCCTCTCTGGGCCTGAGTCCCTTCAACTATTCCTACAATTTTTAAACCATCTTTGTTGTTGCTTCTCTCTGTTTGTCAATAACCTTCTTAAAATGTGGTATCTGAGAAATTTGATAACAAATATTTATTAAGCAAGGGACTATTCTAAGTGATTGGGATATGAAGAAGAAAACCAAATGGGCCTTCCTTTAAGGAGCTTATGATCTGCTTCTCTGGAGGTGGTACTCTTTAGGAAAGAATTCCTCAGGGTGGGAGTGTCTAGAGATTGGCTCCCTAAATGCTAGTATCCATGACACCCAAATAATTGAGAAGAGGCTGAGTTATTAACTATGGCTGGGTTAATTGGGAAGGAATGAATGGGTGTCTCCTGGGCTACTTAATGACCAGGACTCACTGACCTCTTCTTTTTATTCCCAGACTCCTCTGAGGCTCCTAGAACACCTTTATTAGGCATGGGGGACCAGAAGCAGAAGCAGAGGAGTTCTCCAGGCAAGGACTCTCTGATCCAGAGCTGTGGGCAGGAGACTGATGAGTCTTCCAACTTGAGTCACAGGAAGGATAAAAATGTCCATCTGTTGCTGGGAAGCTTCAAGAAGGCTTTCTCACAGAAGAGCAAGCTGGATGTGGAATCTGGGGACCACGTGGTAGAGAAGAGGCTGTTCAATAGGAGTTCACGTTCCCTCCTCAGATCCTTCCAAAAGGTGGAGGAGAAAGAGGCAGGCAGGTCTCAAAAGCCATCTAGTAGTCCTCAGATGAGAAAGGTGTCCTCAGAAACAGAGACTCTGGAGGAGAAAGAGTCTGAAACAGGTGAGGCAAGCAGTTAGGTCTGACTTGGTCAACTCCCCCTTCTCCCCCCCTGCCCATAGTATTTTATTTTTTTCAATTACATGTAAAGATAGTTTTCAATGTTCACGTTTTAAAATGTTTTATTAGTTTATTTATTTTTAGTTTTCAACATTCACTTCCATAAGTTTTAAATTTTCTCCCTCTCCCTCCTGTCCCCCTCCCCAAGATGGCATGCATCAACATTCACTTTTATAAGATTTTGAATTCCAAATTTTTTTCTCCCTCCCCTGCCCGCTTTCCAAGACAGCAAGCAATCTGCTATAGATTATACATGTACAATGATATTAAACATATTTCCACATTAGTCATGTTATGAAAGAAGAAAAAGAACAAAAGGGAAAAATAATGAGAAAGAAAAAAATGAGAGAGAAAAAAGTATGCTTCAATCTGCATTCAGACTCCATAGTTCCTTCTCTGGATGTGGGTAGCATTTTCCTTCACGAGTCTTTTGGAATTGTCATGCATTATTGTATTGCTGAGAAGAGCTGAATTTATCAAAGTCGGTCAGCACACAATGTTCTCCCGGTTCTGCTCATTCCACTCAGCATCAGTTCATATAAGTCTTTTCAGGTTTTTCTGAAATCTTTGCCCAAAGCTTTCAAAGCTGACAAGTCATGATCACAACACATTACATATTTGCACAGCATTTTATAGTTTATAAAGCACTTCAGAAATAAATGTTTTATATACTATAAAGTGCTTTACCATTTATAACACTTCATATCCAGTTTGCAAGCTATTTAATGATTTAATCTCTGTTCCCTCATCAGTAAAATGAGAGGGTAGGACTCAGCAATCCCTAAGGTCCCTTATGGCTCTTTGTGATCCTGTGAACTCCGTAATAGGCTGGTGTCCCCAGAGTCACCCAGTAGTATTTTTTAGTAATTATAGCTGGAGGGAAAAAATATTTCAAGTAGTTTCAAGCTCAAAATCCTATGATCCTATAACTTAGGGATCCAGAATCCTGCTCCCTGGCTGTTGAGTTGCAATGGGGCTCTTCTCCCTTTCTCCTCAGATTCCTTCAGCAAGACCCTGCCGGCCAGAACAAAGGACCCACAGCAAGAGAGACAAAGAACCCCCAGCAAGCCTTGCTCTCCAACCCCAAGCCAGAGGGGTAGGAAACTCAGTGTCGACTCCACTTGCCCTGGAAAGGAGGATGACAGTGTTCTCGGGCTGGCCAACTTCAAGAGGGCTTTTTTAAGGATGAGCAAGAAGGAAGGTAGCACCTGGGGCCAGGTAGCCGAGGAGAGCAGCTTTCGTCGAAAGAGCTCACGCTTCCTCAGGTCTTTCATGAAAAATGAGGAAGAGGTGACCAACCGACTTCCAAGGCTGCCAAAGGGATTCCAGGGGTCCTCTGAAGAAGAGCCCCTGGAGATCAAACCAGAGGTGGAGGCAGGTAAGGGAAGCAGCAGCCACTGATCTCTCCCGTGTAGTCCTGACTGTTCACAGTTTCAGGAGGGCTTTATTCATCCTTTTACAGTTTGCCAAGTGTTTTCATTTCCTGTCACAAGGCTACCACCTTAGTGTAGGCCCCCATTACCTTTTCCTTAGACCCCTAATGGTCTCCCTGCCTCTAGTTTCTCCCCTCACTAATTCATCTTCCTAATGTACAGGTGTCATGAAGCAGGCCTTGTTTCTTCTCAAAAAAAATCTTCAGAGGATACCAGCTGTTTATAGTATCAATTAATTTCCTTAGCATGGCATTCAATGCTCACTCCAATCTGGCTCTGACATTCAAGGCTCTCCACAGTTGGGCTCCAGCCTTGTTTTTGTCTCTTCTCCTTCACCTGCTCTCAACTCTAGCCAAACTAGACTATTAGCTTTTCCCTGAACTTAATATGCCATCTTTTTTTCTTTTCTCTCCCTCTCTCTTTTTTTTTTTTGCTTCTCTGGCTTCAGGCAGGTCATCCATCATCCCTGCCATGTACCTCAGGTGCCACAGCTTCTGTGGAGGCCTTCCTGACGCCCTCTAGCTGAAAGTGCTCTCTCTCTACGTCTTCATATTGTCCTAGAACACTTGCTCTCCTTGGTTCCTGTGTTACACTCATCTGTCTAAATGCTATAACCTTCCCAGTGACCTTGCTTTAGGGTAGCAGCTTAGTCATATAGTTTCACATCCTCTGTGCCAGTGTCAAGGCTGCACATAGAAGGCACATGATGAATATTTACTAAATAATAAAAATAATAATAGCTTCAATTTATTTAACATGTATTGTGCACTGGGAACTATGCTAAGTATTGGGAATACAGATAAGAAAAAGAAAGACAGTCCCTGCCCTCAAGGAGGTTACATTCTAATGAATTAACTTTTATATAAAACCTTCAGGCTTACAAAGCTCTTTTTAATTGAACTTTATAGCTTAAAATATACTTTACTATTGGGGCAGCTAGGTAATGCAGTGAATGGAGTGAATAGCAGTGAATAGAGTACCAGCCCTGGAGTCAGGACCTTAGACACTTGACACATTAGCTTTATTACCTTGGGCAAGTCACTTAACCCCAATTGATTTGCCTTCCCCCCTCCAAAATAACCCCATATATATCCCTGTGTGTGTATATGTGTGCATATATAGAATTACTATTGACAAAACACTTTATAATTTACAAGGAGTCCTACAGTTTATAATATGCTTTCTTATCTGTTACTTATCTTGCTTTTGTTTGGGGTGCTAGGTGGCCCTATAGTACATAGAGCAGGGATGGGGATTCTGCAGTCTTGAGACCACATGTGGCCCTCTAGATCTTCAAGTGTGGCCCTTTGACTGAATCCAAACTTTCAAATGGCTGTACTTGAGGACCTAGAGGGCCACATGTGGACTTGAGGCTGCAGGTTCCCCACTCCTGGCATAGAGTGGGGACTCATGACTTATCTTTATAAGTTCAAATCCATCCTCAGACACTTACTAGCTGTAGGACCCTGGGTAAGTCACTTAACCCTGTTTGCCTCTGTTTCATTATCTGTAAAATGAGCTGGAGATGGGGTCATGGGGAGTCAGATATGACTGAAAAAATGACTGGAGTTTTTTTCCTACAAAACAGGTGCTCAACAAATGTTTTTTTCAAATTGCTTTGATCCTCACAATAAATTCATGAGATAGGGCAGGGATTATTATATCCATTTTATAGAGGAGGAAACTGAAGCCCTCAAAGGCCCTCTGCCAGGAAGCAAGTCAGCTGTCAGAGCTTGTCTCCTGGCTTCTGGGCCAGGGCTGTGTCCCCCTGCTCCTACTTACCACCGTTCTCTTTCAGCAGAAAAGCCAGTGTCTGATCTCATTGCTGAACGGCAGCTGCTGAAGGCCTTTTCCCAGCTGTGCCAGCTGGAGGCCAGACTTGTGGAGGACCAGCACTCAGGGAGGTTCAAGGATGACGTGACTGCCTACGCTCGCCAGGCCATGGACATCTGTGTTCATTATGACCTGATGGCAGCCGAGATCAGGAGCATTGTGGGTGAGACCCTGAGCCAGCCCAGTGTGGACTCAGAGGCTCTGCTGTGCATGGCCCAGCTGATTGAGAAGGAGGAGCAGGTTCACCCAGGGGACCTGCCTGACAGTGACTTCCTGAGAGCTCCTCGGAAGTGGAGGACCCTGTGGGAGGAGGCAGTGAAGAAGAGTGCCTTGGACCAGGTGGGGAAGGTGGGCCAAGGCATGAGTGACCCTAGCCTGGCCAGCCTCCTCTCGGACCTCGGCAGGGTGGTCAAGCAGGACCTTGTGAAAATCCGGCGGGAGGTGCAGCCCTGCTACCCAGAGGACTTCCCTGTGTGGAAGACCTACGTGGATGCTTTCCACAGAGCTGTGTCTGCCCGGCTTCAGGAGCTCTTGCAGGAGGCTCAGGGCTTCGAGAAACTTTATGTGATCATGGACTGGGTAGCCAATGTCTACTGCAGGTGAGCCACTCCGCTCCTGCAGGAGGAGATCTACCTCAGAGGCCATTTAGGCCAACCTCCTTATTTTAAAAGTAAGGAAACTGAGGCCCAGGGAAGTTAAGTGACTCGTCTAAGGTCACATAGATAGTAAGCATCTTGGGGGGAGGGGGGATTTGAAACCAGGTTCTCTGATGCCAGAGTCAGGGCTCTTTCCCCTGTATCATGTTGCTTCCTATTTTCCAAGGGTGCCAAGGCAGGGCAAGTCAATCAACAAGCATTTATTAAGAGCCTACTATGTGCCAGGTACTACATTAAGAGCTAAGGGGATGAAGAAAAACAAAAATACAGTCCCTGCTGTCAAGGAACTCTCAGTATGATGGGGGAGACAATATTCAAACAAGTACGTACAGACAAGCTATAGACAGGACAAATTGGAGATGTTCAACAGGTACTAGTTATTGCATTGACTTAAGGTTTATATGTGTAGATTACCCAATCAGATCTTGGTTCAAGCCCCATCCTAGTAGGAAAACTGGTCCCTTTTGTTATATCAGAGGCTGGCTGTAGATTTCATTTGATTCACCCAAGAATATATTGTGGAGGGCTTTAATCAGAATGTTAGAAAGAGTAAATAGCATTCACTAACTTGGCATCATCAACCCCACCTGCCCACATGATCCTCTGTAGACCAGTCAATAACAGCTTCCTGCTTGCCACCTTGGGGCAGCTAGATGGTACAGTGGACAGAGTACTGGGCCTGGAGCCAGGAAGATTCATCTTCATGAGCTCAAATCCAGCCTCAGACACTTACTAGCTGTGTGACCCTGGGCAAGTAACTTAACTGTTTGCCTCAGTTCCTCATCTGTAAAATGAACTGGAGAAGGAAATGGCAAACCACTCCAGTATCTCTGCCAAGAAAACCACAAATGGCGTCACAAAGAGATGGACGTGACTAAACTGACTGAACAACAACAAAACCTTGTCACGGTATCATGAGACAGGTTGAAAAGTCCCAGAGTCTCATTTCCCCCTCCCAGTCATTCTCTGGGGGAACTAGTGAGATATTCTTCTGGGCATTTTTCCACTCTTGATGAAACCTGGGTCAGTCTCAGTCTGTGACAGTAATTCCAGAACTCAAGTGTTTCTGCTAGTCTCCTGAGGCGGTTTAGGCTCCTATAAGCAGAGTACCTACCGTGTGAGGATTTGGTGGGTAAGCCCAGTGTCTGATTCTCAATTCCCAGTGTTTTTCTGGAGCCTCATTTAATGGTGTGCAAATGTAGAGGAGGAGATTTTTTCCCCTTCAGCATAACCGACAGGATCTCCCAAATGCAGAAAGAGAAAGGTAGAAAGGGAGCAGTTCAAGCATTTATATGTAACATCTATTATGTGCCAGCTACCTTAAGCACTGTTGTTTTTAAACAAATGCTGTCTCACCTGAGACTTACAACAACCTTGGGTGATTGGAGTTGTTATAATCCCGATTTTACAGTTGAGGAAACTGAGGCAAACAGAAGTTAAGTGATTTGCCCAGGGTAACACAGCTTGTAATCAATCAATAAACCTTTATTAAATCCCTACTAGGTATCAGGCACTGTGCTAAGCACTGGGTATACAAAAAAGAGGCAAAAGATAGTCCCTGTCCTCAAGGAACTTACAATCTAATGGTAAGTACTAGTAGGAAAATTGGTCCCTTTTGTTATATCAGAGGCTGGCTGTAGATTTCATTTGATGCACCCAAGAACACATTGTGGAGAGCTTTAATCAGAATTAGAACACAAACTTCCTGATTTAAGGGCCAGTGCTCTATCTACAGAGCCACCAGTTGTCTTCTACATGGCCAGGGAGAAATAAGGCATGGGATTTCTTGAAAGAGTGCTCAGCTTCCTTTGTGACCGCCAGCGCACTGAAGAGCAGTTCCAGGTCTCAGACGACTTCCCCCTTCTTGGGTTTCTCTGCTCTAGTTTTCGATTCACTTGCTGCTGTGGTTTCTGCTTCATCTCTCTGTTTTTGGCATATCTCCCATTTCTTGTTGAGTTGACTGTGTCTGTCATTCACTTATCCTTGCCTTGAGCTGGCTCAAGCCCCAAAGGATCCCTGGACTCCCTATTAAAATCCTGGCAAAGGAAAGACATTTAAGTGAAAATTTCTACCTTGTCTGAACTGCCTTTAAGATCACCATAAGGGGGCAGCTAGGTGGCGCCATAAATAGAGCACCGGCCCTGGAGTCAGGAGGACCTGAGTTCAAATCCGGCCTCAGACACTTGACACATTTACTAGCTGTGTGACTTTGGGCAAGTCACTTTAACCCCAATTGCACTCCAAAAAGCAAAAAAAAAAAAAATTGCCATAAGGCGACCCTGGAGTCACAAGGACCTGAATTCAAATCCAGCGTCAGGCAAGTAGCTGTGTGATCCTGGACAAGTCACTTAAACCCTATTGCCCTTCCCCCTTCTCCTCCCTTCCCCCAATAACAACAACAACAAAAGAATTACCTTAAGAACAATAAGAACCTAAGCCATAAGAAACAAAATATGATCAGAAATACTAACCCATTTATCCTTCCCATATGAGGATGACACCCAGGTGGCACCTTGGGGGTGTGGCCTCCGAAATCAGCCCAAGTGCCCTTAGAGGTCAGAAAGAATATTAGAGGTTCAAAATCGTTCAGTTAGGTAGCTCTTCCTCTGCCCTCCCACAGCCCTGCAAATTGTGTCAACCCTTCCTAGATGCTGAGTGAACGGTCATTTATTCTGACTGGCAGGCCCATCCTGCAAGTGGGCTGTATTAGGAAGTGCCCTGGGCTAAGACTCAGAAGCTCTGGATTCGAGTCTGAACTCTGCTACTGACCTCCAGTGTGACCTTGGACAAGTCCTTTCCTGTTGCCAGCCTCTGTTTTTTCCTATTTAAAATGAGGTGGCACTAGATGATGTTTGAGGTCCTCTCTAGCTCAAATCCTGGTGAGAAAAGAGTGGCATGATTAAAGGGAATGTCCTGGGCAGAGTTAGTTCACTTACTGACACAGATGATGTCTGAGGGGAAGGGAGTGTGAAAAGGGAAGGGCAGCCAAGGAAGGGGCTCCCTCCATCACTAGGTAATCCCACCATTCTTTTACTTGGCCAATCAGACAACAAACAGTTATTAAGCACTTCATGTATACCAGGCACTGTACTGAGCACTAAGGATACAAAGAAAGTAAAAAACAGTCCCTGCTTTCAGAAAGCTCATAGTCAAATGGGGGAAACCATTATGTGCTGCTGTTGTTTTTCAGTCATTTTTTAGTCATGTTGGACTCTTCTGGGGTCCTCATGGCAAAAATACTGGAGTAGTTTGCCATTTCCTTTTCCAGTGCATTTTACAGATGAGGAAACTGAGGCAAACAGGATGAAGTGACTTGCCCAGGGTCACACAGCTAGCGTCTGAGGCCAGTACTATATCTACAACTACTATGTACAAACAAGATAGAAACAAGATAAATTGGAGATATTTTCAGAGGGAAAGTTCTAGCATTAGGAGAGATCAGAAAAGGCTTCTTTTAAAATGTGGGATTTTAGCTGAGACTTGAAGCCAGGGAAGCCAGGTAAAGAAATGAGGAGGGAGAAAATTCCAGGCATAAAAGATAGTCATTGAAAATCATATAGTCTGGAAATGATGGAGTATCTTGTTTGAGGAAAAGCAAGGAAGCCTGTGTCACTGGATTTCAGAGGATATAGGGGTGAGTAAGGTGAATGAAGACTGGAATAGTAGGAGGGATCCAAGTTGTCAAGGGCTTTGAATGCCAAACAAACAATTTTGTATTTGATGCTGAAGGTGATAGGGAGCCACTGGGGTTCATGGAGTAGGAGGTAGCCTGATCAGATCTAAGCTTTAGGAAGCTTAATTTGACAGCTGAGTGGAGGATGGACTGGAGTGGGGAGAGGATTGAGGCAAGGACACCAACCAGCAGGCTATTGAATAATCCAGGTATAAGAACATGACACCAGGGTAGTGGCAATGCCAGAGGAGAGAAGGGGGCATACATAAGAAATCTCATGAAAGTAAGAGCGACAGGACTTAGCAATAGATTGGAAATGGAGTAGGGGGTAAGAGAGAGTGAGGAGTTGAGGATGACACCGAGATTGTGAGCCTGGGGACTGGGAGGGTAATAATAACAGGGAAGTGTCTAAGGGGGCAGTGTCTTTCAGGGGGGAAGATGAGTAGAGTTTAAGACATGTTGAGTTTAAGATGTCCAAAAGGCATTCAGTCTGAGATGTCCAATAGAAAACCAGAGATGCTAGTCTAGAGGGTAGTGGAGAATGTAGGGTTAGATAAGTAGATCTGAGAATCACCAGCATAGAGATATTAACTGAAGCCATGAGAGCTTACAAGAACACAAGAAGAAAAACAGTATATAGGGTGAAGGGAAGAAGTCACGCCCACCACTAGTGACTGTGACCTGGATGAAGATCCAAGCAAAGGTGACCGAGAAGAAATAATCAGACAGGGAGGAGGGGAGCCAAGATAGAGCAGTGACATGGAAACCTGGAGAGAAGAGAGCATCAAAGAAAATTATAATAGCTCATAGCTAACGTTTATATAGCACTTACCTTGTGCCAGGCACTGTACTAAGCGCTTTAAAATTATCTCATCTGATCCTTATAACAACCCTGGCAGGTAGCTGCTATTATCATCCCCACTTTACAGATAAGGAAACTGAGGCAAATGGAGGTTAAGTGACCTGCCCAAGGTCACACAGCTAGCAAGGGCCACATGTGAACTCAGGTCATCCTGACTCCAGGTTCAGTGCTTTATCCACTGAACCACCTAAGAGGGTAATTGAGAGTGTAAAGGCTGTAGAGGTTAAGAAAGATGAGGGTTGAATAAAGCCATTATATCTGGCAATTAAGACATTGTTGGTCACTTTGAAAGAGCAGTTTCAGCTGAGTGATCAGAAGCCAGACTGTAGAATTAAGAGAAGAGAGGAAAGGAAGTGAAGGCATATAGTCCCCCAAGGGAGGAGAGATGGGATGAGAGCTCTCAGGCATGGGCAGGTCAAGTGGGAGCATTTTGAAGATGGGGAGACAGGGGCATGCAGGTAGGCAATAGGAGAGTATCGAACAGACAGGGAGAGACTGAAGCTACATGAGAGAGTGGGGTTGATGCAACGGACAATCTCCCGGAGAAAATGTGATCAGGGGGATCACTGGAGGATGGAGGGGTTGGAGGTTGGTCATGGTGAGGATGGAGAGCAGGATTTGGAGTTTGGGGCTGCAAGGAAAAGGGAGAAGTGGAATGCTTGTGATCAGATAGGAGAACTTCAGAGCTGATGAACATGGAAGCGGTACATTTGTGGGTGATGGCAAGATCAAGGCCATGACCATCTCTGTGTGTCCTCCTAGCAAGGACTTCCTGGGCTCCCTGGACCTGGCACTAGATATGACTACGATGCCAAAGCTGCTGGCACCTGAGGTATGGGAAAAACTGGAAAGTGACTACACCAAGTTCCTGGAGGTAAGATCCAAGGCGCTGGCGCATCTGTGGCTGGGGGGGTGGGAGGTGGGGAAGGAGGGTAGATATGGACAGCCAGCTCCTAGGTGGAGTGAACTGGGTGATGGGTGGGTCATCAGGGCTTCCCCCAGGGTGCTTGGATTTGGAGAGTGCTGACAGCATTTACCTCCATTAGGTAGAACAAATGAGCCTGACTGTTAGCAAGAAAATAATTAGTGAGGCTCCCAAATGGCACTACTCTTTAGTGCAGGTCTGCACACCATACAGCCTTCTGACTGCACATGGTCCACCAAAAGTTTGGCATCTGTCACGTGACCCATGGCGGCCAATCACTGTCAGTCTTATATCCCTGTGGTCAGTCAAACAGATTTGCTTCTGTGTGAATTTTAATATAGAGCTCCTTGATCAGATTGGAGGATGCTGCCGTTTCAAAGCTGTTAGCCCAGACTTGGATGTGTGGTGTAGTGAAAGAGTGGTGAACCTGGAGTCCCACCTTTTCCTCTTAATATTTACTTCACCATGGCAAGTCTCAGTTTATCTGCTTTTGTTTGGGGGGTGGGGATTGGAGTTAAGTGACTTGCCCAGGGCCACACAGTAAGTGTCTGAGGCCAGATTTGAACGCAGGTCCTCCTGACTCCAGGGCTGGTGCACTATCCACTGTGCCACCTAGCTGCCCCTACCCTTAGTTTCCTTGTCGGAAAAATGTGGGGTTGGACTAGATGACCTTAAAATTCCCTCCCAGTTTTAAAAGCTATGATCCTATGAGAAATTTAGATGAGATATGATGAAGAATCTCCTGACAGCAAACAATCACAGGAATGGGTTATATTGAGGTTAATTACACCAGCAGGAGTTGTCTTCACCAGCTTCCTTTTTTATCTAATTAACTTTCAACTATTTTAAAAAAAACTATAATCATTTCCCAATATGGCACCATGCTGATTGACTCTTCTGTTTTAATAAACAAAAATTTGAATAAAACTTAACCAACAGGACAACTGTGACTATATATGCAATATGTTCAGCATTCCACAGCCATAGCTCTTCTATCTTTCTTATGACAGGAGGGCCTAGATGGGTTTGGAATCAGAATGCCCAAGTTAAAATCCCAGTCCTTTTGCTTACTACCTGTGTGGCCTTAGCCAAGTCATGCAACTTCTCTGGACCTCAGTTTCCTCATCTAAAAAATGAAGAGATTGGATGCAGTATCTCCTCTAATTCTAAATCTGTGATGCTGTGATTCCATAACTCTCCCTACTCCAGGAACCATCTGTATCCCATAAAAGATCCTCCCTTGTTTGCCCTCCTCCTTCTCAACCCACAGTTGGTAACCACCCCGACAGAGGCCTTATATGTCTTACTGTCTCCATCTATGGTACGTTGTATTCTGAGGTCTGAAGATTTTCCAGTTGCATTTGCCTCATAGCTTATCTCAGGAAGGCTTTGTGGTGCTTGTCCTGTCTTCAAAATTGGTAGCTATGGTTCTGCTGCGAGGGCTCCCATGTCAATGATCCAAGCCTGGACTTTAGAGTGGATTGATCAGCATCAGCTTCCCAGGCCATCAACTCCTTTATTGTGATTCAACCAACCAGCAAGCAATGATTCAGTGCCTACTATGTGCCAGCATTCTCTGCTGGATGTAGAGAACATAAATGCAAAAAACCAATTCCTACTCACCAAGAGCATCCATTTTAATAGGGAAGATGAGTATGCATATTTTTGTTCAGTTGTTTTCATTCATATCTGACTCTTTGTGATCCCATTTGGGGTTTTCTTGGCAAAGATACTGGAATGGCTTGCCATTTCCTTCTCTCATTTTACAGATGAGGAAACTGAGGCAAACAGGGTTAAGTGACTTGCCCAGGGTCACACAGCCAGTAAGTATCTGAGGTCAGATTTGACCTCATGAAGATGAATCTTCCTGACTCTAGGTCCAGCACTCTATCCACTGAGCCACCTAGCTTCCCAGTATGCATATAATTACATACAAAATAAATATAAAGGCAATAAAGACAAATAAATACAGAGTAATTAAATACAAGGTAGTCTGGTAGGGAGAGCACTACCAGCTGGGTCGTCTTCATGCAGAAGGTTGGTGCTGAAGCTGAAGCTTGAAGGAAGAGAGGAATTGTATGAGGCAGAGGTGTCATTACAGATATGGGGGGATGGCCAGGGGCAAGGACATAGAGATGGAAAAGGAGATATTTGTGTGAGGAACCGAGAGAAGGTCAATTTGGCTAGATCACAGGGGAAGTAACATTCAGTGGAGTTAGAAAAGTTGGTGGGGGTCAGATTGTGAAGGGCTTTGAAAGTTAAACATAAGAATTTGTATTCTACTCTGAGGCAACAGGAAGTCACTGGAGTTGATTAAGTTAGAGAACGATGTGATCAGATATGCACATAAGGAAAATGACTTTGTCTGACACATACAGGATGAACTGGAGTGGTGAGATGAGGCAGGGAGACCAAAGAGAAGGCTGGTGCATTAATCTAAGTGAGAGCTGAGGAGGGTTTAAACTAAAATGGTTGCTATGTGAATAGAGAGAATGGGTTGAATGTGGGAGATGTGAAGGTAGAAACTGCAAGATGTGGCAATTGATTGAATAGGTAGAATGAGGGAGAATAGGGTTTATTGTTTGTCTTTTGTTCTTGCAGAGGATCATGACTTAAGGGAAGTGATGCTATGATATGCAAGTGAATTGGATTTAAGTGAGGCAGGGCTGGGCAAAGTCACCAGCCTCACTTTCTTCTCCAGAGTCATCTGGGTCCAGTGGCCAGATATAGATCAGGACAACTGGAGACAGCCCTAGAGGGAGAGTGCAAGTCAAGGACAATGCCAACATTAAAAATCTGGGAGACTGAAGAATAGTGATACCTTTGACAGAAACAGGGAAATTTAGAAGAGGAGAAGGTTCAAGGGGAACGAGAGTTCAGGTTTGGACATGTCGCATTTGAGATATCTGCAGGACATCTTGTTTGATGTATCCACTGGGAAATTGGTGGTTCAGTACTGAAGCTCAGTAGAGAATGGGGCTGAATATATGATTAGTGAGTTAGCCTAGAGATGATGGTTAAATTCACGGGAGCCAATGAGTTTATCAAGACAGACGTTGTAGATAAAGAGGAGAAAAGGGACTAGCACAAAATCTTGGGGAAAGTTAGGGGTTATGGAATGGATGAACCAGCAAAAGAGATGGAAGTGAACCAGGAGAGAGCAGTATAACAAAAACTCAGAGAGGAAAGAGTCTCTAGAGGAGCTCTGCATCTATTCCCAGGACTTAAACATTCACTAATTTTTAGGAGAAGAGAAATTCATAGGCAGGATAACAGAATGTGAGAACTGGAAGGGCCCTTAGGTGGTGTGCTCACATGTTCCTAGGATTCTTATAATCTCTGCTTCAGAGCTGGCTCTTTCTTATAAGAATAGGATCTATAACAGCTGTTCCTTTTGTTAGGTTCTCTACCTTCTGAAGAATGGTATTGTCATTAAGGCTAATCAAGAAATTATTGGCCTCTGTTCTTGGCAGAGACTATCCTCTAGCAGATGCCCACTTCATATTAATTATCCCATTATTACTGTATCAGGCCTCCATGCCAGGCTTAGGAGCTCATTTTGTTCAGGTGGTCTGGGTTATCCTCTGATGACACACTCACGGCTTTTGTTTCTGCCTCTGTCTTTACCCAAATACTCTTTGCCATATGTCCCTGCTCAGGCTCCTCAAAATTTTCCCACATTCATTTATCTTCTTTTTTTCTTCTTCTTCAGAAATGGATATATTTTGTTTGAGACTAGTTATTTTCCCCCCAAATGACATGCTCCTCCCCTCAGTATTCTTCTCACTTTAAAAAAAAGTTATGCAAAACCACCTAATAGAATGATTGTGGCTCACGATCTGCCACGTTCCCTTTATGTAGCCTGCCATCTTTTAATAGAAAAGAATGTGCATATTAACTTCAATAATTTGGAATAACCATTTTCTGATGTATTTGACCTGGATTTTCTTACTATTTAGTGTTAGTTTCATTGACATTATTGTAGTAAATGAAAGAATATATTCATATATTCCTTTATTTTAGTCATTGACCTCTCTGCAGTATAAATGTGTCTACTATATCAAAAGACACAATGCAGTACCTTTTCTTGTGTAATTTCAAATTGTTTTTCAGATTGTAATCAGTAAAAAAGGATCAATTTGTAGCCGTATCAGAAGTGAATTTATGTGCCTAATTATTCATAACCCTCAACACATTGAATTTTTCCATTTTTTCACATACTGGTCATTTTTTTTTTTTTTTTGCATTTTGGAGGGCAATTGGGCAAGGTGACTTGCCCAAAGTCATTCGACTAGTGTGTTAAGTGTACGAGGCCACATTTGAACTCAGGTCCTCCTGACTCCAGGGTCAGTATTCTATTCACTGCACCACCTAGCTGCTCCCTCTGGTCAATTTTTTAGGCCAATTTGTGTTATTATTAGTGATTTTGAACAGTTTTTCACAGAGTTGTTGATAATTTGCTTTTCTGTTTTTTAAAACCATTTGCTCATATTTTTTGACTTCCTGGCTCTTAATCAATGCCCTATAATTTTAACTGTCAAACTTTTATCAAACATGTTTGATGCAAATGTTTTCCTTCATTCAATACCATTTCTCATTTTTGTTCATGCAAAACATCTTTTCAATGAATAAAAACTTATTTTGACTTCTTCCCACTTCCAACACCAATTGAAAAACAAAACAAAATCCTTGCATTGAATATGTATTAATAAGTAAAACAAATTCCTATATTGTCCATGTTAAAAAAAAATATATATATATATATACACACACACACCATTCCGCATCCTGAATTCATCACCTCTCTATCAAGAGGTGGGCAGCTCTGGAATCATTGTTGGTTATTGTGTATTCCAGAGTTCTTAAGTCTTTAAATAAGAATTGTGGTGTTTAAGAGCTGTTGTTCAGCCATTTGTGACCCCATCTGGGGTTTTCTTGGAAAAGATGCTGGAGTGGTTTGCCATTTCCTTCTCCAACTCATTTTAGACGAGGAAACTGAGGCAAATAGGATTAAGTGGTTTGCCCAGGGTCACCAGCTAGTGTCTGAAGCCAGATTTGAACTCATGAAGGGGTCTTTCTCACTCTAGGCTTGGTGCTCTATCCAGCCCAGAGGCTGGATAACCCCCTCTAAGGAATGTTGTAGAAGGGATTCCTATACAGTAAGAGTTTGGACTAGATACCAGAAAAGAATAGACAGGGTCCTAGGGCTCCTTTAGCTTTGGGACCACAGGAGGAAAGGGGCAAAGTGCTGTGGTACATATGAAATCTTGGGTCCAATACAGGTGCATCCTGGCATTTGGATCTGTTCTCTCTCTCAGAAGAACTGGAAATGTCCTAACCATGACCTGTAGCCAGGAAACAGACTCTCATAAACCTCTCTACACTCACAAAATTGGCTTTATTCTTAGGGAAAACAGACAGAAATTCAAGGGAAGGAAAAGTCTGTCTGTTCCAACTGATGGCAACACTGGGTCAAAGAGTTTAGAGACAAAAGGCACTATGAGACAGAGTAGAGGAAAGAGATTGTGTGTGTGTGTGTGTGTGTGTGTGTGTGTGTGTGTGAGAGAGAGAGAGAGAGAGAGAGAGAGAGAGAGAGAGAGAGAGAAATGAAGGCAGAGATAGAAACAGAGAAAGAAAGTAGAGAGAGTCATAAAGGAGAGAGAAGAGGGAGGGAGATAGAAAGAGAGTGACCGAGAGACTACAGAGAAAAAGAGAGAATGAAGAATTTCTTCCCACTTTTCTTTTCCTCTTTAGACCAAGATCAACACCTGCTTTGACAGCATTCTGGAACTGGAACTGGACCGGTGGTCAAAAAGGGAGGGTCCCAGCCTGCTTCAGGGTCTCTACCACTCCCCCATCTCCATCGACATTCACATGGTGGGTAGTAATAACAGAAATGGTAACAGTTTCTATTTCTGTAGCACTTTAAGATTTCCAAGGCACATTCCTCACAATGATACAGGGACAGAGTACAAATATTAGTGTGCCCATTTTACAGATGAAGAAACAGAGGCTCAGAAAGGTTAAATGCTTTGCCTAAAGTCTCCCAAGTAAGTGAGAAATAATTTGGGAAGGGGTTGGAGCCAGGGCAAGAGGTGCTGAGAATTAGGAAGGTGATGATCTTTGATGTTCTCCTCCCTGCTCACACTCTAGAGCTTAGTTCTGGAAACCACTTTTAGGAAAAACATTGACAACTTGAAGTGGGTCTGGGGGGGGGGGGGTGCAAACAAGATGGTCAGAGTAATCAAGACCAAGCCATTGATGATCAGTTTAAAAAACAAAACAAAACCTAATGATGGTTTGCCCAGAGAAGACTTAAGATCTCAGGAGAATTTCCCTCTCAGTAATAATAGTTCCTCCTCACATGGCATTTAAGGTTCTTTGTGTCCTCACAACATCCCTGTGACTAAGGAGGGCAAATATTATCACTCCCATTTTACAGATGAGAAAACAGGTTCTGAAAGCTGAAGTGTCTTGCTCAGGGTCACACACCATCAGAGCTGAAACTTGAACTCACATCTCCTGACTCCAAGTCCATTGCTCTGTTCACTATCCCACACTACTTTTTTGTTGTTAAGATTTTATTTTATTTTTTTGAGGGGGGAAGGCAGGGTAATTGGGGTTAAGTGACTTGCCCATGGTCACATAGCTAGTCAGTGTCAAGTGTGTGAGGCCGGATTTGAACTCAGGTCCTCCTAACTCCAGGGCTGGTGCTCTTTTCACTGTGCCACCTAGATGCCCCATACACTGTTTCTTTAGAGATAGAATGGTTCTCAAAAATATTTTAAAGAGGACTTCAAAAGAAGAGTCCTCTAAGGCCATTTAATCTACCTCATATCTGAACAAGAATCACATCCATGATATCCCAAACAGTACCTTTGCTTGAAGACCACCAGTGAGGGGGAATCACCTTTTGGCCAACTTTAGTTTGACAATAATTTTTTCTTATATCAAACCTAAATGTGCCTCTAGAGAAGCCCTTTCTCATCACTGTTTCTAGTCATCTTCTCGGGAGCCAAGCAGAGCAAGTGTCTCTCCCATGACACCCCTCGTTGTATTTGAAGACCTATTCTATTTGACTCAGGGACAGAAGGGAAGTTCTACAAGAAGAAAGATTTTAGATCAATAAGAAGGAAGAACTTTCTTACAATTGTAGCTGTGCAACAACGGGAATAGGCCAGACCTGCAGCCCAGGTGCTACTTACCTGTTGGAGAGGCTGTGCAGGGAGATGCCTTTACTGGCAAAAGAGGATTGGACTGGCCCAGGGGTGGGGAGCCTGTGGCCTCGAGGCCACATGTGGCCCTTTGACATCATCCTCAAGTGCAGCCCTTTGAGGACCTAGAGGGCCACATGCAGCTTCGAGGCTACAGGATCCCCACTCCTCGACTGGACTATTCCAGGGACCCCTTCTGACTCCCAAGATTGTAAAATTCTGTGACCCTAACCTCTTTGTGCCTCCATTTCCTCATCGGTAAAATGAGGCAGTGATACCTGTGTTCTCATATACTCACACATGAGCTCAGTCCTTTTAAAACTGAAAATACTATAAAAATAAGCGCTGTTACTTATTATATTCTGAGACTGTAAGCAGCTCTCAGGGGTGGGGAATTTGTGGCCTTGGGGCTGCAGTTTCCCTACCCCTGAGCTAGGCGATGCAGTGGCTAGAGTACTGGACCTGGAATCAGGAAGACCTGAGTTCAAATCTTACCTTACTAGTTCTATGTCCATTGAAAAGTCATTTGATCTCTGTGAGCCTCAGCTCTCTCACCTATAAAATGGGGATAATAATAGCACCTACTTCCCAAATTGTGAGGCTAAAATGAGGTAATAGATGTAAAGCACTTTGCAAATCTTGAAATGCCATATAAATGTCAGCAATTATTATTATTATGGTTGCATGGGAACAGATAAGGTAGAGAAAATAGATCTGGCACTTCTACTGACTGGGAGGAAAAGGGAGCAAAATGTTCATGAGTGTGTGTGTGTGTGTGTGTGTGTGTGTGTGTGTGTGTGTGTGTGTGCACGTGCACACACACATGCTGTGAAGGATAGATCAAAGGAAACATCTTGTCCAACATCACAGTGAGGGGCTCAGTAAGGTCTTGAACACAGGTCTTCTGACTCTTGGGCTCTCTCCCTCTTTTTCCCCCTCCCTTACTCCTCTGTCGTTTCCTCCCCCCTCTCTCCTTTCCTTCCTTCCTTCCTTCCTTCCTTCCTTCCTCCCTTCCTCTTTCTTTCTCTTTCTTTCTTTCTTTCTTTCTTTCTTTCTTTCTTTCTTTCTTTCTTTCTTTCTTTCTTTCTTCCTTCCTTCCTTCCTTCCTTCCTTTCTTTCTTTCTTTCTTTCTCTCTTTCTTTCTGTCTCTGTTTAGTAATAATATGAGTTTGTTATCAGCTCACAGAAACCCTGAATTTTCCTGGCAAATAAGTGGCATTTTAAACCCTTATAATTTATATATTCTTATTTTTCCCATCAAAAAAAATTGCAGCCTATCAATTATACACGAAACTAAACGTCTGAGGCCAGTAGAGCATGTGTTGGCTAAGAGAGCACGTTGACCTTGAGCCAGATCCCTTCTATAACAGAGTTTCTATTTTTGCAAATGTCTGCCATTTCACATGCCCATATTATAGATGGAATATAGTAGGCAAATGAAGAGTTATCCTGGCTGTATTCCTCCAAACTCAAATTTAGTTTTTACATGCATCTTCTCCTTAAAACTCTGGCCTTCTGAGTCCCTTCCCAGTTGCCAGGTCTCTTTCTATCATCTTAAGGCAGCTAGGTGGTCTAGTAGTTAGAGAAAAGGGCTTGGAGTCAGGAAGAAACAAGTTCAAATCCTGCCTCAAACACTGGCTGTATGACCCTGGACAAGTCACTTATTCTCTCTCTTCCTCAGTTTCCTCATTTGTAAAATGGGGATAAAAGAGTAGCAATTCTTCCGGGTGCTCAAGAGAAACAAATGAGGTTACATCATATTGTGCTTTACAAACATTAAAGCAAGTGTTATACAAAGCCAGCTATTATTAGCAGCCTTTGCTGGTACAGTGAGAATCTCAGAGAAATCGAGACAAAGGAAGAGCAGGTGGTTTCGGGATGAGGAACACCATGTTCTTATCCCCAGGAACAGGAAGTCTCAATTATCCACATTATGTCACCTAATCCCAGAGCAAGAGTTTCTGGGGGAGATGAGGATTAATCTCCAAGAGATGACTAAGGGTCATCAGAGACAGCCAGGACACCCAGTCTGAGAAGAGGGGCATAGCTTTGACAGCCAGTGTGTCTATACTGGAGGGCTGTGTAAGTAAGAAGGAATTCAATTCATTTCACCATAACCAACCTTCAGTAAGCCCCTGATATGTATGCAGAACAAAATGATTGCTGTTGAGGAAGATCCAAAATTTCAGTAGCACAATCTTCCCATCATTACAGTCTAGAAGGAGAATAGATTTCAATAGAATTAACTATAATATACAATATCATGTAGTAAGCATATTTGGTTGAGTTGTTGAGTCATTTTTTCAGTCACATCTAACTCTTTGTGACCCCATTTGGAGTTTTCTTGGCAAGGATACTGGAATGGTTTGCCATTTCCTTTTCCTGTTCATTTTACAGAGGAGGAAACTGAGGCAAATGGGGTTAAGTGATTTGCCCAGGGTCACCCAGCTAGTAAGTGTCTGAGGAAGATGAATCTTCCTGACTCCAGACCCAGCTTGTTAACCACTGTACCACCTCGCTGCCCCAATAAGTATAATTAGCAAAGTATAAAGTTGTTACAAGTATAAAAAGTATAAAACAAAATTCAAAGTGAAATCTGAGCATAATATTGTTCCTGGAGGAATAGGTTTAGAGTTGGAAAATAGAGGGAGGAGTAGAGAAGTGGGGTGGGTAGAGAAGGGCATGAAGGGTGCTCTTCTTGGAAGAGATAGCATTAGAGCTTAATTTTAAATGATGAATGAGTTCATTTAAAAGATTGAACAAGTGAAAAAGAAAAGGGAGGCTGGAAGACAAATAAACCCGGCACACAGGAGGGCTGCTAGCACAGGTTCACTCTTGCTCTGGTCAGAAAGGAAAGACACTAAGAAGGGGTTAATAACCTTACTTTATTCTAGTCTAGTATCTCAGAAGAGGATTGCTGATAATGGGAGGACAAACTCCTACAGCATTCCCTAATCACCCTTCTCACAGGGGCACTTGAGAAGGGGGGGCAACTATCCCTATGTCTTGATGGGGTCAGTAGAGACAGGCACAATTAGTGCGGCCCCTGAATTCTCTCAAGCCTCAATGGGGGCCAGTGGAGGCAAACACAGTTTCCCCGCCCCCCAGCCTTGATGGGGGCCAGTCAAGGCACACACAGCATGTGTGCATTCAACCCGAAGGTTCCCCATTGACTGACCACTGACCACCTGTTTTATAGGGGCAACAGACAAAGAACGTACATTGCCAGCAGTAGCCTCACGAGCTTACATCACCCCATCCCTGTATATCTCACTGCACAGTTGCAGTGGATGGTTATACTATTTATCATTATGTAATACTTTGCAAGCATGGTGGAGATGTTTTGAACCATAGTTACGGGAACTCATATCTAATACCTAGGAACCAAGAGACTGTTATGGCTATGGATCCTGGGAAACTGAACTCCAGGAAACAATGACAAAAGTCCACTTTACACACACTAAAATTTGCCTTACTTACAGAGGCACCAAGGCATGAGAGTACAGGAGTTGTGAAAGACAGAGTAGCTCAGTTTAGTTACATCTAGAGCGTGTGAAAGAAAGATAAGGTAGAGAAGGTAGAAAGATCCCAAACTGTGGTGGACCAGGAACACTAGGTAAAGAAATTTGAATTTTACTCTGTAAGTAATAGGGAGCCAAGAAAGACTTTGGAGCAGGGGAGTGACATTACCAGATCCATATATAAGGAGAATTAATGCAGCAGATCATAAAGGATGGATTGAAGGGGGAGGAAATATGGTGGTCATAAACTGGGGCCTCTATCAGGTACTGCTGTTGTATTACTTCCTTGGCCTCCTTCCCAGCTGATTAGGGAGCATGTGAACACAGCCCGGGCCATCTCCTTGGGGCTGGAAGCTACAACACTACAGATCTTGGAGCAGTCATTGAATGAATTCATCCCCAGGTCAGTCTTACATTCCCCCAAAGGCTGGGCCCCTTACTCCACAGAGGGCCTCCCAAAACTACCTGAAGCGGGGACTCCTGCCTTTCCTTGGGAGGGGAGTAAGAGGTAGTAGGTGGGGAGGAAGAAATATCGCCAAGTACCCACTGATGCCTGGGCCCTCAGGGCCTCAGCTTTGCCATCTGTAACCCCAGGAGTTGCCTGAGGCTCGAACATGAACCCAGGCTTCACAATCAGAATTACACTCTACCCCCACCCCCACACTCCATAGTGTCCTCCTTTTTCCTGGGATTACGGAAGGGACTAGGGGAAGCCCATGGTGGGATTGGCTGGGTGATGGTCAGGTGGATTTCCTCTTTTTCACCTATTAAAGATTAAAATAATTATACCCCATCACATTTGTATCTTCGTCAGGTCCTCAGGTAGAAAGTAGCCTGGATTTAAAGTCAAAGCATCTGGGTTTGAGTCTCCCCTCTGCTACTCACCACCTCTCCGAGCTTCAGTTTTCTCACCTATAAAATGAAGGCATTGGACTATATACCAGCTCTAAGGTCCCCATTATCTAAATCTCATAATCTGTGAACTCTCACACCAGTCCTGAGGGGAAAGGGAATATGATGTCTCCATTTTGAAGAAGAGGAAACTGAGGCCTAGAGAGGGGACAAAGCTCATTCAAGGTCACACAGAGAGTTAGTGACAGAGCTGGAAGCAGAAACAATGTTTTCTGGTAACAGTATGTCTATGAGGAAGTTTTTGCCTAACATGGAAAAGTTTACCTGCTGGACAGCTGCAGGAAGAAAGGGGCACAACCTGGCCTCCCTATTCTCCTCTTCTCTGACCCCCACCTTTAAGAGGTAGAAACTGTCAGTCTGTTCCAGCCCATCCCCTCCTCTTCCTTTCACCTGGTTACCACCTCTAGCTACCAGCCCCAACTCTCCCCAGCAAGGGGGAAATCCTAGAATAATGACCAGGTAGCCCAGCCCCTTCTTCCCTTTCCTACCCCACTCCAATCAAGCAGTAATTGCTATTAATTCCTATTTTGGAATAAGGGAAAAGAGAAATCAGTTTCATGCTTTAAAAAAATCTATTTTAAGAAATATGTAAAATATAAAAATCATTAAGATACTCCCTCATTTAGCTCTAGTGTCCCCTTCTGGGACAAATCCAACAGAGAACTGTGATTTTTTCCTTTATAATTTTTTTTAATTTTTTGCTTTTTGGAGGGAAGGCAGGGCAGTTGGGGTTAAGTGACTTGCCCAAGGTCACACAGCTAGTTTTTTTGGTGTTAAGTGTCTGAGGCCGGATTTGAACTCAGGTCCTCCTGACTCCAGGGCCAGTACTCCATTCACTGTGCCACCTAGCCACCCCTTTTTCTTCTTTTTAAAAAAGATGTTATGATTTTGTTGTTGTTTAGATATTTTTCAGGCATGTCTGATTCTTTGTGACCCCATTTGGGGATTTTCTTGGCAAAGATACTGGAGTGGTTTGCCATTTCCTTCTCCAGCTCATTTTACAGATAAGGAAACTGAGGCAGAGTTAAGTGACTTGCCCAGGGTCACATAGCTAGTTAAGTGTCTCAAGCCAGATTTGAACTCACAAAGATGTCTTTTTGACTCCAGGTCCAGCACTCTATCCACTGCACCTCCCAGTTATCTAGATATTATAATTATGCTTTCTTAAAAGAATACCTTCACTTGTGATTAAAGTTCAAATCCTGCATATGCCTTTCATCTGCATACCCTGCCATCATTAGCCCTGCTTCTCTTTGACCTCCTTTATGAATCACTCATGAATCACTCACTGCTTTATCTAAGCTGGCCATTTAGTTCTAATTAGAGAGAAATGTAAATAAATCTGAAAGAACAGATAAGCTTTGGAACCGGTAACTCTGCCTGGGAAGGGGAGAGGAAAGGAGCAAGAAGAAGCACCACCATCTCCATCTTTGTTTCTAGCACACACAGACCATCTTTCTGTCTCGTCTCAGCCCTGGGTGGCTATCTGCATGGTTTATGCCTCTACCCATGGTGGGAGGTGAGGAGGTGGGGTATGGCTGTGGCAGCCTTTGCTCTCTCCTCCATCAGTACCCCACCTACCCCTTTGTGAATTCTTTCCTGCACAGTGAGGAGATGCTGTGCAGGACAGCAATGCTGCCCCTTTAAGGATCACACAGCCAATGAGAACTCTGTGCCCTCTTGAACTTGTCTCTACTACCCTGGAGCAGTGATTACTACCACCGTTCAACCCATTCTGACACTTGTAGTGTTGTCCTAATGTATTCTGGGGTAGTTTTTGGTTATTCTAAAAAACTGTTATATTTAGTATTGCTAATACTAAATAGATACATTTATTATTTTTGTTTTACCAATGTGCCCAGGCATTTATGTTATATTATATCATGGCATATATCATATCACATCATATCATATCATGAAAATACAGTGGGTTTGGTGTCAGAGGACCTGAGTTCAAATACTGACAAATACATTATTTGTATTACCTTGGGCAAGTAATTTCCCCTCTTCTCTGCCTCAGTTTCCTCCTCTATAAAGTGAGGTGGTTGTTTTACATGGTCTCCAGCTCCTCTTCTGCCTCTAAATCATATGATTCTTTGACTCCTGGTTTGGACCGAGCAGTCACAGGATTTTTTCCTCTTTCCCTCCCTGTGCAGGTTTAAGGAGAAGTTCCTGGTCTCAGACACTGTGAAGGATCAGACCCTGCTCCTGCCCTACCTCTGTGCCTACATCACTGCCTTCCAGGAGCTGGAGTAGGTTTCAATGTCTGGGGAGAACACTCTCTTGGGGTTGGGAGGGAGGGGTACAAGGAAGCTGTTAGGTCAGTCTCTGGCCAAGGCCAAAATCCCTCCTCAGTCATCTTCCACTCAACAAAAGTTTATTAAGCAGCTCTCATGTTTAGAGTACTATCCTTAACTACGGGGATGATGCCAAGTTTGGGCATATCATGGTCCTTGCCTTCATCAAGCTTACAATCTGATAGAAGGATAAGGACATAGTTATCTGAAAAATACCTGCTAAGTGTATTGGAGAGATGCAGAACAGGTCTCTGGGAGGCCTCAGGGATAAGAATTATGGGGAAGGCTTCCTGGAGAAGGTGGTGTTTGAATGCGGTTTTAAAGGAGGAATAGAAATCGTTGATTAGGAAGCCAACAGACTAGAAAGAGGTGAAGGGGCATTCCAAACATAGGGAAAGGTATGAACAGGAGCCTGGAGGCAGAAAAGGGCTGAACGTGTCTGGAATAGAAATTAGGTGTTTGTTTGAAATACAATGTGTAGAGGGAAGTAATAGGAGATAAAGTTGGAAAGGCAGGCTGGTGCCAGATGGCAGCAGGCCTCCAATATCTGGATGAAAAGCCTATACTGGCATTCAGCAGAGAGCCAGCAAAGATTTTTTTTAGCAGAAACGTGACTAGTTTTATGCAATAGCAAGGTTATTCTGACAGCAGTATGAAGAACTGATTTAAGAGTAGAGAGAATGGAGGATAAAGATTCGACTTTCTGTTCCGATGTCTCTTTTCTCCCTCTCTCCCTCCTTCCTTTTTATCTATCCCTCATCAGTGTAATTCAGTGGAAAAGAACCTTTGATTCCATTTTCCCCAGCCCTGCCAATAATTCACTGGGTGATCGACCTTGGACAGCGATCTTCATCTATGTGAACCTGAGCTGTAATAGGAAATTAAGGATAATTGTAGCACGTGCCTTGCAGCATTTTGAGTAAAGAAATAGAAGCCACGATCATGGCTCTTTCATGCAGCTCTGCAGGAGGCAGAGGAAGAGCAGGCCTGGGTCCTGGCCCGGCCCCTTCTCTGTGAGAGCTCGGAGGCAGGTGCTCCAGACTAGGAGAGACAAGAAAGACCCGGTTGGGTCTAACCACAATACCAGGGGTGGATAATATTTGATTGACAGCTCAGCTACCCAATAACATGAGTGTAATGCCAGATGAGAGTGTGGGCAGTTCCTCCCACTATCCCAGAGAATCCCCTAGAAAGGAGTTAGGTCTTGGAGCCCAGAATCATTCAACATTGTGAGATCATTAAAGAGTAGCCTCCAGACAATGCTAGAGGGCTTGCTCACCTTCTACCTTCGTCCTTGTTGGAGAAATCCACCCCAAGGGAGCAGATGCGGTACCTTAGAAAAACACTTGATTTCAAGTCAAAAGATCTGCATTCAAATCCTGGCTCTGCTATTTACCATCTCTGTGATAAGGGTGAGCTCCCTCCCTACCTCTGGGTCTCAGTTTTCTTGTTCATGAAATGAGAGAGCATTGACCCAGATGATTTCTCAAGAATTGCCCGGATCATGGTTCTGAAGCTGCACCACTTCAGTGCTTGGATAGGAACAAGAATCACAGGATTTAGAGAGAGAAGGATTATATGGGCCAATGATCTCTATTACAGCTGAGGAAACGGGTTCAGAAAGGGCAACTCACAGAAAAAGCCAATTGTCCAAGGCCCATGTTTCCAACTCTATGGCGAGGGAATGAAGTAGAAAAATTGTTTTTGGTTTCCTGGGGATCTTTTTACCCCTTTTGATGATGACTACACCAATAGATCCTATTTCTTCCTTCCTTCCTTCCTTCCTTCCTCTTTTTTGCTTTTTGGAGGGGTGAAGGCAGGGCAGTTGGGGTTGCCTAAGGTCACACAGCTAGTAAGTGATAAGTGTCTGAGGCCGGATTTGAACTCAGGTCCTCCTGACTCCAGGGCCAATGCTCTATTCACTGAACCACCTAGCCACCCCTAGATCCTATTTCTATGGCACTTTATAGTACCATAAATACTCTCTCCATAATACCCCTATGAAGGAAGACATTCAAGAATTCTTATCCCTCTTTTACAGATGAGGAAACTGAGTCCCAGAGAGGGGAAGTAACTTGCTCAGGGTCACAAAGTGAGCCAGGGGCAAAAGTGGAACTTGAACGCAGGTACCTTCACTCCCCATTTAGTACTTTTTCCAGTTGAGTGAAGTGATACCCTCACCCCTCACTTGCCTACTAGCCTGTAAGCTTAGGGGACTCAATTTTATCCATCCCTCTACAGGATTTGAAGTCAAAAGATCTAAGTTTGAATACCAGTTCTGCAGTTACTATTTAGTGGGGCAAGTCACTCTTTCACTGGGACTCAGTTTCCTGACCTGTAAAATGAAGTGGATGGGAAAGATGATTTCTAAATTTCAATTTCTAAATCTAAAGATAATTTCTTTGTCCACTTTAGATCTTGTAAGGGCTACCCCCCCCCCCCCCACCTCCCATACAGATACCATCAGGGTTGTTACTTTGGGATCTCATAAACATATCATATATGTTAGCTCCCTCCCCCTCTCACAATGCTCCCTTCCCTCCCCTCCCCTGCCCTGCCACTTCTGCCCTCCTCCCAAAAACCAGCTTCCTATAGTCTTTCAGTCACTATTTCTAGACTCCTGGGGCTGGTTCCCCTACATGCAATACTAGTCCAGGCCTCAAGGTGGCAGAAGGCCCCTGGGAATCATTAGTCTAAAACTGAGAATCAATGGACTCAAGAATCCCCAGACCTTCTATAGCCAGAAGTTCAAGGAGGTCCTTGAATTCCCATGTTCCTAGTCCTGGGCAATGGGAGATTATAGAAGGGGACCATTCTGGGTCCTTCCCTTAGGAAGATCAAAATTTAGAGTAGACAAAAGAGACCCAACCCCTGCCTTCAGAATGCTTGTAGTCTAGCTAGAGGAGAAAGGTACATGAAGGTGGGATATTGCACAGCCAGTCAGGCCAGTGGGGGATACCACAAGGCATAGAGAAATTCAGAGCATGGAAGGACCATCGTATGCTGGTATAATCAGGGCTGGCTTCCTGAAGAAGCTGGTATGAGCTGAGCCTCAAGGGAAAGGCAGGTTTGTGACAAGGGCATTACTGTCTCCTTGCTCAAGGGAGGAGAATGGCCTTTTAGGTGAGAAGAATAGGTAGAAACAAAGAAAGGTAGAAACAAACCAAAGGTATATGTGGCATAATGAATAAATCGGGCTTGATGAGACATAGAGATGTACTGAGTAGCATGAGATAAGCCTGGAGAGGACAAAGAAGTCAGCCTACAGAGGGCTTAAATACCAGGTTAAGAGGTTTGTATTATATGGAATAAAAGGTTGTTGATCAGGGAACTATATCAGACAACAAGAATTTATTATGCACCTAATAAGTGTCAGTCACTGGGTCACAAAGGCAAAAGTGAATCATTTCCTGCCCTCAAGGAGCTTCTATTCTAATGGGGAGACAACATGTACATATAAAATATACCCACATACAGCATAC